>JAMPIV010001686.1:0-600000 GCA_024509875.1 Oreohelix idahoensis
CATTGGAAAATGGTAATCACAGTCCAACCAAGGTGTTTATCAATTTTTGACCGACAAAAAAATTAAAGTGAACAATTTCAGACAAGTTAATTATACAATGTCTTTAGAAAATAATATATACAATGTCTCTATCGAAAAAATTCTGTGCATAAACAGATTATACCGCAACCCCCGGAAAAAAAATGAAACATTATTTTTAATCTAGAGCCAGAAAAAACAAGCTCCTAACCACGGTAGATGCGCGGATATAATGCCTAATAGGAGCTAGCTCGACGCATGGAGCAAAACGGCGATTATATCTCAGATCCTTTAGAAAATATTATCCCTAAGTGTACACGTAAATTCCAGGGAGGTGCCACCCAACTAAAGCCACAGGATGGCAACATAATAATGTAGCAAAATAATCTCTCATAAATACAAATTTGTATCATAGTATAAAGTGTAATGAACTACACATTTTAAACCAAAAATTACATAATCCATGCATAATAATATCATGCTACAAATGTATTGTTCTAATTAAATAGATGTTCCTAAAGAGTGGACATAATCCGCTCCAAATTAGGTTAGGACAATGAAAACATCAATGTTCCACAATGTACATAAACTCGCAGACGTTCAATGATTGCTGCGAAAATATCAATAACACAAATCTTTATGAACAAATGTTAACATCCTCTTAAATTACAGTCCAGCAAAAATAACAATATATACAAAGTGTGCCCATGCGAACTTTCTGGCCCAGATATTGCTTAACTAAGGCCTTCTCCGTTATGATCAAATCGTGTAACAGAAAAAGGCAATAAATATGGTAAAAATATGTAATAAATTCACCAAAAATGATAGAAATAATTTTGGCTGATATGTCCATTATATAGTGGACTGTATATACAGGAAATAATATATGACAGAAGAATTAAGTGGAAACGTGTGGGCATCCTGGGGACATGAACTGGTCTTGAGCCATCACATTTAATCCGAAACCACGGATCAGCATTCTCGCACGTAAAATGAATGTAGAAGAGCCTATGGCATACCGAGTGGACCTCGAGCTCTTCAAGTTTATGCTCCTCTGTATGCAGCAGTAAGTAAGTGTAAGAGCTATTCTAGTCGGGTTTCCACAATGAAATGTGCGCCTAGAAGAAATCTTTGTAACTTCAGAATAGACCATACCATAGCAAAAATTAATTCACACGTCTAAAACCGAGTAATTCCTTTCTGCAGCATTTAAGTGTCCTATAGAAATACAATCACCTGGTGAATGCAGAGTTAAATCCGAAATACTCCTGCATAAGTGCTGCCCCAATCCCATTAGACGAGGCGTCACTTCGAAGAACAAAAGTCTCTCAAATAGTAGGTAACCTAAGGATAGGTGGAGATGAAAATAGAGTTTTTAATCTGGTCCAATGAGGATTGACATTTCTTGAGGACCGACAGCGGATCAGATTAGGCGATCCTTTCCTTCAGTAAAGTAGAAAGCGGTGCCATAATGGAGGACATAGAATCGTGGAATGAAATCGTCCTAACAATTGTTTATCAAACCTAATGAGACTCCGGTACTTGTTATTTTCCTTTCCGTCTTAGGGGACAGAAATGTTAGTATTTTTGAAACAGTTGTGTCCCTCTGTCTTTAAAAGACCAATGACCAACAAGATGACCCAGGAAAGAAAACTCCTCGCTAAATCTTATAAAAGGAGGCTTTATAGAGGTTGTATACTGCAGTTAAGTTATTACTCAGCGAAGAGTAGACAGTCAAATTCGTAAAAACCCATATATTGATGTCTTCCCAGGATCGCTGAACAGACAGGATATCGATCTAAGTATGCTATGACATCTGAACTATATTGAGAGAGAGAATTCGACGCATCATGCGTACGAATTGTTAGCAGGGCGTTCATAAGGCCTGAACTTGTCATGAAATTTCCATTGAAATAGACCCCTAGGTGTAGAAAAAAGCGGTAAGAGGTTTGGGCAACGTTTCAGTTTAAAGGAACTTGCCAATAACCTTTAGACAAGGTCGTAGTTTGGTTAAAGAATCTAGAATTAAAAGTTTGTTTTAGTAGCTCATCTAGTGAAGGCATAGGTTCAGCATCAAACTTCGTAACTTGGCGTTTTCAATTTGCGAATAATCAACGCAAATGCGAATGTTATTATGTCTTTCTTTCGACACAATAACCACTTAGACGAAAGTAAATGTAGGAGTGGAATGGTTCGATTATTTTCTAATCGAAATCATCTCAATCCAAACTTTCTCGACTTGTGACTGAAAAGTAGGTGATAGGTAATGGGATATTGGTCTGACTCGTGATAGGAATTATGTGGTCAGTAAGTACTGGCTATAGGGGAGATCATGTTCGATGACATTTGTATGTTACCCGGGATGTCTGGTAAGGACATCCTGAAATGTTTGCAACATCGTAAGAAACTTGTCGATGTTCCTCAGCGTGAAAAGATTAGAGAAACCGGTAACGTTTTTCCAAGATTCCGTAGAATGAATGGATGGGATCCACAAATGAAGTGGAAGATGACATCAGAAAAAGTAGTATTCCTCATCCTGTATGACTGGACAGGGAGATGAGTAATGACCATGAGTACTCTGGAGTAATCGTCCTCCGCCTGGAAAATATGGCTGCAATTAGTCTGTTTGTTGCTCATGAAATTCCGACAACAAATTTATGTGAAAGTCCTTATTGCTTTCCATCATATTTGACAAACATACATAGTCGACGTCGGAAAAATCTGTGGAGACAATTGCCATAATGGACCTTTTCCATGCAATAAGAATTCTGTTCTCTCCTTGAAGGAAGTAGGAAATCGAGTGCTTTGTCCAGCCTGGACAAAGTTTGTCGAAGACATCTATTCTTATTAGCAAATTGCCTTGCCTTTTCTTTGGCAAACTCGGATGAACGAAGTTTGCTAAATTGCCATTGCCTCGATGATCTTTTGTGCCTCAGAGCAATGTCATACTCATAAGAAGATAGAAGTCCATCGGTAATATTATCGCAGTGATGAGATCGGAAGTAAAAGACATAGGGCCGTGCGGTCGCGCGCCAAAGCAAGTTCAAAAGGAGAAAATCCTGTGTGATCATTGGACCTCTCTATAAAGCAAAAGAGGGCCGCGGTAAAACCTTGTCCCAATCCTGAGAAGAACTCAGTATATCTTCCCAAGTAAAGTCATGCTGTCCAATCAAACGCTCACTAACCCATTCGACTTTGGTGATAGATACTGCTGAGAGACCTTTTAATAAGTAAGATATACATTACCTGTGACAAGTTGTCGGATATAAGTTTGCGTGCCATTGTCTGACAATATTTCTCTGGGGAAACCAAGCGAGAAAGTATATCAGCAAAGAGCGTCTGCGATATCAGCATTAGATGCTCTTAAGAGGGATAGCCACTGCCAACTGTGCACATATCGACAACTAGTAGAAAAATTGATATGTCCTCTGGCCGACATGACCTACAAGGACCGATAATATCTATCGCCATTTTCTGAAAAGGTCGAATAGGAATAGTCACAGCCTGGATAGCGCATAGCATGTCGTGGTCCACTTAGAGATTTGACCTCCTGACAAACTTTGCACATCGACTTTAATAAGCGTATTCCATGCTCACAAATGGCCAAAAGAAAGCCGCAAGAACCCTCGACTTTGTACGGGAAAAACCCAAAATTCCGGCACAGTGTGAGTCATGAGCATGTTGCAAATTGCAATCTCATACTCATAGGCACAAAATTTGAGAATGGCAGACGTATCGAGTTCTAGGTACCTACGCACAAGTACTCCGATTCATCCAAAAATCCAAGACCAATCTATGTGTATTATGAATTCGGATCACCTTTGTTTGCTAGAAATGAAGATTTTAGTAAAGAAGAACATCTTACTTGCAAGTTTTATAAAAAAGTCACGTGAAATAATCAAGTGACTATTTTGCTATTTACTCATTATTATCAATTACTGAAGTTTGAGGTTCCTCCCGAGTTTGTGCTCATTTGTAGCACTGCATTGGTACTTCAATATGTGTTACCTCCCAAACAGCAAACTGCTGTGGGGTACATTCCTCCCTCGTGAATACACCGATAAATAAGGTTCGCTATAGGGTTAGGTAGAAGACACGCGTGGACATCCCCGTAAGAAGGGAGGTTGCAATATGTATTATGTAGTAATGATACTTTTCCAAAGTCCCACCAAATGTGACACTTTGATCACCTTTCCTGTAGCAACAGGATGGATCTACAAGAATGCCTAACACCAATAGTAGTATATCCAGAATCAAAAAGGACTGAGTCTGGATTACTATTTAACAAGACCCTTATGTAAGATAAAAAGAAAACCTCTCCCGACAGTGCACAACGCAGCAGGAAGAGCGGAAGATGATGTACCACAGCTTACAGTAGTTACGTAGCCGTTCGAACAAGTACTACATTGGGGCATTTATTTGCTCTACCAAGTCCAAAGCAGAACATGTGATAGCATTAGGGTTTTATTATCATTATCCCGGTTTATCTGCTCCCGGAGACTCTCCGTTTGTAACAGAGTTTTTGTCCTGTTTGATATCTCATTCTCTTATGTAAGATCTACCCACGACCATATATTTGCTCTGAAATTATCATTATATGCTCTCCTGTAATTGTTATCCTGGTTTGAAGCCCAGTGTCCAGGATTGCAATTATGATCTCTGTCTTGATTAGAACTATCCTAGCCAAGTTTTATTTTGAGGTCTAACACAAAAATAGTTACTATCCTCTAATACTGACTACCTATGGCGGAAATGTCCCTAAAATTAGAGGTGCAGAATAACGAGGAGTGTCACCTTGTCTCCATTATTCGTAGACCGAATCACCATGTGATTGAATTGCTATGATTTTTGATCATAATTTATGGTTTCCTCTTTCCTAGTAATAATTATGTTGAGTACCCTGAAATTTTACGTTCGAAAGTTTTGGCCATATGTGTGCTGCCGAAGCAACTGTGCAAACCTCTTTAACTTTTAGGCTAAGTTGCTAATGGTTACATGAAGGTGCGCCAGATCACAAACTGGCAACAGTATTCCTCTTACATTTTTATTTTATGTTATATTAGGCTTACAGCTCATGAAGAGAAAGAAAGAAAAGATTCATTGACAGAAAGACATAACCTTGTCTCTAAGTAGTAAGTTCCATAAGTGCTTCATATGTATATGTGTTCTGTCTTTAGAACACTCAACCCATCGTGAAAAAGTAAGACAGTATCTTTGAAATGAATTCAGATAGAATTCAACTCCCGTATCTGGCAACTATATTTTTAAATTGAAGACGAAAGCCGACCATCGTTTAAGTTGGTACTTCTCTTAACAAGACTGCCCTGATAACCTCATAATTGTTCTTGTCAGCTAATCTAACCATACTTAACATACTCAAATAAAAGTATCACCTCTAATTAAATTGGACAACTGATAAACATACAGTGATTTATCTATGTATTTATGTTTTTTACAATGCACGTTCTGAATTCTAATCCAGATAAAAAAAACGTTTATATCGTCACTGGAAGCATTGAATGCAGGTAGTTATAATCTTAAAAAAGTACTTGCATTGAACTTATCTGACACCGTTATTTGCATCATTAGCATGCCCCAGTGTGTTCAAACAATTTCAACTTTTCTAACTCCAAAGCTAAGAGTTTTTCTTTATGCTCCATTTTTGCTTTTCTCTCATCAGCCTCTCTTTGTAACCTTCTTTCTTCATCCTCAGCCTCTCTTTGTAACTTTTTCTCTTCAGCCTCAGCCTGTAGTCTCTTATTTTCAGCCTCTATCTCTAGTCTTTTATTTTCAGCCTCTTTTTCAAGTCTTTTGTTTTCAGCCTCTATATCTAATCTTTTATTCTCAGCTTCAGCTTCTCTTTTCTGTTTTTCCATTTCCATTTGGAATCTCCTTTCATCCACCTGCATCTGCAATTTCTTTTGTTCAGCTTCCATTTCCATTTTTTTCTCTTCCGCCTTTAATGCTTTATCATATTGAGTAGTCGCATATTCTTCCAATTTATCACCAGTCTTACCAAGGGATTTCCCTTGCTCAATAAAGTACTCAAGTGTAGACATGATGTCTAATATTATGAGTCCAAAACCTGAAATACCAACGGGCTGATCACCCGTTTGCCAGTCACTTCGATTACGGAAACAACAGCAAATGGATTGATTTGCCATTGCCCTAAAGACGCCAATAGGCGTGATGGGAAACAATGGCAAAGAAAACCTATCTGCTGTTGCCCTAAGACGCCACTAGGCGTAATGGCCACTGACTGCTTTGACGGTCGGTGGCTAAGGACGGAAGAAGAAGAGAGAAAACCTGAAATAATTAATGATCTTATTTCAACCTTAATAGTAACAAGACTTAAATAAAGTACTTGTATAATCACAATGTTTACCCCAATCTCTGTGGGAAACAAGTCTTTGACAAAGAACTTGTATTATCAAATGTATAATAATATCACCAGTCACTTCTAAATTCATAAGGGAACTACACATCTAATAGTGCATAACCAAAATATCCATCATTTATTTATCAAAACTGCACTAACAAGTTAATTAATAGTGCATAAGCAAAAACCACCAGTTAGTTATGATAAGTGCACTACACAGCTAATAGTGCATAAGCAAATATTTAACAATAGTGAATGCTAACTAAGAACTATGTAAACAATAACAAAGATGCAAGACAATGTAAACAATAACAAAGATCAAAGACAATACGAAAAAACATTCTCGCAAAAAGTCAACTAAATAAACAGCGAAAAATAAAAAAAAAATATCACAAAGAATGTGATGGACAAAATGCAAAAGGTTTGTAAACAACAAATGACGTCACAGTGTATAATAAACGAAAATGGTTGTAATAACACATGAAAAATAGGAAAGAGGAGACCTACAAAAACACAAACAAATCACAACAAAACTAAAGAACAGAAAAATATTACGAATACAGAAAAAATTTACCGGTAATAACGAAAAAAAACACTAACACATGTCGTCACAACTAAACGTACAAAATAGCAATAAATATTGCGCTGCAAACAATTTCAATTAAGGAAATTGCTCTGTTCCTAACGACAACCGGAACGCTCTCAATAAGATACCTCTATGACGTGGTATTATCTATGAGAGTCACCTACCCAACCGACCCGCTGAAATATAAACCAATATAAATATAACAAATAACAAATAACATGTAAAACAAATATTACAGCAAGAATGTGAAAAATACAGAAGGCTCAGTTAGAGTATAAGGGCACAGTTTCACAAACAAAACAGGCCACTTAACTTTCTATATGTCCCAAACGTCAGCACGGTGCAGAACAGGTGATGATCAGCATTCTAAAGATGGTGATCCAACGTTGATCGACATCTGAACATTGCTTCCATAAACAGTAATAGACGGCAGGAAAACGAGCTTCTGATTCAGGAATGAATGAAGTTTCGGGAACTTGTCACCAGCAAAAACGAATTACTCGGCACTTGACCTTCTAAATGCAGCAATAAAATTGATTCAAACGGCACTTGACCTTCTGAATGCAGCAACGCCGGGTACTTTCAAAATATGCATGAAGATGTAGTAGAATCTTGAAGGTAGTGCAGTTCAAACTTGATTGATTTTTAGCTGTATGGGTTTTGTTGACACCCGTGAGTGCTGGGTACCAGACGAACCAGTTATTGGCCACTAAAAATGATAAGGGTGGATTTAGGCTGACTACTGGCCACTACTAAGATGATAGACCACAAATGTCTGCGGCCCACTATGGACGTTACAGGTATCAGTCCCGAAGTCGTTGATATCAGCAGCCCCAGTAGAGTACCCACCCTATAGACAACCAGGGATATATAATAGGTTGAAAGTGTGAGGTGTCCTTGTCTGGTTTGTTTGTTGCTTGCTGTGTTAGTGTGGTGATGTGGTTTTCACAAGTTTCACAACATATGTGGTATGACATGGAAAGTCATTATAAAGGTGTAAACTGCTATTGGACGTTTTCCATCGTTTTATTTTCTGACGCCACCAAGACAGGTAACTGTACATCCATTTCACAATAAAACCATAGTCATGACAGTTCACGAAATTCAGCATAAGTTATGTTCATCAATGTATCTGGCATATATTCAAAAAATGATATGGCGCCAAGGGGATTATGACTGTTTTGGCTCCCCAATAATACAAAAGTGCATCAATACTCCCTCTCACTGATCAGATGTGCTAAATGAGTCTAATCATAAGTCGCACGAGGATGTTGTTCCATTAGTTTAGGTCAAGCTGACCTTTTTAGGCATTCCTAATTCTAAGCTCGACGTAGGTGCAATCGCTGACATAGCGACGTTCATAGAACATAGAACTGTCCTTCGGACTAAGTATGGCCCGTGTACATATTAATCTCAGGTATGAAGATACCTGGGGCGTGACTTCTAGTAGAAGAACCTCTCTTTCTGTAATTCGTAAGTGAGCAGAGATCGACCATTGTCAACATAAAGTTAGATTACAGATTTGAAACATAAATGAGGTATTACCTTGCTTCGAAATCAACACCACAAAACACACGCCTCCAGGCGTTTTGAATCATCAAGGGAAGGACCAAGTAAGCTAAACTAACTCACAATAGGACTCCTAATTCCCTATCAAAGAATCACAGACGCAAGAAGCGTCCTCTCTGCTTCACAACTTTCATAGACTCCCCGACAGGAAGGCTTCTCAAGCACACCTAACGTCCGGACATGCGCAGAACGCATACACCTGAGTAAGAATCAAAACGAGACGATGTAGGAGACATTCCAGATAAAGATTTTTAATAAATCGCGCCTTATATGGACAGGAATAAAAACCTCAACACTGGTTTCAATCATTCCAAGAAACAGTTGACCGATACTACCATATAAGGAGAATGACCACACATCGTTCAAAAAATGGACCGACGCGTCCCGTCACAAGAGAAGGTAACCATCATTGAAAATGGTAATCACAGTCAAACAAGGGTTATCTAGCTTTGACCGAAAAAAAAATTAAAGTGTACAATTCAGACAAGTTAATTATACAATGTCTTTAGAAAATAATTATACAATGTCTTCGGAAAAGATTCTGTGCGTAACAATCACGCAAGAAACTAAGTAAACAAACGGGAGAAATTAGCATTAAGACCTACAAGCTGAGAGAGCCAGAAATTAAGATCAGATATCAGGGGCTTATTGCTGCAGCGGTGAGCAACACAGAAGAACGACCTGATGACTTGGAAACCCTCTGGAATAAATTCAAGGATATCATAAAGACAGCTGCTGCAGAAGCATGCGGTGAAGTCCGACTTGGGAACCAGAGAAAGAGGACACCTTGGTGGACAGAGGAAGTCAAAGAGAAAATAAGAGAGAAGAAAATGGCATGGAAACAATACTTAGGAGCTAAAAAACACAACAGGACAAATGGAAAAATATAGAGAATATGTGACACTCAGAACAGAAGCAAAGAACAAAGTGCTAGCAGCAAAACAGAAGTCCTGTGAAGAATTTGGACAAAAGCTAGAAAAAGATGCACAAGAAAACCAGAAATTGTTCTATAAGACCCTAAAGAACATGAGGAAGGAAAAACAATGCCCTCTCAAATTTAAAAAGGACAAGCAAGGCAAATTGCTTACTGCCCCGAAGGAAGTAATGGAAAGATGGAAAGAATATTTCTCAGAACTCCTGGATGGTGAGCATGGTGAAGCATCAGTAATGATAACCACTAGCACAGAAGAGAAAACCAATGATGGTGAAGATGACATAAAGATGGAAGAACTGAAGGCAGCACTGGAGAAAATCAAGATGGGCAAAGCAGCAGGGCATGATGGTATAACACCAGAAATGGTTAAGTACATGGGAGCATCCTACGACCTCTTACTCTTAGGGGTTCTACATGCAGCGTGGTACAACAAGACCATACCAAAGGATTTGGAGATTGCCATCATAACACCAATTTTCAAAAAGGGTGACAATCGACAGTGTGGAAACCATAGAGGCATATCCCTTCTCAGTGTCCCTGGTAAAATCTACTCTAGAATCCTAGAGCAGAGACTCCGACGCCTAGCTGAGCCACAACTGGATGAGGTCCAGTGCGGATTCCGAGCGAACCGAAGTACTCAAGACCTAATCTTCACAATCAGACAGCTGAGTGAAAAGGCCCTTGAGTATAAGAGTGAGATCCATCTTTGTTTCATAGATCTGGAAAAGGCGTTTGACAGGGTCCCCTGGAGCAAACTTTGGGACTCTTTGGCAAGGAAGAACATTCCAGCACCTCTGATTCATGCTATACAGAGCTTCTACAAGTCTTGCAGAAATTATGTGAGGACAGCAAACCATAAGTCAGAAGAGTTCAGGACCACCACTGGTGTAAGACAAGGTGATATCCTGTCACCTTACCTTTTCATACTCCTCATGGACGATGTCATTAATGCATGTAAGGAGAGAACAAGAAAGTATCCAGTGGGGTACTGGAAGATGAGACAGGTCTGTATTTCAGAGCTGGCATTTGCTGATGATGTTGCCCTGATTGCTAAATCAGAGGCACATCTCCAATCCAACCTGCAAGTCTGGAAGGAAGAGCTGGAGAAGAGAGGGATGGTCATAAGCAGCTCTAAAACAAAATCCACGGTGATATCTGTAGTAAGATCCCTGATACCCCGATCAAATAGATAAAATATTACTGCTTATAAATTCAAAAACTATAGAGATAAAATAGGGAGTAATGTTCAACATCGTCACCATAGCCCGCCGTCATGTTGGTTCTAACAAGCAGTACGCCATAGTAAACGATTCACAAAAACTGTTAGCTTTTCCCCTCTCCGCAATACCCATTTCCTCTACAATAAAAGCCTTTTGACAGACCGACATGCATAGTTAGTTTCAAACGGAGTGAGAGAATAAATAAATGGAGGAATGAAATGAGAGAAAGAAAAATGCAACCTTGACAAGCGTTGGTTTTTTTTAATTTCAAACTAGGACGACAGGCGACAGCTGACGTCACAGACCTGCTTAGTCTAACACTAAACGCGAATGAATGGTTGAGAGTTTGAAAATAAAACTACTTGGCCATAGTTACGCTGTTGCTAGGGGCATATTTTTTCCCAAAAAGTTAAAGTTAAATAAAGCAGTAGTGTCTGCTATTGAATGAAAGGACACCCCACCGCTTGCCCCACCCCGTTCATTAGTGGCGCAGTTTGAATGTATAACCACTTAGATAGGGAGACGATTAGTATAAACACACAGACAGGCTCGCATTTCCTGTATACCGTGATAGTATTGTCTGATGAATCCTAACGCGTTGCGTCGTTTTGAAAAACGAACGAGCAAGAGAGAGAGAGAAATGTAAGTGGGGGATTTGCATGGAGGCATATTTGAAAAGATAGCTTATGCAGTGTGATAGAGAAAGGGTGGCCCAATGAAACCTAGCTGAATAATAAAATAAAAGCAAGGACAGTTGATAAATAAAATGCTAATATTTGTTTATTAGAAAACAATACTACCCATAATGCTATAATATCTTACAGTAAAAACGCTTAGATAATAACAGAATATGGTAAAGAGAAGACACAGAGACATACGCATTGAAGGCCTCACTCAACTTTGCCCGTAGGGGAAAAAGGGGGTGGAACCGTACATTTTTGAAAGTGTAATTTATTTTTGAAAAAAAGAGGCTAGTGGGCATAACGTAATTCGATTGGCTGTGGTAAAATAGACTAAGAGGAGTGATAAAAACGATTTGAAACCAGCATTAGTTGCCATTCGAAAATTAAAATCTCACAAGTAGTGTTAGCTTCAGACGCAAGGAATACATGACCAGTGCCTTCGCTGTTCTGCATCAGTGGCGATCTGAATGTGCCCATTGATCGCCGGTTAACCTGCAAATTGTGTATTATTTCATTGATGCGGTAAGATAAACATTTATATAAATCTTGTTATTGATATGTATCTGTATTAATGAATGTGTATGCCTTATTGATGCGTAGAGGCACCACCAGAAGGCGCCAAACTAAATCTTTGTGTCATGCCACAAATGTTATTAGGAAAGATTATCACCTTGTATTAAAGCCAGACAGGCTTACTTAAACTGTGGGAGTGAATGAAAAGACATAGTTGAAAATAAAATATGACATTATTATGACATAAGACCAGCAAACCACTGGCCGTCTTCAGCAAGTCACAGTGTTTGCACATGACTTTATATAATTAACTATCATTTCTTCTATGACAAGGAATGTATCAAACGAATGTTTGAAGATTACCTGATGATGAATAGGGCACCAAATCAGATAGGAACGATAGCTATTTATTTAGCAACTTCACTGATCTTGAAAATGTTGATAATGTTTAATTGTTTAGAGATGGAGACACAGGTATGATGTACAGAGGAGGCATTAATCCTCTGATTTCAGGGTTCTATCTTGAGACAATCAGTGAGCAACATACCAAAATATACGTACTCCTGAAGCTGCAAGCTCGAGGCAAAAACTACCTGTTTGCCTTTATTCTAAAGAGTCGGAAGCAGTATTCAGACGTCGCAGTTGGGAAGAAGGTGGTTGTGAGAAGGACATCACAAGTTCTACGACACAAAGTTAAGCCCAATCGTCCATGGGCGTGTGTTAGTTCATTTAACCATACTCTCCATCATTAATATATCAATCAGTTTTCTTGACATGATGATACAAGTCGTTTCTCCGAAGCGTGCCCATTCATAGGAGTTATTGCTTCATCAGAACACTTTCAGTCAGGAACAATTTATATTAATAATAACAGACACAATTGCTGTTTTAAATTACTTTGCTGTAAATAAATTGCATTATCTTTTGAGTTTTAAACAGTCCTGTATCCCAGCCATTGAGATACAGGCAAAATGAAATGTAAAAAAGATTTTCATTCAAAATTTACTCAGCGATTTGTTTAATTACTTGTTCATTAAGTTATAGGTGTAGTTGTTGTCATTTTATTAACATTACATTGCATTATACCCTAGACACGTAGCCAGATAACATCCAGACACCATAACATATAATTAGGTTCAAAATATATAGCAGATTGAGGTCGTAGGGTGGTAGCAGACAGGTACCCTGAGAACATCTTCATCAACAATTAGACTCAGGGACTTGCATAGCTGACCTCACATCTGTAGTCAATTAATACTTAACTTTTTAACATCAAAACCCACCACAATATCACGAGAAGAAAGAAGACATCAGATTAAGCTGGGAGAACAGGTCCTGGAGCAGGTCGACCACTTTAAATACCCGGAGCTATTATAGACCGAAAGGGAGGCATCAAAGAAGAGTTGGCCACTCGAAAAGCAGCAGCTGGGAGACTTTTTCAGGCCATAAATCGAGGATTCCTCAGCAAGAGAGAGGTTGGTAAGAAAACGAAGATGGCTGTATACCGCTCCACCTATGTCCCAGTCTTGACATATGGATGCGAGTCATGGGCAAGGACTACAACCCACAAAAGCCAGATCCAAACCTCAGAAATGAGGTATCTGAGGAAGGTGGTTGAAGTAACAAGAAGAGACATGGTACGCAACCAGACGATACGTCAAGGCCTTAAATCTCACCCCCTGCAGACCCAAGTAGAACAGTCTCAACTAAGATGGTTTGGCCATGTCTGCAGAATGGGAGAAGATCAGCTACCACGACAAGCATGGGAAACAAAGAGCCAGGGATCCAGACCCCCAGGACGACCCAGAGTCCGCTGGGACGACAACATTAGACAATCTTTGAAGAACCAGCCAGGAAGACAGCCGATAGGATGGTCTGGCGCTCTCTCTTCCAAACCTCTACACCTCACGGTAGAAGGGGAACGACTAAGTAAGTAAGTAATAGCAGTATGTTCCCTGTTAGGATGTTAGACATTGTAAGGAAGTGGATTTAAGTTTAGTGTTTGTCTGAGTGTATAGGCAAGACACTAGTATGAGAAAGTCGAAGATGATAGATTTTGATGAGAATGACAGTGAATGTGGAAGGATGAGACTATTAGCTTCGAGGGTGAGAACCGAGATTGACTCTCCCTCGCCACTTCTGACCTATATAATGGCTATAGACTCACCACCTCTGACTACCAATAAAGGAGATACGGTTTCACTAAACGTCCACAGACACCACTATACAGACAAGCATATACGTACAGTATAGTATAGAGAGACTGATCCAGTTTACCGTTTATAGTTTATTTACACAACAAAATAAATAACACCTCAAAATAAATAACGTGCGAGGTCGCACACCTGGAAAAGAACCCAAAACAATTTAAATGACATACAAATATAAACCCACAATGTCATCCTCCCCTTCAACCTGTAGGGAAGAAAGTTACAGATTAAAACCAAAGAATCTACTCAGTGGGGTCTATAACTTAAGAGCCACAACTCCTGCGTATCCTATTCTTATTATTAAATCTAACACCACTGTCCGGCTGCAAACGTACTAAATGTCTACACAAATCTGAATGACTATATAATGTCCTACACAGCTAATCACAAACACTGATCCACTACCGGACTTCTTCAGTGCAAACTCAGAGGCTGTCCTCTGACTCTAACTATCTGATTCCATAAATTCTGTCTCTCCTGTGGTACTGCGCAGTGTCCCTCTGACACTCCTTCTTCTGCTGAGTGGCGTCTCCGTTACGCCCCTCCTCTTGATAGCATTCAGAAAAGGAATGATAACCCTCTCTTTTGATCCTGACTACTGCAACTGATGACTTTGATATCAAGCACGAGGTACTTGAATTGGGATGTATAGGCTTCACTGCTGCTGACACTTCTTTAACAGACGATTTAACCCACTTAGGGTCTAGGGATAAACAGCATTATTATGGCTGTGTAAAATTAGAACCAACCTCCAGGCCACGCGCCTCTTTGGAGTGGTATAACGAGCTAATAGCTCCGGATTTTTAAAGATGAACGTTTCCGCTGAAGCAGGTGCTTCACTGCATGAGATCGCTATCTTTTTCTGGTGCCGACGTACTTGGTACCGGTAAATACCGCGTCACCAGTTCTCGTTCACCTCTGGCGATGCCTCGACCCTTCTACTCATGAGAAGGCCGAATACCTTGGCAAGCTGTAAGTCAATTTGGCACCCCTCCCTTTGTGCCGTGAAAAATGCTGTAAACAAAAAAAAAATAACTACTTTACAACAATTCAACATTTACTCATCCTTACCATCTAACCGTCTAAATAAACACAGCTCCCCTACCCACTACTTTGCACCGCCTATAAACAACTATTCCTACCCACAGGTCAGCTCTCTACAGTCTACTCCTATCTCTTCCCCTGCTCCCACTTAATATCGGTCTAGTACGTGAACTCCCAGACACAGGCTGACCTAATCTATTATGCTAGTCTAGCCTCAGGCGTCAAAACAATTCATTCACTGAGGGAAATCCCCTGTACTAAATAATCCTCCGGTAAAATTCCAGGCCCTACTTTTACAACTGACCCGGGACCGTTGTCACCGATTCAGTAATATAAAGTACCCCCTGTCTTCTGACTACACAATCAATTAAATACATAATTAATTAACGTACACAATTAATTAAAGTACACAATAACGCTAGCGTATTTACACTGCAAATTATCATAATCAAATTGCGATTTTTCATCACTACTACGACCTACTACAGAGCGCCCGTGTATCTAAGCGCTTCACCTCACACAGTTAATATCTCAAAGACGCTAAACACATCAACGATACTACTAGCTTATCATAGCAAACATTATATGCACAACTTACATTACATTACATACTGGAGCCGCGGTAGCATAGTGGTTAGTGCACTGGTTTCCTAGCTCAGTGGTCCATGTTTAGGCCGCAAACGGCTCCTGGGTCGACCCAGCCCCAATTGTGTACCAGAGCAACTCTGGGAAGGTTAAGGCGGCCGGCGTGATGCTGACCACATCACCCCTAGTGTGCCAATGGTCGAGAAAATATGGGTCTAACACCATATTCCCAATATGCCTTAATGGGCGTGTAACGGGATCCTTTATCTTTTTTACATTACATTCTATCGTTTAGCATAAGTAAGCAATTGATGGCGCTTCTGTTAACTAAATTTAATTTAAACTCCCAGAAGAAAACTTTACTTTATTGTGCTAAGATTCTATCTACTACGTTAATTAAGTTTTACACATACCCAATATATCGAATTTCTCACTAAGAGCAGACGAATATGACTTTGATTCACGGCAGTAAATTTTGAAAACCAGAGATCGCTAAAGATAAAACGCTGTTATTTATTGTAGAAAAAAATGATGCGAGACCCACGCTATAAGTGAGTCATCGCGTGGCGTCGCTCTTAGACCAATAATATTTCTGCATTTATAATAACCTCTGACCCCGGCCAATCATATCGGAAACTAATTTGTGACTCATGTTTATATGGACAAATATTTGGATAGAGAGGACAAAAGATTGGAAGCTGAAAGAGAAACCAAGAGATTGGAAGCTGAAAGAGAAGCCAAAAGATTGGAAGCGGAAAGAGAAGAAAAGAGACTAATGTTGGAAGCTGAAAGAGAAACCAAAAGATTGGAAGCTGAAAGAGAAGCTGAAAGAGAAGCCAAAAGATTGGAAGCGGAAAGAGAAGAAAAGAGACTAATGTTGGAAGCTGAAGAAAGGAGGTTGCAAAGAGCTCATGAGCTGAGTTTAAAAGAACTTGAACTCCAGGTAACGGCTAATAGTGATGGGAGCAGCTCATCTCACTCTGAAAATCGTTCCAGCCAAAGTACTTCAAATGGAGCCATGAACTTTCATTTGGACCCATTTGTTGAAAAGGACGAAGGAATCGAAGATTTCCTTGACAAGTATGAGCGATTGGCTACTACATATGGCTTGGAAAAAGAGAAGTGGAATTTGAAGTTGTCACAAGGATTGAAAGGAGTAGCTTATAATGTGTTCTTAAAACTTCCAAGAGAAGATCAGAACAATTATGAAGCCAAAACAAGCATTGTTGGTTAGGTATGAACAAAATGCAGAAGCTTATAGAAGATTTAGAACTGCTAAACTTCTAACAGGAGAGACATATCAGCAGTTTTCAGCAAGGTTAGATATGTATTTGCTGAGGTGGTGTCAGTTAGGGAATTTTACTCAGGATTTTGAAGGGATCAAGGAGATGATTTTTATAGAACAACTCTTGGAGTCCATGCCTCCTGAGACAAAGACCTTTCTAGTAGAACATAAGAGAGAGAGATTAGAGGAAATAAAAATATATTCAGAAAGTCATAAACTGGCTCATCCTGTGTCTCTAGTGAACAAGAGGAAACAGGGAGAAAGTTTTAAACCAAACCAAAACCCTACCAAGTTTGAATAAAAAGACAATACAGCTAAGTACAAAGCAAGATATGAGAATAAAGACAAGAACCCGCTAGAATCAGACATGAAACCTTCAAGAAAGGAAGGAAAGTGGTGTAAAACTTGCCAAATGAGTAACCACAATACTGCAGAATGCAGAAGGAAGAATCCTCCTCATCATGCTGCATGTCTTACAACAGGGAACAATGGAAGGAAGGACTTGGCAGTTAGTCAGAAGGACCTCCATCATCCCCCTGTCTGTGAGGAAGTGACCTTAAATGGCACTAAAGTACTGTGTTTATATGATGCAGGCTTAGATTTTGATTCAGTAGTGTGCTCTTCTCTGGTGAGTCCTGACCAGATAACTACAGAAACAGTGGAAATCCGAGGACCAATCAAGGGAGCAGGAACCACGACACTACCCATAGCCCGAATCGTCATAAGATCTCGCTATGTAGAAGGAAAAATCAAAAGCTGCAGTGATGGAAGATCCTATTTACCCCTTGATACTGGGATGTAGGTATGTTGTTCTTGGAGAACCTATAAAACCTGTAGTTATGGCAACAGTCCAGACTAGGGCAAGCTCCAAGAAAATAGAGGAAAACATAATTAATACTCTTCCAGAAGAAATGAAAAAGGCTCAAACAGCAGACAGCACATTGAAGCCTTGTTTTGGCAAATTGCCAAAAGCACATAACCCTCCAGAGAACGGAGACTTCTACATGAAAAATGGCCTACTCTATAGAAAAGCTGAAACAGGATCTAAAGGACATGGACAGCTGGTAGTGCCAAAATCATATAGAGAGAAGGTTATGACTCTAGGACATGCTATACCCTTCAGCAGACATATGGGAATAGGGGCCACTGGACAAAGGATAGCCTGTCACTACTTTTGGCCAGGAATCACAGAAGACATAAAAAGGTATGTGAGATCCTGCCCAGAATGCCAAATAGTAGCTCCTAAACACAGGACTGCACCAGCAACACTGGGAGAAATGCCTATTATGGGAACCCCTTTTGACCGTGTTGCAGTGGATATTGTTGGACCCCTCACTAGGACCAAGAAGAGAAATGCTTGTATCTTAACCTTGGTTGATACTTGCTCAATGTGGGAAGAAGCCGTAGCCATGGCATCTATTGATTCAAAACATGTGGCAGAGGCATTGTTAGTAATATTCACCAGATTTGGTTTCCCACACCAAATATTGACTGACAATGATTCTCAGTTTAAGGGAAAGCTAACACAAGAGGTATTCAGGATATTTCAAGCCAGACACTATCATTGTAGCCCTTATCACGCTCAAGGGAACGGACAAGTAGAATGGTTCAATGGGACCCTTATCTCCATTCTGAGAAAGCTGGCAAGTGAAAAACCTGATACTTGGGAAACATACTTACTGCTGCACTATTTGCATACAGGGAAGTCCCACATAACTCAACTGGATTGGCTCCAGCTACTTTGTGGTTTGGTAGACCAATCAATGGTCCACTGGAAGCATTGCTGCGGACATGGACTGATGAAAAAGCAGAAGAAACAGTGACTTCCTCATACCAAAATATCAATGAGTTAACCTCTAGATTAAAAACTGGTTGGAAACTGGCAAATGAGAACTTAAGACAGGCCAGGAGGAAGCATGCTGCTTACTACAATAAAAAAGCTAAGGATAGGGAACTTGAGGGGGGAGAGAAAGTCTTATTACTGTTGCCCAGCTGCAATAATAAATTGCAAATTGGATGGAAAGGACCCTATGTCATACTGGAAAAACTTTCCAGGACCAATTACAAGATTAACAAGAAAGGAAAAGAGAAGGTATATCATGTCAATCTACTTAAAAAGTATTATGACAGGGAAGTTGCAGAGGTTGCACATATCATGACCTTAGCCATTGCAACAGAAATGAAAGATGAACCATTATCCTGTATGGAATATCCATTAAAAGCTACAGAGAGTTATGCTCAAGTAAATATTAGTGATCATTTAACTCTTGAGCAGAGGAAGCAAGTTCAGGAAATGTTGGAAACTCATGCTGATGTGCTCACCGATAAGCCTGGATGCACACAGTTGTTGGAGTCTGATATGACTGTTTCTGACCCCACTCCGGTATGTATGAGAACCTACCCCATTCCTTATGCGAAAGCACAGGCACTCAGGGAAGAGATTGATCATTTATTAAAGGAGAAAATCATCTCAAAGTCAGAATCTCAGGTGGACCCATTACCTGATACCAACCAGCTGTTCTCTACACTCAGTAAAGCTAGGTAATTTTTCCAAAGTAGATCTAAGCAAGGGATACTACCAATACCAGTGAAACCCGAAGTTAGGAAAATGCTGGGAATTTAATACATCAGAGGGACACTATGAATTCAATGTACTACCATTTGGGCTGAAAAATGCTCCAAGTATTTTTTAAGAATGATGAAATGATCGGAACCTCTAAAAAATTCCCATAATCACAAAACTTTAGGGATGACATTCTTGTTGCTACCAAACACCTTTGAAGAGCATATAAAAGCACTCTCTATGTTGTTTGACTGTTTTAAGAGAAACAGGGATTGACTGCACGACCCACCAAGTGCTATATTGGGTGTAAGGAATTGAATTCTTAGGTCAAACGATTTTCTACGGGCCACATGTTTCCTGACCCCAAGAATGTAGAAAAGTTCAGAAAGGCGCGCCAAGACCTCAAACGAAGAAAGATGTAAGGTCGTTTGTGTCCTTATGTTGGGTTCTACCAGAAATAATAATACCCATTTTCAATTCATGTGTGCACCGTTGACCAATTTGACCAAGAAAGGACAGCCGGATAGGATCCAATGGAACGCTGAGTGTGGAGAAAGCTTACACCTGAGCTAAAAGAAAAACTCACCAGCAAACCCATCCTTAACCCTGCCCGATATCACACAAGAATTTGTGTTTAAGAACGGGCGCAAGCAATCTGGGAATAGTTGCGACCCTATTACAAAAGTCAACAACCCAGTCAGAAGAATTACTACCAGTGGCTAATGCCAGTTTTTTTCGAAAAGCTAAATTCAGCAGAATTGAATTATTCAACGATAGAGCGAGAATGTCCTTTCTTTGGTCTGGGCCATCGACAAAATTTTTCCCCTTATCTTTACGGGAAACATTTCATGTTGAAAGTGATCACCAGACTTTAAACGTTTCTGGCAGTGTCCAAAAAGTTAAACACCAGATTTGTTAAGGTGGAGTCTTCTTCTGAGCTCCTTATTCGTTACGGTAAAGTACATTCCTGGAAAAGAAAATGTGGGAGCAGACTTTTTTTTAAAGTCGACACCCAATTGCTGTGGAAAGGAAAGAAAGGAGTAGGTATAACTTCAGCGTGTGTTTACATAATAATAAATTGTACACATCACAATTTTAAAAAAGATGGGGCCTATGTAGCAAAGTGTGCAAAAACACGCTTAGTTAATGGACTGATAACAACGGACAACGGAAGAATAAAATTGTGAAAGCCTTGAACTGTAACAGGGTAACTAGCCATTCTAAAAATAGTAGCGGTCGCGCATGCGCATTCGTTTATGTTTATAGAGAAAGGCAAGGAATAGAAAAATTCACAATGGCGTATCTAAGTTGTCGAAGGTTAAGGACACAATTTCTTGTGAACTGAGACCATTTAGAGCAGTGAATTATAAAAAAAAAGGTGATAGCTTTTCACAGAAAGGATATGCAGGAATGGAAAATCCGAAAGGAAAGTTGTAAGACGTATGTAATAATTTAGATATTTAATGTTTTATTTGCCTTTCACAACCCAGGTCCCTAACCTAGTGCTAGAATAAATAAAATTAGTAGTAAATACATGCCATACATCGATTGTAGGTTTGTGCCGAGTGAAAAGGAGCTTCCCAATAGGGAAGATAAAGGAAATATAAGACAACGTGCTGGATAAACTTGGTTGAGTGTGTATTCGGAACGATTGATGGGACAATTACACAGATTACCCAAAAATGAACAGAGATTTTCAGTGCTGGGAAGAGACAAACCTTACCTGCTCCCTCGGACGCTCCGCGCTTACAATATATAAGACGAGAACGCTCAGTTTCAAAAATCAAACACGTACGGATACAACCAATAACGAACATCACATAGTGTCCAACATTAGTCCAGGCGAACAAGACACCAACGTCCTTCTCAGGACGCCACTATTCGAAAAAAAGATCCGCGGTTATCATCAACATGACCCGAAATAAACCACAACGCAAAAAAAGAGGAAGGTTTACACCAGCCCACCAGCGCAGAACAGCCAGGGGAATAACAAAGCCACAAACAACAAGACAGACAGCCAGAGAGCAAGACTGCCCCAAGTATTCCGTGCCGGGACCAATCCTTCTCCAACTCTTGACACGACGACGGAGTTAGCTGCGACGTGTATCGACCCGACAGAAAGCCTGAGGGGCCCGACTCCTTGCGAGGCAGAGAAGGGAGCAGGAAGCAAACGGTTCCGACCTTGATTGAATGAAGACCCAGAATAATGACTACATGATGAGAGCGTTAGAGCAGATAGAACAGATGTCAGAAGATGAAGACAAGATTGAAGCGTTTAGAACCGATAAGTCAGATGCTGGAAAGAAGAGAGAAAAGACTACAGGAGCCTAAAACCCAGGGCCGACACCACCACACGTTACCCGGATCGTCAGCAGAAACCCTGTCTACCACAGAGAAGCTACGCCAAACACAGAAGACACCACCACACGATGCCGGCGACACAGATGCGATAGAGAGGTGCGTTAAGATCACGCAGATGTCGGGAAGTGAGGCTTCACTCAGGGCCCTACCAGATGACAAAGTGATCTGCATCCTCGAGTCAATAACATGACATGGAGAGAGCGTCTCTAAAGTACGGAGGCACGAAAAGGGAGTCGTGCTTTCGCTCAACAGCACAACAACAACAACCACTTCACCGATGACCGAACTGGAATCTAGCCCAAAAGAAGTCCATTGCCCCACCAAATAAAAAGTGATGGTGGAAATGTACAAAACAACAAAGAAGTTGGTCATCAGAGGGTGGATACCAGATGTTTCCGAAGCCGAGGTCCACAGACGCCTGTTCAGGCTGAAAACGCAAATCTAAGAATCACGCGCAGGTCGAAAGAAGGCTAAAAAACCTGGGCCAAGAAAAATACCAATCTGATGATAGTTACGGTAGAAGGATCAACAAGACCAGAGAGACTGACGCTCCAAGCAACAACAAAAAAAGACAGAAGCCTATATCCCTCCGGTGATGCAGTGCTCTAACTGCCAGCAGTTTTCACACACACCAAGAAAACATGCAGGAAGGACGCAGTCTGCCGATATTGCGCGGGAAACCAACCAATATGGCGACTGCCCCAGGGCGAAGGAGGACCACAACTACAAAGCAATGAACACAAACCGTACCTGTGCAAACTGCCTCGGAAACCACGGGGCAAGGTACCGAGGCTGCCCTGTGTTTCAGGAAACAAAGAGCATCTTGAAGGAGCCGTGTCCAAAAACATACCTTTCAAAGAGGCAAAACACAGAGTGGCTGCGGAAATTGCAGACAAACAGCGCACGATGGACAGAAGACAGTTACATCAGCTGAAAGCGGAAGTAACAGAAATTAAACGGAAATATTTCTTGGAAAAACATTGAGAGGCAGACTGCGTAATGACCTAAATTAATCCTAACATTAATTATACTGCGTTACCAAAACGAACGAACAGATGGACTAAAGGATAAAGAGAGAGGGAGGGCTGAAAATCAGGAACGCATGCAACACGCGTCGCGCGACACACTAACTTTTTTTCAGACGAACAGTGATAAAATACACTACCCTTCCCAGAGTTAGGTTTTAAAATCACAAAAAAACGCTTATTAGGAAAGATAACAATAGATGGGTTTACGGTTGAAAACATAACAGTACCCAGACAGCACATCTTCGAAACAGGAGGTAGAAAATACATATTTTGAACGCAGCCACGTAGCTCTTTTAAATTTGGATATTTGGGTTCCTTAGGGCTTGCTGACAAAGAATATGTAAAACGTTACGCAAATAGTCCAGGAATTAATAAATTATACCCAAAATAAAATAGTGGGGATGCCTGACAGCATGGAATCATTTCTGCTCATAAAATTTTTTTATAACGTGTTTGAAAAAAATCTTACGTTACAGAATTAGCCTACCATGTAAACTCCAAATTGATTGGAGCGCAACAAATGAAAGACTAACCACGATTGGTCGGGCTATAAATACTATCTTTCGTTGTTAGGGGAGACGTGAAAAGGTAACATTTTTTCAAACACTTGTCGAAACGTGGCCTCATTGGCTAGACTCGCTGATATACTCACTTAGGAGCGTTAGTTCGAGACCACTAGTGCAAATAATCTTGATAAAGCAACAGTGCGTTGAAGCCAGCTCATATTTGTGTTAAATAAAAGCCTGGAACATAAGCAGATGGGAATTTGTGCCAGTAATTGTGCCAGAATTCATTGCTAATCAACGTATCTGTGTTTATTTCCATGAAATTGTGGTAAGCTTGAACCATTCAGTATCTTTTAATGAAAATTGAATGTAAATTGTTAATTTATGCCTGTATATATATGTGTAGTTCAGTGGCAAACAGGAGATAAAGCCTATAATGCTCCAGCCTGAACAGAGGGTGTCGGAGGGAAGTAAAACGGCATGGAATGGCCAAATAGTACACTGACACCTGGATGATTGATTAGACAGAAATAATGCTGGAAGTGCAGAGGCGTGGTAACCATTAAGGAGGTAAATACTGGTATAAAGTATTTCAGATGAAGCTGACAGTTGGCCTAACGCTCTGAACTCAATGTTTGTGTTGTATTGTGCTCAGTGTAGAACTAGAGTATCAATTAGTTATGAAGTAGAAGGTACATCCTTCTTGTTTTCAGGGACCGTGGTCTTGATGGTACTGAGCAGCACCTGGTCAGAGCTTTGCTGAATCCAGAGTCGGACAGCATACTCCTTGGTCTTTTTAGCTATCAGTGAGGTGTCTCCAGAGCCCAGGGGAGAATTCGAGCAGAGGAGTCCTTTCCTGCCGCCATCACGCAAGATAAGCTGATTTGGCCAGCTGAGCTCAACATTATGTCCCCTCATCTTGAAATGACTTTATAAAAATAACATTCAGAGGGGAATTTAATTGTCTTAATATCAGGAACTGAGAACATCTCCAATACTAGTCCCAAAAGACAAACTATTGAAGTCATGATGACAAATACCAACAGAGCTTGAACAAAACAAAACCAGTATTACCTCATATTACCACTACACAACTGACACACATAGGATATTTTTAATAATATATGTCACTACAATATTCATATTGATAAAGTCTGTACATATACTTGTAATTAAAATTGATTGTGATTCCTGGTTCCTTTGTGTTTGAATCAGGACACATATACCTTTATGATAACCATGAATACATATTGTTATTTGAAAAGTTATCAGTGACTCCTTAAGATATTCTCATAGAGTGTTATATGTATGTGAGTGTCACAGTGTTGTCAAGAGTAGTGGATTAAATTAAAATTGTTTATCTGTCTGTTGTTGTGACTTACACTTCATCATACACATACCCTAGACACATAACGTAGTCATCACACTATTCCAGAATAATTCTGACTGAGATATATAGATATGTGGTAGCAAGTAAGGTTATCTATAATACACTACTCTTAATAGATATAGATACCTTCACAGCTGATCTCAGTCAGTACACTAAGTCCCCTATAAATATTTATAACATCCCACTTCACACGCCAGGGGGGGGGGGGGGCCGACACCACAAACAGACAAGCAAAGAAGAGGTAACCAGACAATCAGCTAGTGGTCCTTTTAAGGACCAGTCCTTTTCAGGACTATCCACCTGCTAGCACCGAAGAAACAACAAGCTATAACAGCAACATAGCAGACAAACAAAAGAACGAACCATTTCCAGGACTAGGAACCTTGATACCAGCGAAGACGTTAACATACTATATACCCCAATATAACCGTTTGTAACCCGTAAATGGGTTATGGTAGAACAGGGTATTACAGCAAAATATCAGACGCAAAAGAAAAAAAAAAAAAAAAAAAAAAAAATCAAAATCACACACAACCAGTAGAGTGCTGTCTATACTAAGATCAGTTACCACTGCATGCAGGGCATCATTCTTCACCAATTACAGTCTTCGTAAGAGCTTGGAATTGATCTTAGAGGGTGTGTAGGTTTACTATAGATAGGCTATTTATATGACTAATATCAATTTTATTTCAGATTTTGGTGTGTTGTGAATGTATCGGACATATTGTTTGTGTGGATATGATGCTGAAGATTGGAAAACCTGAAATATAACCACCACAGTCTTTGTCAAGGCTAAATATAAACATTCTATTTTTGTCTGGGTCTATAACCTGCCAGCAACACCATTACTGACTTGGGTTGCAGGTGAGGAAAGCAAAGGTTGCATCCTGTCCAAATATTCATATTGCTTTCATTATTCATGTATTATTGTATTTGAGACAATGTTTTGCAGTAGACACCAGTCTGTCTCCCTATATCTAAATCATACACAGCCATGTATCATTTATCATACATGCAGACATATGATGACACCCTCATCTCATCACACCATAGGATGTAATAGGTCTCCATGACATTGCCTAGCCACTCAATACTCCTCGTTCCAGGTTCTATAGTAAATTGTCAAAACCCTGAAGTCAAGTGGACCTTCGATCCTGCTACCTAGCCATAACAGGAGCCCAGAGGTTGAAGTGTTCGAGAGCTTTTTTCCCCTGATTGCTGGGAGTGGATTGAAGTGTGACTTACAGACAAACAGTGTGATGTGTCAACCCATATCTGGACAAGTGCTGATTTAAAAGCTGAGTTTGATAGAGACTATCCCGGTGGCTAATGTGAGACATTCCTCAGTCAAATGATGAGAAAAATTAGGGCATAGATTAAAAGAGACAGACTAATAATATATAAATAACAACAGTGAGAGGACATTTTTTGGTGTACAGTAAATTTAAAGATCCCATGGGGACTATTTTCTTTGTTTAAGTTTAAACTTCTAATTATATTATCAACTTGATGTAAATACATAACCATAATCACCATCGTCCAACACTCACCCTTCATTTCAGAATTAGATAGATGTACATAATAAATTATGAAATTGTACTCAAGAGACTTGTTAAATTTTTAACTAAGTTGAGTTACTTTTTTTTAATTATTATAATACCACATGAGTTACTAGACCCTGCAGCTAAGGTGGCAAAGTATATTTCTGAAGCCTTAAACTATTGTCTAGCTCAGAGTACTCGCAGCCGTAGCTCACTTGTGATACCAGTGCTCTTCTCTGACACTGGTACTTCATACATTCTGGAGAGAATTCTATTTCTTCTCTAAACACTATCATCATATGAGAAAAACCTTACGCTACACCATCTGCTTGTATCGCTCATGTGGTGTGCTCTTCATCATAATATATTTTTGTAGTGCCTATATGTAATTCTTGTCCTTGTCACATGTTCATAACTTTGGCTGACGAAGGGTAAAACCAGAAACGTCCCTTGTTTCCTGTGTACCGTTTACTTGTAAAACTGATTTCATACCATTTTATTTCTTAATTTATATATCCCTGTTAGGATGTTAGACATCTTATACGTGCCATTACCGCTATGTTCCCTGTTAGGATGTTAGAGATCTTATACGTATGAATATCAATATGTTCTCTGTTAGGATGTTAGACATTTGAATACTAGTAGGTTTTTTGTTAGGATGTTAGACATCTTATACACTTGTATACACGTAGGTATCATATGAGGATATGTATAGATGGCTATCAGTATGAGTAAACCGAGTTAGGAACTTATATGGAAGTTACACATCTGTGTTAGAAGGATCGATATATGTTCCAAGTTCGGAACATGTACGTCTGCATAGAAGGGTTGCTGTATGTTTCGAGTTAGAAAGTTATAGAAACAACTGTATAGAAATATCACTGCATGTTCCGAGTTAGAAAGTTATAGATACAACTGTATAGAAAGATTGCTGTATGTTCCGAGTCAGGCAGCCCAGGCAGAGGTAGCTGGATTTGACAACAAAGATCAAGGTAACAAGGGTAAGCAAGAGGTGATATACGCACCTATATAAAAGGATTGCTGTTTGTTCCGAGTTAGGAAGTTATATATACATTTATATAGAAGGATCGTTGTATGTTCCAAGTTAGGAGGTTGTACTTGTGTATAAAAGTATGTTATACATGTTCCGAGTTAGGAAGTTAGACATCTTTATAAATGTACGTGTCTGTTTGTGAATGTAGTTACCGTGCAAAAATAGAAAGCTCTATTTGTTGTGTACCGAGAAGAGAATACATTATTTCAGCCACCTGCTCAGGTGATAGGTGTGTATGTCGAGCGCTTGTTTGTTTTGTTTTACGCGAGAAGTAGCTCAGTGTTAGAGAAAGAGTTGGAAACATAATTAAAGTGTGCATATTTTACGGTTCGTTCCACTCGTGAAAAGATAAAATGTGACGTAATGAAGAAATTGTCTTCTAAACACCAGAGGTGGTTAACCTTGTCTCCCAGTCGCCACTCATCGAGTTTCTTCTTTGTATATTTAATTGGTCGTGTGGCAACTAAATGTATGGCCGCACACAGCAGGCGCAGTATAAAATTTAAAAAATAGTGGAATAAGGTGAGAATAACTGGAAACTGGTAGATGGCAGAAGAACAGTTGGGCGATCGCAGCTGAGGTTCAAAGATGTGTGCAAAATAGACATGAGGACACGCCAGCAACCTGGGAGGATGAATCTGCCGATTGCACCAAGTGGCGATGCTCTCTACGGCGTCACCTCAGATTGGGCGAAAAGAAGCTCTCACGGCAAGCAGTAGAGAGGAGAAAACGTCGAAAGGAACACCGGGAAAATAGCAGCAGAGGGCTGAAACCTCCGGGGCGCATTCCCATAGTCAGTTATGACTGAAGGGGCTATTATTATTTTTTATTATTTTTATTACTGGAAACTAGCACCAGTAACAGCCAGTGGTGCATCTTTCATGACTGCAAGTAAATCGGAGTTTGTAAAACTTTCTAAGTAGCTTTTGAGGAAAATCACGTTTGTTATGTTGTCTTCTTTCATTGCATCCTACATCAGGGCAATTGCATTCAGACACCTGGACAAGACACTTTGACAAATTCTGGGGGACACAGTTGTCGGCATCGTGAATTATGTTAGAGGTGGAAACGCGCTTTGTGAAAGTAGCAGTTTCATGTTAAGGTCTCGCTGACTTTTGAATTTTTTATTTTTTTTAAGTAAAGTTTTGCCTCGTTTCGGCGAGGCGCGTCCCGTTCAACCTAGTCGGTTATATTAGGGCGCATGTCCAAACATAAAAGACCGTTAGGTCTGGAGTTTAATGTTCCGTGGTTGGCCTGTGGGGAAAACTGTGGAGCCAAATGCTGCTTTTGAAAGAATCAACAGATGTAATTTTAAGATCTCACTGACTTTTCTATTGTTCAATGGTTGAGGCATGACAAAACTTCAGATCAACCAGACCACACTTTTCTTTATATCTGGGCCTGCGCCCTATTATAACTGACGGACCTTGTGCTTAGGTTGAACGGTCGCGCCTTGCCAAAACGAGGCAAAATTTTTTTTTTTTTTTAAAAGAAAGAAAACAAACTTACTTGACTTTTTCGATCCACTGTTGCAGCGAAACGTTGATGGAAGCTGAGAGTTGAGCCAAGCGTGTCTCATTGGCTGCCCGTGGAAGCCCGTGTTGTTGAAGGATTACTGTGATGATGTCTATCCATCTGCATCGTTTGTCTTCCTCCTGCCCTAAAATGACATGACCAAACCACTTAATTTTCTTTCTCTCTGTATACTTGATGCAGGATGTAGTTCCTACAATGTTTCTTTCCGATGTCATCATTCATCATTCATCATTCTGTTTTTCCTCGTAACATTAATGGCTTCTGTATCTTATCTCACAGGGTGGGATTTTCCTTTAGCCAGGGACCATGTTTGACACTGGCAGCAGAGAGTTGGTAACAGTAAACTATTGTTCTGCTGTCGTTTAGTTTCCGTACTGATAAGCAAAGGTGCATCTCACCTTCATATTCAAACGCCTTTTCACTCAGCTGCCTGAGTGTAAAGATAAGGTCTTGAGTACTTCGGTTTGCTCGGAAGCCACACTGAACCTCATCCATTTGTATCTTAGCCAGGCGTCTGAGTCTCTGCTCCAGGATTCTAGAGTAAATTTTCCCAGGGACACTAAGAAGGGATATGCCTCCATGATATCCATACTGTCGGTTGTCAACCTTTTTGAATATGGTCGTTTAGTTTCCATACTGGTATTCTGAGCTCCCGATTGGCAGAGTAGTTAGAGCGCTGTTCTCTCGCGGCAAAGTTGCCGGGTTCTAATCACGGTACCGACACGCTTCAGTCTACCCAGCTGTAAATGGGTACCTTTGCACTTGAGTTAGGGTAGGAAAAGGCAGCTAGGAAAGGAACTGGTCACCCCACCTCTCTAAACCGGATCTAGTCTAGTTAAGTCTCTGACACTTCACTCCCCTCCGGCTGTATCTGCCATGTGACTACCTTTACTTGTACTGATATTGTGATGTTTGAGTAGTATTGACAGTTGGTAAGTCATTACTCTAGCTGTCTGATATCGTGTTTCACTGTTTCTGTCAAGTCGTTCATTTTCTGTACAAATCTTGGAAAAACAGTGGAAAGAAAAGCTGCTTTACTTAACAAATGAGAAATTTACTTTCTGATAAAAAGCACATTAAAAAATTCAAACCAGTCATGGCAGTGTGATTTACATTTCTTGTGCGATGTCATTGCTGTGGTAACCAGACGTCCAGCACTATGTGGGACAGTCCTGCTTTCAGTATCTGTGTCCAGCTGTCCTCCTTACCGTCTTACATACTTGCGAGAAGCTAAATTGTCCCCCGTTAGGAAAACATGAAATAAGATTTTCCACTATATTGAAGACTGTTCGGTGTCCAAGCCGTGGCTGAGTTTTGTCCATGCACATGCACCTACACCTACCTCTCATAAGATAGCAAAGAAAATAGAACATGACAAACATCTGCTGCTGGTGAAGACAGTACTTGAATCGAAAGCAAATCTCAACGTCAAAGATTGAACATTCTTACTTCCCCACAGTGTGGGAATGATTTTGAGTGCCCTTATGGAAGATGGCTTAGAGTATAAGAAAACCATTGAAAATGCGCACAGCTTTTGTGAAAACTGTATTGAATATTAAGATCGCTGATGTAGAACACTTCATAGAACTTGAACTATTCCAGTGGGCTATTCAAAAACACGTTTCGTTCTGGCCTCGTGTTGACATAAGTGCAGATGTCATAGCTAAGAAATGAATTATCAGCCCTACACTTGATGCTGAATTGCTGATACAGTTGTCCTGTATCAGCAGATATATAACCACTAACGGTGTTGTGGCAGCCTGCCTGTCCAGGTTCTTTGCCTCTTTAGCTAGCTATGACATGATCAATGATTACACAGTCACACACACACGAACGTCGACACAATTCCAAGCTGATCTTCTATATAACTAGAGAAACGCCACAGTCAACTTGAAATGGTGTTTATTTACATGTGTGTGGATCGCTGCTGTTACCCGGACCTCCACAATCTTGGTCCGTCACAGAATTATACAATGTGTATGTTTTTCATTGATATTTCTTCCTTCCTCACACTCTCGTTCAGCATCGCAAATTACATTCAATATAATAATATCAAATCATCTATGGTTGTTCAAATGTTATTTGCATCTATCTCCTTTTCCTTCCTTCTTAACAAATCCTTGTCTACTGATATATGTCGTTCTGTGTTCAGGTTATCTATGTGAAACCGGACCTCTCCGGGGTTGTTCCTTTCCCTTTATAACTGAAGAATAGGACTACTATATAGATGAAAATAATTTCACTCTACGTACCTCTTTTATTTACTGTGTGGAGCCTAACTCGCTCCATCGTTCTTCCGTCCTAGACACGAATTTTGTACTACCAAATATGTTGGGTTAATCACCACCCAATCTAGTCTCCTTGCCTGAGAAATATTATACTATCAAATATGTTGGGATAATCACCACCCAATCTAGTCTCCTTATCTGAGAAATATTCATCACACAGTCTACTTGAGTATTGCCTTCAACATGGCTACTCTTGTCTCTCTAGCGTATATGTGCGACCAGCACTCTCTTACTCAAGCTTCTGACTCTGCTGAAAAGCGTGCCTTAACTGGATTTCCGTTCACCTCTTTTCTCATGCACATTCTTATTCGCGCATCCCCTTTTTCTACTCAATCTGGACTTTCCTATTTCTGGTTATCTCTAGTCGTTCCCTTTGCCTGCCACTCGTTCCCTTTACCTGCCACAGTGTCTACCTGGAATGATGATGTATTTGCAGCAGATACACGATGAAGAGATATGTTCATTCACTTAATGATTCAAAACGAGCAGTGTTATTTATACTAATGCACCAGTTGCAAGCACCCGTGTGCTACCGAGGCCCGAAAGGCGAGCAAAGAATAGTAATACTGTAACCTACCATGCGAATCGTAAAAGGCGACCGCGTAGGGTTGAGCACGGAGGTCGACTACGCGATTCTGTATAAATGTTAAGTTACAATAGCTTCAACAATAATATAGACAAGTCAAGAAGAGAAAACATTTAAACTGAACCATCCAGTATAGAGGAAGTTCCTCTGGTAAGGAAAAATTTTGAGCAGACGACACGGGACAGAAGGACTTGACACGAGTTCATTGAAGACCTAGGCTCCATGGCGAGTTGACCAGTAATGAATGATTTTATTTTGGTTAAGGACTATCTTCATTGCACCCGGACATTTCACATTGTCGTGAGTTAGTCTGTTTCACAACACGGCCTTCTGTATAATTCTGAGTAACTCTGACCATACCGCGCGCCATACGTTGTGGGAACTGTATGATACACTAGCCAATGGAAACGCTTCCTTATTCGTGTGTTTACTGAAACGTACTAGGCTTAACATGGAGTTTCAATCCGTGCAACCGAGTGAAGGATGCCATTTAATTGCATAAGTAGGAAAGAAGTACCACCGGGAAGAGGTCTATAATTCAACAACAGGAATGTTACTTTAGAGGTAAGTGTAAAGACTTCCTCGAAAAGTAGTTTATTAAGAGAGAAATATCGAGTGAAAAGGCATCGACATATCAGGCTAGTCCCTAATTTAGCTGTTTAAAGTATGCATAGACTAAAATGCACTTAGGAGACTAAAAGATTATTAGATAGATAGATAAAGAATAAAAAAGGTAAAGGAACCCGTTACACGCCCATTGAGGCATATTGGGAATATGGCCCATATTATCTTGACCGTCGGCACACTAGGGGTGATTTGGTCGGCATCACGCCGGCCGCCTTAACCTTCCCAGAGTTGCTCTGGTACCCATTTGGGGCTGGTTCGACCCAGGAGCCGTTTGTGGCCTAAAAATTCCCACCTCATCTGGGGATCAAACCATAGACCACTGCGCTAGGAAGCCAGTGCACTAACCACTATGCTACCGCGGCTCCTATAGATAAAGAATAATTCAGGGTATAATTTAAGCTTTGGATCAATAAAATCGCCTCAGAAATAAGAAAGATAATTGGGATAATAGTTTTTCATAATTGAACAGAGATACAAATTATGCCTCATTTTGAGATTCGCCATACCACTTTAGCCCCTGCGTTCCGATACGCCGGATGTGCTAGTATAAATAGACCTTGCCCTTGCTTAAATTGAGGCCATAAGATTTGAAAAGCACAGCGAGCAGAAGAATCGGTAAAATTGTTAATGAAGTGTGCCTTTGCCAACTGCATCTGAAGAGCAGACTGTCGTGGAATATTCTAATCCACATATATAAATTATCAAGTAAATATAAAGCCTAATAAATACATATAATAAATAAAGGAAGAAGAATGGTAAAGAACAGTGCTGTCACAATGACAGTACTCGAAATCCCCTTGTTTTCTACTGCGTATGCAAATTGTAACGTTTCACGTTGATATTAAAGGCCTTCTGCAACATACACGCGTTTCCCAAACACACAATAAAATGTGCTGCCTTTCTAAGAAAAACCTTGAAATATGCAAGTTGACCTAAATTTTAAATTCCATTCATGTCTTTTTCTACACTATGTTACCAAGATCAAAAGACAGATGGACAAAAGGATAGCGAGAAGGGAGAGGCAGAAAGCCGAACACTAAACACGCTTCGCGCGATACACAAATGCTGCCATCACGCGTGTAAGACTACAAGCACTAACTTTTTTTTCGGACGGACAGTGATAAATTCACTACCCTTCCCAGAGTTAGGTTTTTTAAAATCATAAAAAAACGCTTATTAGGAAAGATAACAATAGATGGGTTTACGGTTGAAAACATAACAGTACCCAGACAGCACATCTTCGAAACAGGAGGTAGAAAATACATATTTTGAACGCAGCCACGTAGCTCTTTTAAATTTGGATATTTGGGTTCCTTAGGGCTTGCTGACAAAGAATATGTAAAACGTTACGCAAATAGTCCAGGAATTAATAAATTATACCCAAAATAAAATAGTGGGGGATGCCTGACAGCATGGAATCATTTCTGCTCATAAAATTTTTTTTATAACGTGTTTGAAAAAAATCTTACGTTACAGAATTAGCCTACCATGTAAACTCCAAATTGATTGGAGCGCAACAAATGAAAGACTAACCACGATTGGTCGGGCTATAAATACTATCTTTCGTTGTTAGGGGAGACGTGAAAAGGTAACATTTTTTCAAACACTTGTCGAAACGTGGCCTCATTGGCTAGACTCGCTGATATACTCACTTAGGAGCGTTAGTTCGAGACCACTAGTGCAAATAATCTTGATAAAGCAACAGTGCGTTGAAGCCAGCTCATATTTGTGTTAAATAAAAGCCTGGAACATAAGCAGATGGGAATTTGTGCCAGTAATTGTGCCAGAATTCATTGCTAATCAACGTATCTGTGTTTATTTCCATGAAATTGTGGTAAGCTTGAACCATTCAGTATCTTTTAATGAAAATTGAATGTAAATTGTTAATTTATGCCTGTATATATATGTGTAGTTCAGTGGCAAACAGGAGATAAAGCCTATAATGCTCCAGCCTGAACAGAGGGTGTCGGAGGGAAGTAAAACGGCATGGAATGGCCAAATAGTACACTGACACCTGGATGATTGATTAGACAGAAATAATGCTGGAAGTGCAGAGGCGTGGTAACCATTAAGGAGGTAAATACTGGTATAAAGTATTTCAGATGAAGCTGACAGTTGGCCTAACGCTCTGAACTCAATGTTTGTGTTGTATTGTGCTCAGTGTAGAACTAGAGTATCAATTAGTTATGAAGTAGAAGGTACATCCTTCTTGTTTTCAGGGACCGTGGTCTTGATGGTACTGAGCAGCACCTGGTCAGAGCTTTGCTGAATCCAGAGTCGGACAGCATACTCCTTGGTCTTTTTAGCTATCAGGGGAGAATTCGAGCAGAGGAGTCCTTTCCTGCCGCCATCACGCAAGATAAGCTGATTTGGCCAGCTGAGCTCAACATTATGTCCCCTCATCTTGAAATGACTTTGTAAAAATAACATTCAGAGGGGAATTTAATTGTCTTAATATCAGGAACTGAGAACATCTCCAATACTAGTCCCAAAAGACAAACTATTGAAGTCATGATGACAAATACCAACAGAGCTTGAACAAAACAAAACCAGTATTACCTCATATTACCACTACACAACTGACACACATAGGATATTTTTAATAATATATGTCACTACAATATTCATATTGATAAAGTCTGTACATATACTTGTAATTAAAATTGATTGTGATTCCTGGTTCCTTTGTATTTGAATCAGGACACATATACCTTTATGATAACCATGAATACATATTGTTATTTGAAAAGTTATCAGTGACTCCTTAAGATATTCTCATAGAGTGTTATATGTATGTGAGTGTCACAGTGTTGTCAAGAGTAGTGGATTAAATTAAATTGTTTATCTGTCTGTTGTTGTGACTTACACTTCATCATACACATACCCTAGACACATAACGTAGTCATCACACTATTCCAGAATAATTCTGACTGAGATATATATATATGTGGTAGCAAGTAAGGTTATCTATAATACACTACTCTTAATAGATATAGATACCTTCACAGCTGATCTCAGTCAGTACACTAAGTCCCCTATAAATATTTATAACATCCCACTTCACCACATATATTGGGGTCTCGCTCTTGGGATTTTGAATCTTTCCCTATTAAAAATATTGGGGGTAATTCACTTCAGGGAATATAAGAATTAAAAGGTATCCTTGGGTGGAATTAAATAAGGTTGAGCTCACGGTGCCTGTGTTGTCCATTAGATATATTTAGAGATTAAATTGTTGGTTAGACATTGTAGAAATTTACCTGATAGACAATGGCGGACCTGGCCAAGTTTCGATCTGCTGCTGTACAGACTGCAAAAGAGTTAGGATTAGATGGGCAAGTTATGGTTGCCTATGTCACTACGGAATGTGACAAATTTATTGAACGCGAAGAAAGAAGATTAGAAAAAGAGGCCGAAAGAAAGTTAGAGGCTGAGACTAAGAGGTTGCAAGCTGAGGCTGAGCCTAAGAGGTTGCAGATTGAGGCTGACAAAGAAGCTAAAGCATTGCAGAAAGAGGCTAAGAAATTAGCTGCAGAAAGGGAAGAGAAGAAATTAGCTGCAGAAAGGGAAGAGAAGAAATAAGCTGCAGAAAGGGAAGAGAAGAAATCAGCTGCAGAAAGGGCAGCAGAAGAAAGAAGATTGACTGCAGAAAGGGAAGAGAAGAAATTAGCTGCAGAAAGGGAAGCAGAAGATAAAAGATTACAAAGGGAACATGAGTTACGACTAAGGGAGTTTGAGTTTCAAGGCCATGCTCCTGAAAATGGTGCCAGTCCCTTTGCCTCTGATGCTACGGTTACTCAGGGAGCCTCAACCTCAGCTATGAACTTTCATTTAGATCATTTTGTTGAGAAAGACGATGATATTGAGAGCTATATAAATAGATATGAACTATTAGCTACCACATATGGGTTAGAGAGAGAAAGGTGGAGCTTAAAGTTATCTCAGGGACTTCGTGGGGCAGCTTATGAAGTTTTTGCAAAAATGAGCAGAGGTGATCAGGAAAATTATGATATGCTAAAGCAGGCTCTTTTGTTAAGATATGAAAAGAATGCTGAATTTTATAGGAAAAAATTTAGGAATGCTAAACTACTGTCAGGTGAAACCTATCACCAGTTCTCTGCACGAATAGAGACATACTTGGAGAAATGGACTTCTCTGGGGAAAACCCAAGATCTTAAGGAAATGGTCCTTATAGAGCAATTAAGAGAGTCCATGGCTCCAGACCTGAGAAAGTTTTCTCATGGAACAAGGTGCAGAGAGGCTGGGTGAGTTGCTAAATGTTGCTGAAAGGTATCAAGCAGCTCAAGCAGAGGTAACAGGTAATAAAAAGAAACAAGTGGATAACTTTAGGGCACCACAGAACTTTAATAAATTTGATCCTAGGGATCAAAATAAAGGTAAGCACCAATTTGATAGGCCACGGTATGACAATAAAAATAAATTCCCACAATTCGATGAAAGGAAATATAATGAAAGAAAATCTTTCAACCAAGGAAAAAGGTGGTGTAAGAATTGTCAGATGGACAATCATGACACTGACCGTTGCAGAAGGAAACCTGTGTATATGGCAACCCTTCAGGTCAGGTCGACCTCAAGACAGGAGGAGGATATTATGTTAGATACCACTCCAGAAGAGATGAGGAAGGCACAGGCTGGGGATAAAACACTCAAGCCTTGTTTCAGAAAATTGTCAACTTGTCATACAACTCCAGGCAAGGGAGATTTTTACATGAAAAACAAGTTGATGTATAGGAAGACTGGAGCTAGATCCAAAGGTCACGGACAGCTGGTTCTTCCAAAAAGATATAGGGCAGACTTAATAAGGAGCCTACATGTGAAACCAGATGGGGACCATGAGAAGATAGGTACCATCATTCAAAAGGTGGCTCACAATTATTATTGGCCCAAAGCAAGATGGGACATTGAGAATTTTGTAGAAAGGTGTAGCATAGCACATGAGGGAACACCCACAAGTGGGAACATGGATCAGGACCTGGACACGCCCCGGGGCAAAATTAGGCCTGATAATAAAAAGAAATATAGATTTGATAAAGTGGACCAAATGGAATGGGAAGCCCCTTTTCACGGACAAGCTTCACTTAACTGTTTTACAATGGCCACTATGCGGAGAGTGCAAAAAGATGTCTTACCCCAGGATAAGCCGAAAATCCCTCAATCGGACTTAAACAAACTGGAGGAAGAGGATGTAGGGAGGAAATCTCTCATCAAGAATTTTAAGTGGGGAGAAAGCCCCAAAAGAAAAATTGGTAGCGGTCGTTTTGTGAATGATAATTCTGGGAGGAAAAATCATCACTATAAAGCTTCGAGTGGAAGAGACCATACCGGTGCATGGACAAATAGGTCCACACAATTAAAGGTCCATATGTAGCTTTGTTAAGAACGTGGACTGATGAAAAGGCAGAGGAAAACATTACATCTTCATACCAATATGTGAATGAGCTGACCACTCGGTTAAAAACTGGCTGGAAACTTGCCAATGAAAATTTGAAACAAGCCAGGAAGAAACATGCTGCCTATTATAACAGGAAGGCGAAGGACAGAAATTTGGCTGTGGGAGAGAAGTACTGCTTCTTTTGCCCGGGAGTCAGAATAAGTTACAAATTGGATGGCAGGGTCCATATACAGTTCTAGAGAAGGTGTCTAGAACAAATTATAAGATAGATAAGAAGGGGAAAGAAAAAATCTATCATGTGAATCTCCTGAAGAAATATTTGGAAAGAGAACATCAGGAAGAGACACACTTGTTGACCTTGTCCATCGCCATGGAGATGAAAAAGGAACCACTTTCATCATTTGAATATCCATTACACCCCTGTGAGACAGCAGCACAGGTGAAAATCAGTACACATTTAACGAAAACTCAGAAAGAGAGAGTGCAACAGGTTCTAAATAATCATGCAGAGGTGTTAACAGACCGACCAGGGCATACAAACCTATTGGAATATGATATGAAACTAATAGACTCCACACCTGTCTGTATGAAACCATATTCGATTCCGTTTGCTAAGGAGAAAGCTTTGAAGGAAGAGATAGACTATCTGTTGAAGGAAGGAATTATTTCGCACAGTGAGTCTTCGTATAGTTCCGGTGTTGTACTCTTAAGGAAGCCCTCTGGAGAACATAGACTCTGTATAGATTACAGGAGACTGAATGCTATTACAGAAGGACAGGTGGATCCATTGCCGGATACAAATCAGCTGTTTGCCAGGCTAAATAAAGCTAAATATTTCTCAAAAGTGGATCTGAGTAAAGGATACTATCAGATTCCAGTAAAGCCTGAGGTTAGACCATACCTAGCTTTTAGTACCTCAGAAGGACACTATGAGTTTAATAGATTGCCATTTGGATTGAAGAATGCGCCTAGTGTCTTCTCTAGAATGATGAGAAAATTATTGGATCCTCTGAATAATCCCTGTATAACAAATTTTATGGATGATATCCTTATAGCAACAGAAACATTTGAGGAACACATTGACTCTCTGAACATGCTGTTTGATCGACTTAGGGAGGCAAATTTAACAGCCCGACCAACCAAATGTTGCGTTGGATGTAAAGAATTGGAATTTTTGGGACACACAGTTTATCAGGGAAACATGACCCCTGACCCAAAGAATTTAGAGATACTACAGAAAGCCCCGAGACCACAAACCAAGAAGGACGTGAGATCCTTTGTCTCATTATGTGGTTTCTACCAGAAGTATATCAAAAACTTTAATTCCATATGTGCACCGTTAACTGAATTGACACGTAAAGGACATCCAGATCGCATTACATGGACACCACAATGTGAAATGACTTACCAAGAATTGAAGGAAAAGCTCACAAGTAAACCCATTTTAAAATTACCTGACTTAAGTCAAGAATTCATAGTAAGGACGGATGCAAGTAATATTGGGTTAGGTGCAACTCTACTACAGAAATCAGATGCATTGGATGGGGAATTAAGCCCAGTGGCATATGCTAGCAGAAAGTTGAATAAAGCCGAAATCAATTACTCAACTAGCGAAAAGGAATGTCTTGCAGTAATATGGGCAATAAAGAAATTCAATATTTATCTGTATGGGAAGGCATTTAAGTTGCAAACAGACCACAAACCTTTATCGTTTCTAGCACAGGCTAAGCATGAGAACTCTAGGTTACTCCGATGGTCTTTACTTCTGGCTCCATATAATTTTAGCATTGAGTATATATCTGGAAAAACCAATTTGGGAGCGGATTTTTTAAGCCGCCATCCGTGTGATGAGAATCACCGTAAACCCCAGAAATAATAATAAATTTCTCTATGTGAATATAGAATAAAGGACTGACATATAATGTCTGTTTTAAGAGGGGAGGTGTCGTGGAATATTCTAATCCACATATATAAATTATCAAGTAAATATAAAGCCTAATAAATACATATAATAAATAAAGGAAGAAGAATGGTAAAGAACAGTGCTGTCACAATGACTGTACTCGAAATCCCCTTGTTTTCTACTGCGTATGCAAATTGTAACGTTTCACGTTGATATTAAAGGCCTTCTGCAACATACACGCGTTTCCCAAACACACAATAAAATGTGCTGCCTTTCTAAGAAAAACCTTGAAATATGCAAGTTGACCTAAATTTTAAATTCCATTCATGTCTTTTTCTACACTATGTTACCAAGATCAAAAGACAGATGGACAAAAGGATAGCGAGAAGGGAGAGGCAGAAAGCCGAACACTAAACACGCTTCGCGCGATACACAAATGCTGCCATCACGCGTGTAAGACTACAATCACTAACTTTTTCGGACGGACAGTGATAAATTCACTACCCTTCCCAGAGTTAGGTTTTAAAATCATAAAAAACGCTTATTAGGAAAGATAACAATAGATGGGTTTACTTTATAAATTGATTCAGGAATCTTTGTCCACCTCTTTACGGTTGAAAACATAACAGTACCCAGACAGCACATCTTCGAAACAGGAGGTAGAAAATACATATTTTGAACGCAGCCACGTAGCTCTTTTAAATTTGATATTTGGGTTCCTTAGGGCTTGCTGACAAAGAATATGTAAAACGTTACGCAAATAGTCCAGGAATTAATAAATTATACCCAAAATAAAATAGTGGGGATGCCTGACAGCATGGAATCATTTCTGCTCATAAAATTTTTTTTATAACGTGTTTGAAAAAAATCTTACGTTACAGAATTAGCCTACCATGTAAACTCCAAATTGATTGGAGCGCAACAAATGAAAGACTAACCACGATTGGTCGGGCTATAAATACTATCTTTCGTTGTTAGGGGAGACGTGAAAAGGTAACATTTTTTCAAACACTTGTCGAAACGTGGCCTCATTGGCTAGACTCGCTGATATACTCACTTAGGAGCGTTAGTTCGAGACCACTAGTGCAAATAATCTTGATAAAGCAACAGTGCGTTGAAGCCAGCTCATATTTGTGTTAAATAAAAGCCTGGAACATAAGCAGATGGGAATTTGTGCCAGTAATTGTGCCAGAATTCATTGCTAATCAACGTATCTGTGTTTATTTCTATGAAATTGTGGTAAGCTTGAACCATTCAGTATCTTTTAATGAAAATTGAATGTAAATTGTTAATTTATGCCTGTATATATATGTGTAGTTCAGTGGCAAACAGGAGATAAAGCCTATAATGCTCCAGCCTGAACAGAGGTGTCGGAGGAAAGTAAAACTGCATGGAATGGCCAAACAGTACACTGACACCTAGATTATTGATTAGACAGAAATAATGCTGGAAGTGCAGAGGCGTGGGAACCATTAAGGAGGTAAATACTGGTATAAAGTATTTCAGATGAAGCTGACAGTTGGCCTAACGCTCTGAACTCAATGTTTGTGATGTATTGTGCTCAGTGTAGAACTAAGTATCAATTTACATTATGAAGGCGACATAACAACCAATTTTCTCATTATACAGTTTAGGTACATCCTCTCTTGTTTTCAGGGACCGTAGTCTTGATGGTACTGAGGCAGCACCTGCATAAAAACAAAATTTGCTGAATCCAGAGTCGGACAGCATACTCCTTGGTCTGTTTTTAGCTTCAGTGAGGTGTCTCCATAGCCCAGGGTTTAGAATTCGATTTGCTTGAGGAGTCCTAGTTACCTGCCGTCCAGTCACGCAAGATAAGCTGATTTGGCACTGAGTAAATCTCAACATTATGTTCCCCAAGTTCATCTTGAAATCGACTTTAGTAAAAATAACTCAGCTGGAATATAATAGTCTTTTCAGTTCAACTATCATTTCCAATACTAGTCTTGAAAAACAAACTATTGAAGTCATGACTCTGACAAATACCAAAGAGTGAAAAAAACAAAACCATTGTATTACCTCATATTATACTATACAACTGATATACACATAGGATATATATTTAATAATATATGTACTACAATATTATATTATAAAGTATGTACATATATTGTAATTAAAATGATTGTGATTCTGGTTGTTTGTATTATGAATCAGGACACATATGACCTTTTATAACATGAAATACAACTCTTTAGGGTCAAGTGGGGATCAGTGACTCCTTAAGATATTCTCATCGACTTTATAAAGTGCTCAGGTGTTAGACGCGCAAGAGCCCAGTCGACTTTAAAAGCCTTTAGTATATGTGCCTCTATTTGAGACTTACTAATTACACATAACTAGACACAAAGTCATTTCACGACTATGCAAATAATTCTTTATAAATACCACACGTGTTTAAAGTAAGTGTTATCTATTTTACACTACTCTTAATAGATATAGATACCTTAAAGCGATTTTTTAAGCGCATACTCCATTTTCCCTGAATAAAATCATTTTTTAAGCGCATCTCCATTTTACCTTGACACAGACTAATGCCCATTTTTAATGAAAGCTTTTATGTGTGTAGCCTGAGTAAAGTACATCCTGAAAATTACACTTCAACTTCAAAGAGTCATCCACCTCTTTGGACTCTGTTGCGAGTGCTCTTGTAGTCAACAGAGCCAATACCCAAAAACGCACTGGAGTGGCCATTTTTGCTTGGGCCAAACCCACTTTTTTGCTTGGGATTGAAAGAGTTAAGTTATTGTTTAGTAGAACAGTTTAGTTGTGCGTTAGGGCCAGTTATACAGGGACATTAACAAACCAGATACTGGCTAAAGAATAGCCTCCATATTATAAAAAGTAATGGACAAAAATTAGAAACCCATTACTTTTTAAAATTCTACAACACAGTTTAAAATTATTAATTATATACAAATACTGGGAGTTATTTTGTAGCAAAAGAAAAAAAATTATAATAACATGATTTCAGTTATTAATTGTACATTTTTGAATGAATGAAAATCTAAATAGATTTTGAGTTTTTACAGCAATAATACTGCAGACCAAAAGAGAAACTTTTAGGCTAAGTAAACTTGTAAATATTTACCAGCAACTTACTTACTTATTAAAGTTGAGTTTTTATGTTCTTTGGAAATAATTTTGTTAATATCCCCTTGAGATATAACAATTTTGATTACAAGTTTCACCCAAAATCAAGGGATACATTTTGTGAGATCTAAAGCCCATAAATATCCAGGATAAGCATTAACATCATATGAACTTATGAATGCATCTGACCCTACCTTTGATTTTTCTTTGTGCAATTGTTTTTTTTTAAATGCGTAAATTATTTTAAAAAACTTAAAAATCCTGGTACATTTGATAAATATATGGATATCTTATATTTGTGATGCGGAACAATGAAATTTTCAACTACCTCTGCGACACACATCAGTAGGTTGTTTAAATGGGAGTTAAACTACCAGATTTAAATCAACCTCCAGAGCCTCTGCTTCCTTATATGTCAAGAACTACTCCAGAATCAAAACACTTTGTGCCATAATTTGATGTGACAAGGGAAATAAATTAAATTTATGTGATATCAAATTCAACTCCGCCTATGCCGGTCCCAAGCCCGGATGAAAAAGGAGGAGGGCGGCCTGCATGGAGGCCGTAAGGAGGCAGCCCCTCCACCATGCAAAGGCACAACAGGCCAATCACCTGTTTGTCTAAAACTATGATTACAAGCAATATAAGAGAGAAAACCGGACTGATTCTAAAGGCGACGAACTGGAACGGACTACGGACTACGACTTATGGAACATGGAACACAAGAAGTATAAATGGGAAAGAAGAGGAGCTGATGGAAGAGATGAGGAAAGCAAAACTAGAAATCCTGGCTATTACCGAAACAAAGAAAAAGGGACAAGGAGTCATGGATCTCGATGGCAACACTCTGCTATACAGTGGTGTACCCACATCTGAAAGAGCTAAAGGGGGCGTGGGTTGCATTGTGGCCAAAAACCAGAAAGATAGTATCAAGGGATGGAACTTTGTCTCGGAGCGCATTATGGTTGTAAAACTAAAAGAAGGAGAAACCATAGTCAACCTGGTCATAGTGTATGGGCCAAATGAGGATGAGAGAGCAGAGGTCAAGGAAGAATTCTTCGAGCTGCTTCAAAGGACAGTGGATGACTGCCTAGATGAAATTATCATGCTCGGAGATTTCAATGCCAGAGTTGGAAATGACCATGCTAGATGGGGTGGAGTTATCGGAAGATATGGAGAAGATACTCTCAATGACAATGGAAAGTGACTCCTCAGATTCTGCAGTGAGCAGAATCTGATCATTACCAACACAAAGTTCCCCCATAAGCGCATACATGCATACACTAGGTGTGAACCAACAAAGAATGAGAAGTCAGTGATCGACTATGCCATTGTTAGGAGGAGCTCATTCAAATATGTCCGGGATGCTAGAGTCTGGAGGGGGCCAGAGATTGGAAGTGATCACTACCTGCTTACAATCAAAAGAACAACTGAAAGAGTTGCTCAGCCTAGGAACTGTCCAGCACCACGCAAGAAACCAAGTAAACGAACGGAAGAAATGAGCATTAAGACCTACAAGCTGAAAGATCCAGAAATTAAGACCAGATATCAGGGGCTTATTGCTACAGCGGTGAGAAACACAGAAGAACAACCTGATGACTTGGAAACCCTGTGGCTTAAATTCAAGGACATCATAAAGACAGCTGCTGCAGAGGCATGTGGTGAAGTCCGACTTGGGAACAGGAGAAAGAGGACACCTTGGTGGACAGAGGAGGTCAAAGAAAGAGTAAGATTAAAGAGAATGGCATGGAGACAATATTTGGGAGCTGAAGACACAGCAGGACAAATGGAGAAATATAGAGAGTGTGTGATACTCAGAACAGAAGCAAAGAACAAGGTGCTAGCAGCAAAACGGAAGTCCTGGGAAGAATTTGGAGAAAAGCTAGAAAAGGATGCGCAAGAAAACCAGAAATTGTTCTATGGGACCCTAGGGAACATGAGGAAGGAAAAACAATGCCCTCTTAAATTTATAAAGGACAAGCAAGGCGGGTTGCTTACTGCCCCGAGGGGGGTGATGGAAAGATGGAAAGAATATTTCTCAGAACTCCTTGATGGTGAGCAAGGTAGAGCATCAGAAATGATAACCACTAGCACAGAAGAGGATACAAATGGTGATGAAGATGACATAAGGATGGAAGAACTGAAGGCAGCACTGGAGAAAATCAAGATGGGCAAAGCAGCAGGGCATGATGGTATAACACCAGAAATGGTTAAGTACATGGGAGCATCAGTTGACCTGTTACTCTTAAGGGTCCTACGGGCAGCATGGTGCAACAAGGCCATACCAAAGGATTGGGAGATTGCCATCATAACACCGATTTTCAAAAAGGGTGACAATCGACAATGTGGAAACCACAGAGGCATATCCCTTCTCAGTGTCCCTGGTAAAGTCTGCTCTGGAGTCCTGGAGCAGAGACTCCGATGCCTAGCTGGGCCACAGTTGGGTGAGGCCCAGTGCGGATTCCGAGCGGACCGAAGTACTCAAGACCTAATCTTCACACTCAGGCAGCTGAGTGAAAAGGCCCTTGAGTACAAGAGTGAGATCCATCTTTGTTTCATAGATCTGGAAGGGGCGTTTGACAGGGTCCCCTGGAGCGGGCTTTGGGGCTGTTTGGCAGGGAAGAACGTTCCAGCACCTCTGATACATGCTATACAGAGCTTCTACGGGTCTTGCAGAGATTGTGTGAGGACAGCAAACTATGAGTCAGAAGAGTTCAAGACCACCACTGGTGTGGGACAAGGCGATATCCTGTCGCCTTATCTTTTCATACTTCTCATGGACGATGTCATCGGGGCGTGTAGGGAGAGAGCAGGAAGGTATTCAGTGGGGTACTGGAAGATGGGACGGGTCTGTATTTCGGAGCTGGCGTTTGCTGATGATGTTGTCCTGATTGCTGGGTCAGAGACACATCTCCAGTCCGGCCTGCAGGTCTGGGGAGGGGGGGGCTGGAGAGGAGAGGGATGGTCGTGGGCAGCTCTGGAACAAGGTCCATGGTGATATCACGAGAGGAAAGAAAACATCAGATTAAGTTGGGAGAACAGGTCCTGGAGCAGGTCGACCACTTTGAATATCTCGGAGCTATTATAGACCGAGAGGGGGGCATCAAAGAAGAGTTGGCCACTCGAAAAGCAGCGGCTGGGAGACTTTATCAGGCCATGAATCGAGGATTCCTCAGCGGGAGAGAGGTTGGTGGGAAGGCGGGGATGGCTGTGTGCCGCTCCGCCTGTGTCCCGGTCTTGACGTGTGGATGCGAGTCGTGGGCGGTGACTGCGGCCCACGAAGGCCAGATCCAAACCTCAGAGATGAGGTATCTGAGGAAGGTGGTTGGGGTAACAGGAAGAGACATGGTCCGCAACCAGACGATACGTCAAGGCCTAAAATCCCACCCGCTGCAGACCCAAATAGAACAGTCCCAACTAAGATGGTTTGGCCATGTCTGCAGAATGGGAGAAGATCGGCTACCACGACAAGCATGGGAAACAAAGAGCCAGGGATCCAGACCTCCAGGACGACCCAGAGTCCGCTGGGAGGACAACATTAGACAATCTTTGAGGGACCGAGGACTGGAATGGAACCAGGCCAGGAAGAAGACAGCTGATAGAATAGTCTGGCGCTCTCTCTTCCAAACCTCTACACCTCACGGTAGAAGAGGAACGACTAAGTAAGTAAGTAAGGTTTCTCATTTTTAAATTATTCCAGGGCAGCGTCCTTATGGCCTACTCTTTACGTTTTTCAACTGCGGTGGGATTTTTAACGTGTAAACGGGACCTCCTATTTTTGTGTCCTTTTCCGAGAAGGCTAGGCATCCGATCTCACTACCCAGGAGACCCGGGGGGAGGGGGGGGGGGGGGGGGGGGGGTGCGGGGAGGGGCAGTATGACACCATGATTACTACTGGTTGTGAAAAAAAAAAAAAAAGATTTCCATAAATTATATTCCCTCTGCTGGGAATCGAACCCGGTACCTCTAGAACTCGAGGCGGACGCCATACCTTTTAGCCACTCCCGACCCCAAGTAGTAATGAATAAATGAGCTATAACATCTTTGCTAATTACAATACTCATCGACAGTCAAACCTGTATCATCATGTCATCTTCCTGTTTGCTCCTTGTGGAGCATGCAACCATCATGGTAGTTGGTCCCCTTACAAGACGCCTGCACAAAGCATTCACCTTTTCTGGCAGCGTTGGTTTATGTAGCAGTTTGTTTCGTACGATGAAAAGATGAGATTTACAATAACAACCTCAACTTGGTCGCTTTTTTATGAAATTCACCAGGGAGCTGTAAGTCTGTTCTTTCTGTTTCCCCTCAGGGACCCCCGATAATTACCCGGGGGCACACCTGTACGAAGTTACAAGTATATAATGTTCAGATTAGTCCTTAGGCTGCTATAAGGCATCTCATTTACTAAGATATATACTTCATCGGTCTATTGTTATATATCCTACTTTTTCTTTTGCAAAGAAAGGCAAGACTTGATTTAGTTTTTCACAATTTTGTTGTTGTTTGGTCTTCTATTTTAGATGGACAGGTTGGGAAAGAATGAGTGTTACACTTATCGAAGAATGAAAACATACCGCGGAATCGTCTAGTAGTGTTTCTGAAATAGCGTCCAATCAGATTCGCGCATTTTGTGCAAGCTCGCCGACAACGCGTTGTCTTACAATGGAAATGTGGCAGCGAAAGCATTTGTGTTAGGACTGCACCGATTCATTGTAAGTATAATAAAACTGATGGACATATTGAAATTCTACTAAATCCTTTTGTTCAACGAGAAAACAACGTATATGTGGATATATTGGAAAGTGTAATGCTTGCTGTATTTTTGGAGGTAATAGCAAGTAAGTGTGTCAAGTTGTTAGCAAATAGAACTAATGTTCACTTTTGCAAAGCATAGCAAATCGAAGGCTGAACAGATTTGGAAAAAAACGATATATGGAAAGAAAGCTACACTTCTGCTAGATAAACAGAGATAAGGATGGAAACAATAGCTGATGTAGGAGATGAGCACGACGAAGAACCGTGGGGAATGAATAGCACATATGACCAAAATGTACCAGTCCAGCAAAGTAAAATCTCACACCTAGTTCTGGTGTCGTCACAGTTCTACCTTACGCCGGATGCAAGGCTATTTAAGCCGCGCTAAATTTGAATGTGGACACACACGAAATCAGTTTTTGCAGAGGAAAGAGCTAGTCACGACTTCTTTCACTAGTTGCGTATTGTGGCAGCCTGCCTTGACCAAGTCAATTGTCAGGTTATGTAATTTCTGAGGACTAGAAGGGTTCAATTCGGTTCATGTCAGAACATAAGATCAAACTAGATCTACATCAAGGAACTCTGAAGTGGGAACTCCTAGTGTTATCCTACCTAATTGTCAAGGATCACTGCGGTGGGACCACTCATATTCACTGTTAACTCTAGTGTTGAGGAACATCAGTGGAGAGTTTCATCATCGTGTGTAACCCTATCAGCTCTGGTCTGGGACATTGCAGTCTAGCAATCAACACCACATGAACTATTGTTGTAATTTACGTGCGAGTTGTCAGTGAAGAAACTTTATAGAATCACAGAACAGTTTGCAGGAAATATGTTATTGCAGTGACACTTTATTAGTGTAAATATAATTGGAAACTGTGAATTATTGTGTAATATAAAATCATATAAAATACATTCTTATTCTTTCTGAAGATACGAAGAAAAGAAGTTACATATAAATAAATTGATTCATTAATTGTACTTTGAGACTTTGTAAATTCCTTTTTGTTCAATTTTGATTTTTTAAATTGGAATTACATTACTGTTTAAGCATAGGGTAGTCTGAACGAGAGGAAATCATAGGCTCTTGATCTGTCACATCACTATTTGGACAAGAGTACTTTCCAGCCTGACTATAACCTGTGCCATCCATACACCACTGTTCTTTTCTGAGACTGGGGTATTTCTTTTAGTCCAGAATTCTTGTCTGGCACAATCACCTGGTATCATCTAGATACACCTATATTTACCATCGCGTCACAGCACTCACCACTAAAGTTTGACTAATACTGTCAAATGTACATAATGACATTAGCAGTTTTCTTTGCGCTTTTCGGTTCTTATATAATTATGTAACTGACATTGTTTTTGCGTAGTCTACGGTCATAAATGTGTGTCGTAACACAAGGATGTCCTTAGAGAAATAGAGAGCAGGGTTGATAAGTCTGTCTATAAGTCTATCTGTGGTTCACGGACTCCTTAGGGTTCCGTGATATGTTTCTATGGGGTTCCGTGTACATAACCTAAAAATTTGAATTTTTACCAAAATTTTTTCTCAGAAAATTATAACAGATTTTTGCATTTAAAGAAATATATTATTTTTACAGATTATTTTTTGTATTTCAGTAAGGCTATATGTAAGCTTAACGATTTTATTTGTGATAAAATGTATTATTTGTATGTATTCCGGAAATCGGGAGACTGTTAGGAAACATTAGACGTGATTTAGTCGGTTGGCCCGTCTGAGTATATAGAGTGGATGTCGACAGATACGCGAGAAGGTATAGAAATAGATTTTTCACAGGTGGTAGAATTGAGGAAAAAGATCTGTCTCTGGAGTGATTAGGTAATCTCTTCCAGCCTATCCGTACGACTGTACTTTATTGCAAGACAGCTTTTATCTCCCTATCAAGAATAGATAAGTTAATCTACACACACAGCTATGTGACACAAGACACACAAACGTGAAAAACTAAGGATAAATGGGTATGGGTCTGACCAACACACAAAGGTAAGTTTCTTTGTAGTTTATTATCATTAAAACTCGACAACATCAAAATATCTAAAGGAAAAGATCAAAGAGTCATTTACATGCATATGAAATAAAGCAGAAAAACGTGCACCCTCCCCAAATGGAGAAAAGAACCCTAAAATTATTAACCCAAAGGTTGAAGGTTAGCACTCTGTTACAGAATGAACAGTAGTGGTACTCTATGAGACCCAGTAAAATAAACAAACTTTTAGACAAATCAGATATATGGATAGTTTTCCCGCAAACAAGAAAATACTCGCACACTCTTGCAAACAGTGGCCACTCTCACACTCTTACCTAATTGCCTGGTATGGTAGGTCTGTAATATCCCTTGGTAATAGAATTACTCCATGAATATATTATCTATTTTCATTTAATATTCTGTCACTCCAGTTGTCGCAGATCCAAATTGGCCCCAGTCCATCCCCAGAAATTAGTTAAATGAGGTGAACGCCTAATATGGTGCTTCTCCTAGAAGTGTTATTACCAATAGTTAAAACTGTGAGAGTTCTTGAGGTTCACTCTTTAACGGAAAAATACTTCCAGTATTGGGAAACATCTGGTTTCTAACAATTAATGTTCATATGATGATGATGGTTCTTCTATCGGCCAACTTGTGGCTGGTAAAAAAATATATATATATCTGGGTTTTGTAAGTCCAGTTATTATAAAACCAAATTTATTGTCCTCCAATACTCTCTGGCGTGTGCCCGTTCACAAATGAAATTGGTGACGCACAGCCAAGAAAAGGAGCAAATAACAAATCCAAAATTGGAACAAGAAAAAAAAAGACCGCTGGCCGCCCTTGTGATCAGGTCTGCGAAGAATACAAGAAACATTTATATAAAAAATATGCTAATCCTATATCTACACACACAGACGGGGACAAGACGATCTCTTCTCCACTCCGTCAGTCCTGATTAAATTTAAAAGGCACACGGTGTTTCCTTACTCCTACCCGTCAACAAATTCCGCTGGCGGCTGAGTTCAGACGGGTCTGAGTTATGTTAGCTCGCCCGCCCCTGCTCGCCGGCGTCAGCGTACAATGAAAATTATTATTTAATCTGTCCATACGCGCTGCCTAAACAATGATCGCCTGTCATTAAATCGCTATTAATTGTCGGCATCTGTTGGCTTTGCCGTATATGATTAAAATAATAGACACTATAACAAATATGCACAAATGAAATATAACGTTGTATTCTATCCTTCACTATCAGTTTACTGTCTATACGGGTGGCGTGATTTAACATTTTAATAGAATATCTGGTAGGAAATCGCTACGCGTTACTTTATTTCACTCGTTTTACTAGCGAGAAAAATCTAAGTGAAGAACAAATGTTAAAAGCTATCAATTCTTAAAACATTAGCACTTTTATCCTTTTTACCAGAAAATTCAGAAATGAAAATCTCCACGAAAACTAGTAACAAATCCACACAAGGAAATCTGGTTTCTAGGACTGCGCTTAGACTATTCAAAATTCTGACTGACAACTGATGATGTGGTTAAGAAAACAACAGTATATATATATCATTAGGATTCTCTGATCTCTGAATGCGTTAATTTCGCGTTCCGGTGTTATCCAGAATTTCAGAAGCTAAGCGTATCAAGATAAAGGCTTTACGGTCGGTCTTCGTCGAGGTTTCAACCGTCATCAAAAGACTTACTGTTCCCTAACGGGTTTCTCTGTAAGAATGCCCGCTTCTGAAGATCAAAGAGCCCAGGGGTTTCTAACTCCCCTGGGTACGAAAATTCAAAAGGGTCTGTGTTTTTGTCTCTCTCAAGCTGCTTGCCTGTCTAAGAAGTATAGTGATTGACAGATGAGCTTCGCGTGAGTGGACGATGTAAACACAGCCTGCCTTGCTTTCCTGTTATGACTGACAGGTCACGCAGTTTGTAAACATTGCGTTAGCTCGTGTTAAAACAAAGAGGTCCATGCTTCGAAAGGTTTTTCAAAATCGCTCCCTGACTGCGGCATGAATGGAAAACATTCATAGAAGCTTCGAGTCTGCAGGAGCTGGTGTGGATCTACTGTCCTGGCAGGGGTATACGGTAATGATAGAGCTGACAAACTAGCATCAAGAGCACCCGTGGGGGAGGGGGGGGGCACTGGATATGGATAAGGGAGAGATACAATTAATGATCGCCTGTAAGAGAATGACACTGCAATAGGTGAATCTTCAAGGTTAAGATTGCTGGAATGTTGCATCAAACGTAAGGCTAGCAGAGATGGACGTATGAGAGAATGCATCCTCGTGTATACAACCAGCGAGCTACATGAACAGTTAGCATTCACACTTCGCACTGAGGGAGACTGAGCACCTGTGGGTTTCCCCGGAGTGCAATGATGTCGATTCTGTTCAACAATAACAATAACCTCCAGTGAGGAGAAATTCACGAACGGAAAGAATGAGAAGTGAAGTATTATAAACTTTAAGCGGAAATGGGAGCGAGATGTATGCAATGTTCATATTCCCCTTGAATAAACATGCACAGCTGGAACCCATTTGTGTAACCTTGTGTCAAACCACCGACCTTTCTTTGACATTCAGTAAAGCTAGTGCGACTGTTTGAAAGTCACATTAGAAGGAAGCAGTCCGCTTTCTTTGAGTATTCAATGAGAATCATCATCATCATCATGTGACGTATTCTCCCCAGAACGTTGTCTCCATTACCGCTGCTCTGAACGCTATCACGATTTTGGGCTAGTCGACCTGCGTCAACCAAAGACAAGTTCAGACACTCTGTGATGTCCTGGGTCCACCGTCGTCTAGGTCGACCCCTTCCCCTTTTTCCAGGGACCATGCCTTCCATCACTAATTGTAAGTGTTTAATGGATAGTACCTCACGGTGAAAGGCAGCCACTTCCTGTTTTTGAGGAAGGCCTGGATCCTATTTGGTTCCCCCACTCCAGTTCAGCTCACGTGTGGTTCCTCGAGTCTGCTTGTGTACGGCAGCGCCACCCCCTGGGCAACGGCTTTGACTGGCCGGCAGAACTATGTGAATAAATTGAAAAAGGGAGGTCGCCCTTAAATAGCACACACAACTGCTGGCCGAACGAGCGAATGATCAATAATACACTGACAACGGCTTCTAGGGCAGGAGTTGGAAAGGCCTTACACCATGGACTGTAATGGTAAGCGGCCAGAACCATCCAGAAAGCAATGGCAAACTACTGGATGTACAATGCCAATAAATCCATAATGGCTCATCAATGAGAATAAAGCTGGGATATATTGTGAGAACGTGGAAGATTGAAGGAAAAAGAGATAGAAAACGACAAAGAAAGAAGATTCTGGACCAGTTTGATATGGTCGTTTGGAGAAAAAAAAAGTCCATAACAGGACTGATAAACATTACAAGGGACAGCCAATTGTAGAGAGATGGTCACCTATGTAACCAGGCATGGTACTTGAGGAAGACATCTGTATTTCGCAGAAAAGGCACTGTACTCGGTCACAGCTGCCTGGGGTAATATACTAGATCCGGCTTTTTTATGAGGTGATGTGACCATTTTCCTTCATTGTTGCCCTTTTGTCTTCCTTAACTTAAGAGCAGAGTCAGGTATCCATTTACAGCTGGGTAGACTAGAGCGTGACGATGCTATGTTTCGATCCTGGAACCCAATACCGCAAAGAGGCGCGCGCTCTAACCGCGTAGCCGATCGTACTGAGAAGGCAAAGGGATCTGGTCACCCCACCTCATATTGCTGTGCCTAGTAAAGTGAAGTCTATAACACTTCACTCCCCTACGGCGGTATCTGCTATGGGAAAACCTTGTCCCTAATTACACATGTAGCGTGATTAACTTTACACGACACTGTCCCGGTAGCAGTCAGTAATGGGGGTAGGCCTACGTCGTGTGTTGTCTAAATACAGTACATGATAAAGTAGGCAGGCTGCCGCAACGAGCTGTCATCTATATGTGGTTAGCACGACAGCACATCCCAGTCATGAGATCTCAGACAATAGGCGAAACTTACACACTAAATATACAATTATAGAAAATAAAGAATGGCCTGTGTAACATGTTGCCACGTGTTTTAACTGTCTAATGCAACATGTGCTGGGTTCATACTGTCGTGATCCTATATTCAACGTGTACTTTTGCAATGTGTGTTTTAAACAGTGTCCTAGCGACTGTGAAATGTTGTGTTGCTACAGAAGTAGTCGCGTGTTGTTGAAGTAATCTTAATTACATGTGAAAGTAATTTTACTTATATTTTGTGGAAGTAATCTTAATTATATGTTGTGAAAGTAATCTTAATTATATGCTGTAGAAGTAATCTTAATTATATGTTGTAGAAGTATCCTTAATAGTATGTTGCAGAAAGAATATTTTATCCCAATAAAAATGCTTCATCTTATGGATATTACAATCAAATTCACCAGCTGTTGCTGGAACTTATTCTGTGTAAGCGTTTTGTGCCTGTGTGCTGTTCTATGTAGTCCGGTAGTGTAGCTGATGTGTTTCATATTAAACCATATTTTCCATCTTGGTGTATGAAATGCCTTAGTTTCAGAATTTTATACAATCGACGTTTAATTATTCTTCTTTAATCCTGAGCCGCCGACTGTCCCATCACTCAGTGGTCATCACGCCTGGTGGCGTCTTGTAGGGCAGCAACAAACTGTTTCCACTTTGCTCGGTCGGCGGCCATCCTTCGTGCAGTGCCCCAGCTCTGGTGACGTTTAATTAATAGATGCATAATTTAACAGTTCCTACGCAATGTCAAAATGGCGTAATTTAAAGATTATTGCATTGTTTGGTATCAGGTAATTTTTACTTGACGCAATATAATCTTGGCGTAATTTAATTTATATATGTATTGATTAATGCCACCATGTTAACTTGTGTCTAACATCAGTCTCATTGGGGTCTTCTTGTGCTAATGACACCTGGATCTGTCGTCAGCTGTGTGCATGTAGTCCAAGACTCGGTGATGCGTTTGATCAATGCTGTAGTACTCACATGTAGTGTCCTGCATATAGCGCTGACGTAAATATGTTCATAGTTTACCGTCACGCTTGAGCAAACAATTGGCTAAGCGATTATAAAGCTTTCCTCTCGCGGCACATTACCAGGCAGTGGCATAACGAAAAAAGGGGGGGGGGGGGGCGCCTAGGGCGCTGAAGGAGGGGCGCCAAAATGTGAAGTCGTTTCTCTGCGAACATCTGTGTCCTATTAACACATTCCGAATCATGTCTTTCTCAGCCGATTATATCATTTTCATCTTCAAATCCAAAACGTCCTCTACTTCGGCTATACGATCACACTAATGTTAATGTTAATGAGCAGCTGAACTGTTTTCGGAGATGGGTAATTGCAGGGTGCTACTGAAATCACGAACTAATTCTGTTCCAACAACTGCTTTGGAATTACTTTCATTCGTGGTGTCTTACGGAAATGCTGTATTCCCAAACTTACGCATATCACACATAATTCTGCTAACGATTTCTACTTCAGTACCCAGTGTGAGCGTTCTTTTAGTAAACTAAAGCTAATTCGTTCGTATTTACGAGCGTCTATGGGACAGGAACATCTGAGTAATCTGGCGTCTTAGTAGGCTGTTATAAGAGAACCTGTTGAGAACATTAATTTTGATCACATAATTGACATTTTGCAGGACTGAAGGTGGGAAAGACCAGTCTGTAAATAGAAAAATAGATATATCTGCAGTGGCCTGTTTTTAATGGTAATAAAAAAACTTATTAGTGGTTTATTTCTTTTCTTTTGTGTTTAATTAATTCTTAAATTTCATATTTTCCCCATAATTCATACTGTTGTTCTTAACAAAATTCTAAATTAACGACAGTTCTTGGTACAGTCCTTTCAACTTCCTTCTTGTCTACAAAGTGAGCATGTATTTATCTGGCGGTGACCGGGGGCATGTTTTTCCTGGCTCACCCCTGGCGCTAAAAACCCTCGATACGCCACTGTTACCTGGTTCCGGGATCGTTGCTTAACAAGTGGCACTGTTTCTCTTGAAGTCGTGTATTTGTGTTTGTATGTGTTAAGGCCATACGTCGTTTATGTTGTGAAATGTCGCATCGAGATCACGTAGCAGTATAACTTCTTTTTCTTCTTTGATCCATAACCGCCAACCGTCAAAGCAGTCAGTGACCATCACGCCTGGTGGCGTTTTGTAGAGCAGGAACAAATTGATTCCACTTTGCTCGATCGGCGGCCATCCTTCGTACAGTGCCCCAACTCTGGTTCATTCTTTGCATCTCGGCTTCCACAGTTCTCCGCCAAGTTGTTTTTGGTCGGCCTCTCTTTCGCTTTCCATCGGGGGTCCATAGCATAGCTGTTCTTGTGATGGTATTAGGGTCCTTTCTGAGGACGTGGCCAACCCAACTCCAGCGTCTGCCAGCTATAATGGTGTGCATGTCCTGCTGGTTACTCCGAATAAGTAGTTCTTGGTTGCTGATGGTGTTTGGCCAAAAGATTCGGAGAATTTTCCTTAGGCAGATTGTGTGGAAAGAGGACAATTTCGACATTTCCTTCTCTGTTACTCCCCAGCATTCCGCACCATAGAGAAGCACAGAAAGTACACAGCTCTCATACAGTCTTAATTTGGTGTTTGTGCTGTACTGGGAAGACTTCCAAATAGTATTGAGACTAACAAAGGCTGTTCTCGCTTTATTCATTCTGTTGTTAATGCCCTTGCTTGTTCCGCCGTCAGGTGTTACTATGCATCCTAGGTAAGTAAATGTGTCTGTCTGTTCTAACGTATAACTTAAGGCTTCTTTAATGATAGATTTGACAGCGTCTTACTGTTACAGGGTAATAGTTTTTAGTAAGTAGGTCACGCTAGAGAAAAATAAAATCTCTAGCGATAGTGTATTGTTCTCAAGATTGGGTATATTAATCTTGTCTTGAAAGTTAACAGATGCAGAGATTACTATTCGTGTGGTAAGTAGGGACTTACATAAGTTGTGATGTTTGTTGATAAGTCTATATATATATATATATATATATATATATATATATATATATATATATATATATATATATATATATATATATATATATATATATATATATATATATATATATATATATATATATATATATATATATATATATATATATATATATATATAGTGTTGTGTAATTGTCATATAAAGTGTAAAATATTAATACCGATTAATAACGATTTTCATGGAACTATCACATCTGTCTCATTGGCTGGCTTGTCCATGTCAGCTGCATAGAAGATGGTCGCATCCCGAAAGATATCTTCTACGGACAACTGGCAGATGACAAAAGAACAGTTGAGCAACCGCAGCTGAGGTTCAAACGTGTGCAAGTGAGACATGAGGGCACTGGACATAATTCCAGCAACTTGAGAGGATGAAGCTGCCGATCGCACCAAGTGGCGATGCTATCTACGGCACTACCTCAGATTTGGCGAAAAGAAGCTCTCACGTCAAGCAGAAGAGAAAAGAAAACCTCGAAAGGTACACCAGGAAAATAAGCAGCTGAGGGCTGTCACCTCAAGGGCGCATTCCCATAGTCAGTTATGACTGAAAGGGCTATTATTATTATTATCACATCTGATGCAAAACGCGTAATAAAAGCTACGTAAAGTTGAAGGAACATGTTGTAAATAGTTATATAAAGTGGTATAAATATATACAGTGTAAAACTGAGTTAAATATTTATATATAATAACGTCCAAACGTTCATAAATGTGTTATAGAAATATAAATTGTACGCCGGGTATATACAGTTTTTAAAATGCCGTATAAACTATTGTCTATAAAGCTGAGGGTATATTTACTTTATGACATTAACAGTGCTGAGAGCCGTAAAACATCAACAGTGCTGAGAGCCGTAAAACATCAACAGTGCTGAGAGCCGTAAAACATCAACAGTGCTGAGAGCCGTAAAACGTCGACAGTGCTGAGAGCCGTAAAACATCAACAGTGCTGAGAGCCGTAAAACATCAACAGTGCTGAGAGCCGTAAAACATCAACAGTGCTGAGAGCCGTAAAACATCAACAGTGCTGAGAGCCGTAAAACATATTACAAACATAAAGGTAGTTCCATAGCTGATATTACTGTAGGGGAGTGAAGTGTTAGAGACTTCACTGTCCTAGGTCTCAGCTTTAAGAGGTGAGGTGACCGGTTTTCTCCCTAGCTACCCTTGCCTTCCCTAACTCAAGAGCAGAGTCAGGTAACCCATTTACAGCTGGGTAGACTGGAGCGTGGCGATGCCTGGTTTTGAACCCGGTAGCTGTTCCCCGAGAAGCAAGCGTTGTAACTCTGCTACTCACGCGCAGAACATATATTACAAAAATGTAATGAATGGGTATGAAAAAAAATCGACAAAAGGGTGATTTCCTGCCATCTGCTAGTTGTCCGTAGAAGATATCTTTTGGGATGCGACCATCTTCCATGCGGCGAACATGACCAAGCCAGCGAAGTCTGCGCTGTCTAAGCAGTTTATACATACTTTGAAGGCCAGCACGTGACAACACCTCGACATTAGTCACTTTATCTTTCCACGAGATGCCGAGGATGCGGCGTAGACACCGTAAATGGAAGGTATTGAGCCTTCTTTCCTGCTTAGCATAGGTCGTCCAGGTCTCGCTGCCATATAGGAGTGTGCTGGTGACGCAGGCATTATATACCGCAGCTTTGGTCTTCATTGTGAGTTTGGAGTTTCCCCAAACACGCAATGTGAGACGGGCAAAGGTAGCTGCAGCTTTGCCAATGCGGCTGTCGATTTCTGTATCCAGTGAGAGTTTGTCATTGATGGTAGACCCTAGGTATGTGAAGTGATGCACCACTGCCAATTCATAGTTATCGATAGTGATAACTGGTGCAGCACCCGCATCCTGACTCAGCACATTCGTTTTCTTTAGACTTATTGTGAGGCCAAAGTCCTTGCATGCTTCAGTGAAGCGATTCATCAAGTTCTGAAGCTCCTGTTGGCTTTGAGTGACGACTGCAGCATCATCAGCGAACAACAAGTCTCTTATAGTGACCCTTCTGATTTTTGTTTTTGCCTTCAGCCTTGAAAGATTAAACAGACGGCCATCTGACCTAGTGTGAAGGCATATTCCTTCAGTTGCATCTCTGAAAGCATGTTTCAAGAGTAGGGCAAAGAAGATCCCGAAGAGGGTCGGAGCCAGAACACAGCCTTGTTTAACGCCACTTCGTATGTCAAAGGGCTGTGACGTGCTTCCAGCATATTGGACTGTTCCCTTCATGTCGTCATGGAATGACTTTATCATTTCCAGCATTTTAGAAGGGCAGCCTATTTTCAGGAGGATTTTGAAGAGTCCATCCCTACTAACCAGGTCAAATGCTTTTGTGAGGTCTATAAAGGCGATATATAAAGGCCTTTTCTGCTCTCTTGATTTTTCCTGAAGCTGGCGGACAGAGATCATGTCTGTTGTTGATCTACCAGCTCGGAATCCGCACTGTGACTCTGGATATATGCGCTCAGCTAACTTGTGTAGTCGCATTAAGATGACTTTGGCAAAAACCTTACCAACAATACTAAGAAGAGAGATGCCTCTGTAGTTATTGCAATCACTTCTGTCTCTTTTATTTTTATATAGTGTTACAATCCTGGCATCTCGCATATCTTGAGGAATAGTTGTCTCTTCCCAGCACTGGCACAGCATCCTATGCAGGGGATGTAATAGCGTGCTCTTGCAGCATTTGATTAAATCAGGAGGAATCCCATCACTGCCTGGTGCTTTTCCAGAGGCCAAGCTATCGATGGCCTTGCTGAGTTCCTGTAATGTTGGTTCGGCATCCAGCTCCTCCATAGCTGGCAGACATTTGACAGCATCAAGGGCTGCAGGCGTAACGGTATTTTCTCTAGCGTAAAGCTCAGAGTAGTGCTCGACCCACCTCTCCATCTGCTTACCCTTATCGGTTAGCTTCTCTCCGCTGATGGTTTTTAGCGGTGCCGTCTTACTTTTTTGGGGGCCAAGTGCTTTCTTTATACCGTCATACATTTGTTTAATGGGAGCCGCGCTAGCGTAGTGGTTACAACACCGCTCTGGCGACCGGGTGATACAGGATCAAACCCGGGCGACGGCATTTGAGGATTTTTCGTCGACCGGGATTTGGACTGGATTAACTCGAGACCTGGCGAGAACATTTGAAGGAGTGCGTCGACCAGGGACTGGCGGCTCCTGAGCCGACCCAGCTGCAATGGGTACCTCCGAAATCGGCGAGTATTTGCCTGAATGGCGAGGGACACCTGTCTCTGTACAAGAAATAAAGGGATACTCACGTAAAATGAATGTCAGGTTAGACATTAAAAAAAAAAAAAATAATAACCTGAGATTTCGCCTCGAGTATTAGCGGGCGTACGAAAAAAAAAAAAAAAAAAAAAATTTGTTTAATGTTGCCTGTTTGCGCTGCGATCTGGATGCTCTCACTGAGCTGGAGCCAATAGTCATTTGCACAGCGTCGAGCAGTTTGTTGAACTTTGCTTCTCGTAGCCCTCAGGATCTGTAGGGTTCTAGCACTCGGTGAACGTTTGTATTCGTTCATAGCACTGCGCTTAGCTTCAATGACAGGTGCCATCACATCCGATGAAGCATCAAACCAGTCATTTGACTTTGCCGTTTTCTTACCAAAGGTGGCAAGTGCAGTACTTTGAATGGTGTTCCGTAGATGCTCCCAGTTCTCTGTAATAGTATTACCATGCTGAGGGCTACTGAGCACTTTCTTGAAGGTCGCAGTAAATTGAGTGATCATGACAGGGTCTGACATCTTGCTGGTATCAATGCGTGGTTTCCCTTCATGTCTGACACAATAGAGTTTTCTTGCTCTGATTTTGCAGCAAACCAAGGAGTGATCTGTATCACAGTCTGCACTATGGTACGAGCGCGTGGAGAGCACAGACCTGAGAAGTGGCCTTCTGACGAGAATCAGGTCCACTTGGTGCCAGTGCTTGGATCGTGGGTGTCTCCATGACACCTTATGCTGGGGTTTTGTCTGAAAGTAGGTGTTGGTCACGCAGAGGTCATGGTGGACACACAACTCTAAGAGCCGTTGTCCATTTTCATTCATCTTGCCAATACCAAACCTGCCCAGACATGAAGGCCATGAAACATTATGGGCACCCACTCTAGCGTTAAAGTCGCCAAGGAGAACAAGCTGTTCTTGCCTAGGTATGCTTTTGATGACTGCTGCGAGATTCTCGTAGAACTCATCTTTAGCTTCTGAGGCAGAGTACAGAGTAGGAGCATACACACTGACAAGGGTGATGGGACCTGTGCTAGTTTGCAGGCGGAGCGTTAACAGGCGTTCTGATCCATTCTCGCCTGGTTCAGCCATTTTAGTTAGCGATTTTTTTTACCGCAAAACCTACTCCGTGTTCTCTATCTTTATTAAGATCTTTCCCTTGCCAATAAAATGTGTAGTCCTTCTCGCTCACCGTTCCAGAGCCCGCCAGGCGCGTTTCCTGAAGTGCAACTATATCCACCTGAAGTCGTTTAAGCTCATCATTAATTATGGCTGTCTTCCTTACATCGTTTACGTCCTGTAGGTTTCCAGAATAAAACTGAAATCAGAAGAAATCTTGTCAGAGGAACAGGCTGGCTTTAGACCAAAAAGAAGTACCTCAGAACAAATCTTCAATATTAGATTACTGATCGAAAAACATCTCCAGCATCAACATGATTTATACCATAACTTCATCGATTTCACAAAAGCCTTCGATCGAGTCTGGCATGAAGGTTTATGGCAAATAATGAGAAAATTCAATTTTGATACCAACATCATAGATATCATTGAAGCACTATACAAGGACGCAAGCAGTGCTGTTTTTGCAAGCAATGACATTGGAGAATTTTTCAAAACGACTGTAGGAGTTCGCCAGGGATGTATCCTGTCACCAGTGCTCTTTAACATTTATCTAGAACATATTATGCAGGAGGCTCTCTACGATTATAAATCAACCATATCGATTGGAGGCCGACCTCTGTGTAATCTACGTTTTGCTGATGATATTGATCTGATAGCTGGAACAGAATCAGAACTTCAAGACCTTACCTCTAGACTGGAGAAAGTAACAAGAACATATGGGATGGAAATTAATATAGAAAAAAGCAAGATATTGGTGAATAGCCATAAGAAACATGTTCCGACCAACATTACGTTAAATGGGCAAACGTTAGAAGAAGTTAACACCTTTAAATATCTCGGGTCCACTATATGTAGTGATGGAAGATCAAATAAAGAAATCAAGACAAGACTTGAGATGGCCTCAGCTGCCATGACAAGGTTGAATGTGATCTGGAAAAGTAACATCAGTTTTCCTGTGAAGATCAAATTATACAAATCACTTGTATTATCTATTCTCTTGTATGGGTGTGAGGGCTGGACACTCACTGCAGATACGGAGCGAAGGATTCAGGCTTTCGAGCATAAATGTTATAGAAGAATTTTGCGCATTTGCTATAAAGAGCACAAAACAAATGTCTATGCTAGAGAGAAGATAAACACCTATGCTGGCCATCAAGAACCACTTTTGTCAATAGTGAAACGTCGAAAGCTTGCCTGGTTTGGGCATGTAACTCGTCATGACTCCCTTTCGAAAACGATCCTCCAGGGAACAGTCGAAGGTAAACGGAGAAGAGGAAGGCAAAGAAAATCCTGGGCTGATAACATCAAAGAATGGGCAGGACACGGTTTCTCCACACTTGTACGCATTGCTGAGAATAGAGAGCAGTGGAGGACCCTGTCTGCTGATGCTTCCACCATGGCACCCCTACGACCCATGACGGGTTATGGGTTGAGATGATGATGATGATGATGCTTGGTGCAAAATTTTATGTCCACCGTTCGGGTTTGACCCTAATCCCCATGCACCCAATGGGGAAAGCAGACAGTGGCGGGACAACACCTTATTGACTGGGGGCTGCCCAGCTTGAAGCGGGCGGTAGCTGTCCAGTGAGATCCTAGAACCTCTCCCACTGTCGGAAGTAGGCCCTGGCGCCATGCCCTACGCCAATTGGGCAAAATGCTTATAACCGGTAACTGCTACTTCCCGTGTTTTGCCGACACCTATAGGGTGAAGCTGGAGTGTCCTCTCCAGGGCGCGAGCTTGGGCACAGTTATATGGAGATCAAGCTGTTATATACAGTTCAAATCATATAGTAAAGCTTTATTTGTACATGTTGTTTGTTTATCGCTGTTACAGAACAGTGTTCCCGTTACTGGGCCTTTATATGAATACGAGCAAGTGTACCCATCAAAAAGTCAACCCCCTTGGGGGGGGGGGGGGGGGGGGGGAGAATTAAAGCCAACGCTTTAACCTCTCAGCATCTACAGCACATTTGAAAGACTGAGAATCTTGCTTGGAACTCATTTTGTAGATGCTGAACTAAGATACTTCAAGTATTTGTCACCTTTAAAAAAAATAAAAAATTTGTGTGTGTGCACACCACAATATAAAGGGATGTAATTCTTTTCCATCGTTCCATTTGGATGTCCATTGCAATGGTGTTGTCCTTAGGACAGAGGAGAAAAAAGCGCACACCATTGTGAAGGATTGGCTCCAATACAATCAAAGGAAGCGCAGAAAGCACTCAATGAATTGCATATATTCACTGACCTTGTGTGTGGTCTGGTTGCTTGCCCTGAGAATGTCAGTATTATAGTCTGTCGTGTTTTGTTCCATCTGTGCAGTACTGGTATTTCCTTGTTCGTTTAGTGTAGGATCATTACAGAACTGGAGATCTCCCTAGAAGAAAACAGGCGAGTCAGCATCACTGACTGCTTTCGGCTTCCTCTGAACCGTGTCATCTGTCTCCCCTAATACATGACCTTCTTCCGTTCTGGGTGGCTGAACTGAAATATGAGTTCATTGTTTCGGTTGACTTGTTATATTTGTTAACTTTTTTTTTTTAAATCCATGGTGATATCACGAGAAAAAAGAAAACATCAGATTAAGTTGGGAGAACAGGTCCTGGAGCAGGTCGACCACTTTAAATATCTCGGAGCTATTATAGACCGAAAGGGAGGCATCAAAGAAGAGTTGGCCACTCGAAAAGCAGCGGCTGGGAGACTTTTTCAGGCCATAAATCGTGGATTCCTCAGCAAGAAAGAGGTTGGTAAGAAAACGAAGATGGCTGTATACCGCTCCACCTATGTCCCAGTCTTGACATATGGATGCGAGTCGTGGGCAATGACTACAACCCACAAAAGCCAGATCCAAACCTCAGAAATGAGGTATCTGAGGAAAGTGGTTGAAGTAACAAGAAGAGACATGGTCCGCAACCAGACGATCCGTCAAGGCCTAAAATCCCATCCGCTGCAGACCCAAATAGAACAGTCCCAACTAAGATGGTTTGGCCATGTCTGCAGAATGGGAGAAGATCGGCTACCACGACAAGCATGGGAAACAAAGAGCCAGGGATCCAGACCTCCAGGACGACCCAGAGTCCGCTGGGAGGACAACATTAGACAATCTTTGAAGGACCGAGGACTAGAATGGAACCAGGCCAGGAAGAAGACAGCTGATATAATGGTCTGGCGCTCTCTCTTCCAAACCTCTACACCTCACGGTAGAAGGGGAACGACTAAGTAAGTAAGTAAGTAACTTTTTTTTTTGTTTGTTTTGCTTGAAGTTTCTACATGATTTCCAATCCTCCGTAATCGCCTTTTACGAATTGCTTGGGTTGTTACAATCTTATTACTATGCTGTGCTCCTTTTTCGAGTCCATGTAATGCACGCGCGGTATGTGTGAATATTACCTGAGATATTGATATTTGGAGCAAAGCCAGTAAAGTACTCACTATTCTGTGAGGGACAAAATACAGGACATGCGAATTTCCGAATTTACTTCTGTTTTCTAGCCGGACACACAGAGCAAATTCCGAATCGTGCTGTTAAAACCGGACACCTTACAACGACGAGCGCGTGGTTATTTGGTGCACTACTGGCTTTCACCTGCCTTGAATGGCGATAATATCATGTTATCAAGACCAGTGTTTCTTCATCTTTTAGATGTCCTGCACCCCTTTACAGGATCTTAAGAAGCCTCGCACCCTTTCTAAAATATCTGGCATGTCTCGCACCCCCAGAAGGTAAGTCTCACACTCCCAGGGGGTGCATGCACATCTGGTTAAGAAGTACTGATCTAGAGACTTGCATAAGATCGGGCTGTTCCAGATTGTGGAAGTATGCTAGTGAAATCGCCAACGGAGTATGAAACAAAAGGTAGATTTCTGTTTCGTGTTCTGTAGATTCAAACGCCGGCATGGGTGTTATTGAAAACTACAGTTACCCACTGCTTCTTTATGTGGAGTCTTGTAGAAATGAGAGTGGTGCTAGCAGCCGGCTTGGACTCAGATGTTCGTGGGTTTTAGCCACTTTTATTCCACAATGTGCATGTCACAGAGCGGCGTAATTAGAGTCTGTCTGAGTACAGAGACTAGACACCAGTTTTGAGGAAAGTCTGAGAAGATAGATTAAGATGAGAATTTCAGTGAATGTGGAAGGATGAGACTTATAGCTTCAAGGGTGAGAACCTAGATTGACTCCCCCTCGCCACTTGTGACTTATTTACTAGCTACTGTCTCACCACCTCTGACTACCAGAAAGGAGATAAGGTTACACTAAGTTATCCACAGACACCATTATACAGTCAAAGCATACAAGTACAATATAGTGAAAGATAAACTGATCCAGTGTACATTTTATAGTTTATTAAACAACAAATCAATACCACGGCGAACAACAATAACATGCTAGTTCGCACAACCTGGAAAAATAAAAGAACAAATCAAGTGAAAGACACAATATAAAAATTACCACGCTCTCTTTCACACCTGCACGAAAACAACTAAGGATAAAGAAATATACTTGGCAGGGGTCTCTAAGTAAGAGACACCACTCCTAACTACACTATTGTTACTAACTAAACACACTGTCCCGCTGCAGATTTATAAACTAAATGACTACACTGTCTCAAAGGCGCGCTAGGCGGTCCTGCACACCTAACTAATACACCCCAAAGAAATGCTACGGTAATGGATTCAGCCGCACTACCTCAGAGGTTGTCCTCTAAGTATTTCTATCTAACCCTACTGTTTCTGAGGAAACCACTAAACTCCCCTCTCTCTCCTCTGTTTCTGTTCAGTGCCTTTTTGACGCTATCGTCTTCGTCTGAGGCTCCGATGAGTTGCTTTTCGTCACGCACCTCCTCCCGTTAGCATTTAGAAAGGCATGATCTCCGTCTCTCCTTTCCCGAATACTGATGAAGGGGCCCTTGGTAAATATATATATATATATATATATATATATATATATATATATATATATATATATATATATATATATATATATATATATATATATATATATATATATATATATATATATCTAATATATATATATATATATATATATATATATATATATATATATATATATATGGCTAAGGCTGTAGATTTTATCACTGCTGATGACACTCAATTCTTCAAACCGACGAGTTAACCCGCTTTGGGTTTAGGCCTACTGCATTATTGTGGCAGTATGTAAACAACACCAGGCAACGTAGCATGTTTTGGCATTGGGCCTTTACGAGCTAAGAGCTCATATTTAGAGGCAAGGCCCCCCCCCCCCAACCCCCGCGGAGGTATAGGTTTCCTCACGTCAAAATAACTTCTAATTCTTCTTAGTGTTGCAGACGTAACTGGGCGCCAGGTACAAAGCGCATACCCAGTTTTCTTCAATTACACTGATGTCTCGTGCCTCCCTCTCCCGAGAAGGCAAAGTCCGTTGTAGGCTTAGGTTTATCTACAACCTCCCCGCCGTGAATCGCTGTAAAACAAAATATCAACATTTATACAACAATTCAAAATTACATAATACATAACACATTAACACCCAAGATTCATCTACACCCTGGTGTCCCCTAAATTAATAAATCTTCCCTACACACAAGCTTTCACCTCTGTTTTATTTCTGCCCGAGGGTCAGACTAAATTACAGCTCCGTCCTATCTCTCCTGCACAAATTACTCGCTGTCTGTTACGTTAAACCCAGACGTGGGCTGACCTGATTCTTTCGTGTGCGTATCTCGCCAATACGCGTCACAACATCGCTTCACTGAAGCCAATATCCTTACTTACTTAGTCGTTCCCCTTCTACCGTTAGGTGTAGAGGTGCCAATATCCTACTGTACTGAATAATTTTCCAGCCCTATTCTTATTAAAGACTGCCCCGGGAAGGTTATCAAATTAGCAAAATTATTTAACACACTTATACTACACCATCTATGTTAATATTAGACCTCCTTCACTCCTTGTCTTCTGACTACATTACCAAATAACACAACTTATTAACACACAAACCACACCCGCGTATATTCACTACAAATTATCATAATCAAATGCGGTTACTCGGACCTCGTTATTACATTACACAGAGCTCCCGTCTAACTTAGCACCTAACCTCATACAGTTAATTATCTCAAAAACCGCCACTAATCATAGATAGTGCTAGCTTATACATAGTATAATTATAGACAAAATTTACATTACACTGGCTCTAGTTTTGTATAAGTCAGCAATTGATGGCAACTCCTGACTAATAAAAATTAAATTTAATCCCAGAAGAAAGCTTACTCTAACGTGCAAAAATCCTATAGAAAAAACACTTTCTACACAACTATTTATTTATGAACATGCCCAACTTTACAGAATTTCCACGAACCGGGCAGACTGCAATGGCGCTTATTCACGGCACAAAATTCTTGGACTTGTGAGCGCTAGCTAAACTTTGGCACTCAGTATATATGTTGCTAATAGCCTGATGCAAGACAGACGCGGTGAGTCATCGCGTCTGGCATCATCTCCCAGGAGCCGCTTTTGACCTAATATCATGCCTGCACATACATTAAATCGAACCCACCCAATCATAACATAATCTTAACCTCTGACTCATCGTCAACCGAGCAATCGCAAAGTTATTTCTGCTCGCTCGCCGAAATTATACGTAATATTTTGTAACGCTACTTACCTCCTATCTACCAGAATGAATCACTGGTTCCGCGTTACAACCTGGGTAGGGGATTTCTCCCATCCCCACAAATAGAAGGATTGGTGAAGGTTGTCTGAGTAATCCTAACGCCATAAAGAATAACCCAGCATTAATAAATAACGAACTCGAACGCCTAAGAATAACTAACGAACCAAAATAATAAAATGGAACAAAAAAATGGGCGAGTTGAAAATAAAAATAACAGTAACTCATCACAGTGCACACAGGAGTTGGTGTGTTTTTGAGGACCATCTTCATTGCACACGGACAACTCCATCAGTGCTCTGATCTCCTCCCTTAAATCACACAAGGAGGATCTCAACACAGTGCACGAACTCCGAGCACCGGCGAGGATCCCCAAAAAGGGGTTAAAAATGGGAAAATAATTGTTCCCTTCATTCGCAGGCCCTGGGAACTGTAGGCGTGGTGCGAAAATCTGACCCAGATTCGCAGTTTAATTTCTTTAGTGCGTCTTCCATTTCTGCCTCATCCAGTTCCCGCGGGTCGGTGATGAGACAAAGAAACCTCATCTTGTAAAACAGATTGCTACAGAAACCTCCGCCGCAAGAGCACATGAATGCTTGATGCAGGTTTCCTGGAAAGAGACAGGCTGCAGTGATGGATCTGTAAGGAGCGGAGCAAAACGGAAAATGATGCCAGTCTTCTGTTTTTATGTGGCCTTCCTAGCTCGGTGGTCCATGGTTCGATCCCCAGTTCAGGTGGGATTCTTTAGACCGCAAACGGCTCCGGGGTCGGCCCAGCATCATGAATTGGGTACCAGAACAACTATGGGAAGGTTAAGGCGGCCGGCGTGACGCTGACCACATCACCCCTAGTGTGCCGATGGTCCAGAAAATACGGGCCTAACATCATATTCCCAATATGCCTCAATAGGCGTGTAACGGGATCCTTTACCTTTCTTTAACCTTTCCTCTATTTGCATATCATGTGTCATGTTGCCCATCACCCCTTTCAGCTGCATTCTACCTTTCTTTCTCTGCGCCACCAGTTCACTTCTCTACATTATTTAATAGGCGGTTTAAAAATAATTATCCTAGACAAGAGATGGAGAGTTATTTATAGATTATGTAAGCCCCATTTTCTAGAAATTGACGTTATGGTTTTCTAGAGTGTGACCTAGTGACATACATTTTACAATCTGTTATATGATGTTGGTGGGAGTGGTAACTATTCAAAATCTCAGCTTATTTCATATTCGTTTAGTCCAGAGTACACATTGTTATGTCATGCAGAAGATGCATACCCCGGACCGTTTTATGTTCCATATAAATAATATCACTTATTGGTGCAAATTGATGGTTGTACTTTTTATCTTTGCATTAGATGTCAGGGTCAGTATGCTGTTCCATTCACACGTCGCCCCTCCCAACATTTTCCTAGCTTATTCGGTAAAAGTTCTCTTCAGACAAATGCATTATAGTGACCTCCCCTTGCAATGTTTAGTTGTGTTGTTGTTGTTGTTTTGATGTGTTGATGGGTGGAGATCGAGCACTTAAAGTTTGATCTTTGTTGTCTCTTCTCGTTCCATCTTGGTCTACCCTGTTCAACCTGAAAGTTGGTTATAATTGGGGTATTTAGTGTCATTTTATTTACTATTTTGTGTTTAATTTAAATAACATTTGTCTTTTGCAGTTTATGATTTTTTTTAAGTATTTGTCAATTTTATTTTCTCTTTTGTATTGTTTATAGATAACTATTGCCCTTTTTTACACTTGGTTTTAATTTGTATTAGTATTTGTTCTTTTTGAGTTGTTGCCCTTTTTTTAAAATACCTTGTTGTCTTATCTTGTCCAATGAGTAGTTAGTTTTTGGTTAATTCTTTGTTAGTTTTTGCTGCTTATTTTCTATTTAGTTGGATGTTTTCCTTGCAGTTCTAACCTTATATGTTTTCCTTTGTTTTATGTATATATCTTTTAAGTATTGATTGGGCATCTCTTGGGGCATCTATACTTAAAACCTTATCACCTGTTAAGTCTATATTGTGATTTCTATAGTAAGTTTTTAATTCAAGCCTTTGTTGTTCATACTTTTTACAGTGGATCAGGTAGTGTTCTATGTCATTCTCTTCCTGACATTCTTGGCAGTGTGTTTCTTCTACCATAAAGTATGCTGCACCGAGACGTAGAAGCCACAGTTTTTTGTTCGATGGTATCTTTAATTCTTCTCTGACCTGGCACATCCTCGTTGGTTCTTTCAGCAGTTTGAACGCGTGTCTGCCTTTTCTACTTTTCTTCCATGTATTCTTCCATTCCTCGTTTATAGTTATCTTCACTTGGCTCTTGATCTCCGACCTTCCTAGTCCTGCTTTTATATTGTTTTTCCATTCTTGGCGTTCTGGTCTGCCAACTCGTTGCCAGCAATACCTATGTGTGCTGGAACCCACACTAGCCTCACACTACATCCTCTGTGCACTAGTGATGTATTAATTGCTAGAATTTCTTCCTTTATGTCTGGCAGGCTACATTTACCTGGGTGTTCTAGTGCTTGTAGTGATGATAGTGAATCTGTAAATATCGTAACAGCTTCTGGTGGGTTATCTTCGATTATTTCTAAACTCTTAAGAATTGCTACCATCTCTGCGATAAAAATCGAAGCCCCTTCTGTTACACTGTAGCTCTTTTTTATTCCCCATTGTGGTATTACAACTCCGGCACCTAGTTGACCACTATCACCCTTGGATCCATCAGTGTATACGGCCAGACTTTGTTTAGTTAGTTGATCTATGAACTTTCTACTTATCATTTTGGCTTCCTTATCTTCTATGTTTTGTTTGATCTTTTCAGTAAGTGAGTATTCTATGATTGGTGTTTTTAGTTCCCAGGGTGGTATTTTGCTTCTGTATTTATTACTATTTTCAATTGTGTTTGATAGTTCTTTTAACTGCGTTAGGTCTTCTATCGTTCTCCACCCTGTTGGATATCTATCTTTATTTAAGGGGACGTCCCATACACTTGGTTGGTTTTTGACAAATGCTTTATGTGCTGGGTGGGTCACTTCTTGTGCTACTTTACTCCAATAATTTATTCTCAGTTCTTTCCGTCTTAGATCAAGGGGAGGTATGCCAAGAGCTACTTCTAGCGCTTCTACTGGTGTCGATATAAATGCACCTGTAATGGTTCTCATGGCTGCATTTTGAATCCTGTCCAGTTTTGCTTTGTTAGAAGCTGCAGCTGAGTCATAGACTATGCTGGCATAATCCAGTTTCCCCCTGATGAAAGACTTGTAGAACATAAGCATTATTTTATTGCTGGCCCCCCATCCATTACCTTTTACAATCCTTAGTATATCTAGGGGTCCCCTACAGCTTTCTACCAATTTGTCTATATGTTTATTATAGTTTAGTTGTTTATCTAAAGTTATGCCCAGAAATCTTCTTGTTGAGGAGGTACATATTTTTTGTCCCTTAATGGTTACATTGATTTTGTTATTTTTTTAAAAATTTCCTTTGCTGAAAATCATACCTACTGTTTTGCTTACATTAATTTGGAATCCCCAACTTTTCATCCACGCTGAAACTTTGTCTATTTGATTTTGAAGTTTTTTGTAAACATGGTCCAAGTTTTTTCCAGATCACCAAATGGCACAGTCATCTGCAAATTGTGATACTGCATTCTTTATGTCATTAAATTCATCTGCTAAATCATTTACAGCTATAGTGAAAATTGAAGGAGAAATCACTGATCCTTGAGGAATCCCATTCTGTTGTTCATATATTTCTGACCTATCATTATTCACCTGTACAGCAAAATACCTGTCCTGTAAAAAGTTTTCTAGATACCTATAGGTTTTACCAGTAATGCCAATCTTTTTCATTTTGTAAAGAGCTCCATCTCGCCAGCATTCATCATATGCTCTAGCTACATCTAGAAAGACTGCCACTGTTTTCTCTTTCCTCTTGAACCCTAGCTTTACATCATGTTCTAATCTTACAAGCTGGTCTACTGTACTTCTGTCTGCTCTAAACCCTGACTGGTTTGGGCTATATAACTGGTTTTTTTCTAGGTAGAATTTAACTCTTTTATTTACAACAGTTTCCAGTATTTTACCTAGTTGTGATGTTAAGGAGATAGGCCTATATGAACTTACATCATGGGCTTCCTTATTGGGTTTTAGGATGGGTACTATTATCGCTATTTTCCATGCTTTTGGTATCTTTCCTAAGCTCCAGATTTTGTTATAAAGGGAAGTTATTATGTTTATAGTTCTTTTGGGTACTTTCTTAAGGATTTCATAGCTAAGTATATCTTGCCCTGAGGCAGTATTAGATTTATCTTTTATTGCATTAGTTACTTCTTCCTCTGTTATATCAGCATCTAAATAGTTTGTTTCATCTATCTGGTCTGGTAGTTCTTTTGAAAACTGTATCCTAAGTCTTTCTCTTCTCTCATTTTCTTCTTGTCCAAGACTACTTTTTGCACTGACTTTATAGAAATACTCGGCCAGGGCATTAGCTTTTTCTTTATCTGTTTCTGCTCTCTTTGGTAGTTTGATTGTTGGCATTATTGTTTTCTTATTGTTCCCTTTGATTGCCTTAAGCTTTTTCCATACTTCTCTAATTTGAGTGCTAGGTTTAAGTGACTGACAGAACTCCTTCCAGTTAGTTTCTATAAGTAACGCAGTGGCTCCCAAACTGTGCGGCACGAGAGGATGGCAGGTGTGGCGGGAAGATTCTAAGACAATCAAGAATTTAGAGACATTTTCAAAAAAATTTCATATGCGAAAAATAAGTATGAAGATGTATGTTTTATACTTTCTGGATGTCTCATGATTATATTGTAAAGTAGTTGTGATCTACGTTATGAATAAAGCACTTCTTCTTCAAGTACCATGCCTAGTGGCGTAGGAGATCATGTTTCTCTACAACTTGTTGTCTCCAGTACAATTTATCAATTCTGCTGTTGACTTCTTTCCATGCCACGATGTCAAACTTTCCAGTATTTGCTCTCTTTGTCTTCCCTTATCTCTCTTTCCTTCCATCTTACCTGTTGTTACGATATATTCCAGCTTTCCTCTTCTGATAACATGCCCCAAAAAAAGTGGATTGCTTCTTTCTAACTTGTGAAATAAGTTTTCTTTGTGCATTGGCCTCTTTCATGACATCCTCATTACTCTTTCTGGCTGTTAACAATTAAAAGAATAACTGAAAGAGCTACTCGGCCTAGGGACTGCCTGACATCACAAGAAGCTAAGTAAACGAACAGGGGAAACAAGCATTAAGACCTACAAGCTGAGAGAGCCAGAAGTGAAGACCAGATACCAGGGGCTTATTGCTACAGCAGTGAGAAACACAGAACAACAACCTGATGACCTGGAAACACTATGGCTGAAATTCGAGGACATCATAAAGACAGCTGCAGTCAGACAGTTGAGTGAAAAGTATAAGAGTGAGATCCATCTTTGCTTCTTAGATCTGGAAAAGGCATTTGACAAGGTCCCCTGGAACAAACTCTGGGACTGTTTGGCAAGGAAGAACATTCCAACACCTCTGATTCATGCTATACAGAGCTTCTACAAGTCTTGCAGAAAAGAACAAGATGACAGGACGGCAAACCATAAGTCAGAAGAATTCAGGACCACCACTGGTGTAAGACAAGGCGATATCCTGTCACCTTATCTTTTCATACTCCTCATGGACAATGTCATCAAGGCATGTAAGGAGAGGACAAGAAAGTATTCTGTGGGGTACTGGAAGATGAGACAGGTCTGTATTTCAGAGCTGGCATTTGCTGATGATGTTGCCCTAATTGCTAAATCAGAGGCACATCTTCAATCCAACCTGCAAGTCTGGAAGGAAGAGCTGGAGAAGAGAGGGATGATCATAAGCAGCTCGAAAACAAAAACCATGGTGATATCACAAGAGGAAAGAAGACATCAGATTAAGCTGAGAGAACAGGTCCTGGAGCAGGTCGACCACTTAAATACCTTGGAGCTGTCATAGACCAGAAGGGAGGCATCAAAGAAGAGTTGGCTACCCGAAGAGCAGCAGCTGGGAGACTTTTTCAGGCCATAAATCGGGGTTTCCTTAGCATAAGAGAAGTTGGTAAGAAGACGAAGATGGCTGTATACCGCTCCACATATGTCCCAGTCTTGATGTATGGATGCAAGTCATGGGCAATGACTACAACCCACAAAAAACAGATCCAAACCTCAGAAATGAGGTATCTGAGGAAGGTGGTTGAAATAACAAGAAGAGACATGGTTCGCAACCAGACGATACGTTAAGGCCTAAAAACCCAACCCCTTCAGACCCAAGTAGAACAGTCCCAACTGAGATGGTTTGGTCATTTCTGCAGAATGGGAGAAGATCGGCTACTATGGCAAGCATGGGAAACTAAGAGCCAGGGATCCAGACCTCCAGGACGACCCAAAGTCCGCTGGGAGGACAACAATAGACAACCTTTGAATGACCGAGGACTAGAATGGAACCAAGCCAGGAGGAAGACAGCCGATAGAATAGTATGGCGCTCTCTCTTACAAACCTCTACACCTCACGGTAGAAGAGGAACGACTAAGTAAGTAAGTAAGACTGTCCATTGTATTTTTAACTTTCTCCTGTAAAACCACATTTCTGTGACCTCTAAAGCCCTCCCTACTTGTTTACTAATTGTCTATGACACACTCCCATATGTCAGGATTGGTTCTATATAACACTGAAGAACTCTCTTTCTTACATTCAATGACAAAGAATTGTTGCATAAAATACTCTTAATTTTATAGAGTGCTGCTTTTGCCTGAGCTATTCTGCTTTTCACTTCTGAGATGCATTCTCCATCCGTTGTTAATGTGCACAGGTATTTGAATTTATTGACCTGTTTTAAAACTGTTCTGTTTCATGAATCAAAACAACTTCCTAAATGCACTGCTCGGGGTTGATTTTTTTTTTTTTAAGGTATTTCTTGTCAGTAAAAGAATTTGGTGTGGCGCGAGCAAATTTTCATTCCGAAAGTGGAGCCCAGAGAAAAAAAAAACGGTTCTCTTTCATTACAAGGGGAGATCACTATTATGCACATGTCTAAAGATAATTTTTTACCGTCTGTTTATGCCCTGTCAGCTCTCCATGGACCATAGGCTTTCAACAAATAGACACCAAGACTTCCTGTCCTGTGCCATCCATCCAAGGCCTTTCCATGTCTTACTTAATAAATAATAAATATAAATAGTTATGTTTCAGGCACGTAAGAAATAAAGTAGAAAACTAGACAGCAGAAAAGCAACAGAAGTGATAGGCTTCTTTATGCTCTATATCTGACTCCTTTCTCGATGTAATTATTGATCTCCCTGTATTTCTCATACCATGGGGATTCCAGAACAAGGACTGCCTTGTAAAGCAGTCAGCTGGTTTTCTCGTTATATGCCCTATATGTTGCTCCCGTCTTTCCTTCACATATAGTTTCACTGGTATATCTGAATTGCTAGCTTTCAATCACTTGTTCATATTTGTTGATGTTTTTTTGTTTGGCAGTAAGTTTTTACAGGATGGGCTGCTGTCCTCTTTAATCGCTGCCTGTGACATGCCTACATGTCTATAACCTTTTACATGAAAACCGAAATATTCTGAAAACCGAAAGTTTCTTTGAGATACAATTGTGACGAGATTTGACTATTTTGGGCGATTTGTAGCTATTTTTTGGATGCATATTGAGAGACTTGGGCTACTTTGAGCTGCTTTTCAAGCGATTTTGGCGACGTTTGAAAACTGACAAGAATGCGGTTCTTGAAACAAAGCTGTCCCCTGAGAATTTCAGATAAAGGGATAGAGAACCTGTAGAGTTAGGGTCACTTGTGGTTTACCAACTATCTTCATTGTACACGGACAACTCCATCAGTGCTCCGATCTCCTCCCTTAGATCACACAAGAATGACCTCAGCATTGTGCACAAACTCCGTAGCACCAGCGAGGATCCCAATGTGTGTATATAGGAATCACACATTCTATAAATATTTTTTTGGTCGGTAGGTTTCTAATGTTTAAATTTTGCCAGGGCCGCAACCTTATGACCTACCCTTTACGATTTCCAACTGCCGTGGGATTTTCAACTTGGGCAACTTGCACACAAGACTTCTGATTTTTTCTTCTTTATCCGAGAAGGTTAGGCATCCAGTCTCACTACTCATGAGACCAGGGAGGAGTACGGCATCATTAGGACCAGTGGTTCTAAAAAAAAAAAATTTCCATAAATTATATTTCCTGTACTGGGAATCGAACAGGGTACATTTAGAATTCGAGGTGGACGGGATACCTCTTATCCACTCCGACCCCCTCTCTGTAGTAGGTTACAATGTTACTGTTCTTAGCTCCCCAATCGGCCCCTGTAACAACTCGGGTTTCCTAGTGTATAAGTGATAGAATAGTTCAAGCTGTCACTAAAATCTATTGTGTGATGTTTATATGAATGTGCCAACATTTACTACAAACACCTGTTTTATCTCATCCTCAGAGTTGGCCACAGTGAAGAAGGGTACACCACTGTATGGTCAGCCATCATGGTGGGGCGAAGTTGAGGGAGATGCTGCTGCCAGTACTAGTTCAAAGCCTAATGGTAGGATACTGCATTTGCACATCAAAATGTCCTTTTGCTAGTGCTGTACAACATATAATGTAACATTTATAAATTGCGTATATTCATTTAAATTTGTTAATTACTGTTAAAGCTACCTAAGTATCTGTTACAAGGGAGAACTAGTGAGGGCTGAATTTATTTGAAAATTATTGACCATGTAGGCAACATGTGATTTGACTGAACAGTTTTTTTAATCAACTACCATCTTCACATCAAAGGTCAACTGCAGATGATCTCCGTCTTCTGTCTCTTGTCTTAATGGTACACGCTGATGGATTCATTTTCCTGAGAAACGACAAAGAATAGCACTGGTTGACTTATACCTGTTAATAAAAAAGTCATTTATAGGTGATTAAATTTATAAATGTCGGGGTTGTTCCTGGGTCCTGTATTCCATAGTTGCATATAATGTCATGAATATGACTGCTGCCAGTGAGGCATTTTTTTGTGTGTACTTAGTTGACCATGTGTCCTTTCATGATTCACTTTAACAGTGAAGCCATTTGGATGGTCCCTGGTTTGATTCCCGGATGAACCTATCACTTCTGTTACATTTCTGTTGTCTAGTGTACTAATTCTTTCTGTCTTATGAGTGCCTGCTGTTTACCCTTATTCGTTTATTATTTACTACTTACAGGCTTCGGGTTTTCCTATTTATTTATTACATCTAAAGTTGATTTGTCTGTGCTTTTTACAGGTGAGAACAAAGGTAGCAGGAAGAATTCACGCCCCACAAATCTTGGCTTGAGGGGAAGTGAAGATTCTGGTACTGTAAAATCAGGGTCAGCATCCAAAGCTGCCATTATGGAGAGTGAGCAGGTAAAGCCGTACTTAAGTCCCATGTACATGGAGATCCCTATCAAGGACGACGATTCCCCCGAGGGAGCAGACAAAGCCAAGAATATTTCAACTCCAGCCAAGAGTGTCACCTCGTCTCTGTCCAAAGACAGCTTGTCAGTTTCTCCAGAGCTAAAACAGGTAGATCAGTATTTATAATCTTCATAAGACTACAGAATAGATGTGAGAAGTTTTCCATGTTAAAGTGCAAGTCATACAGTGTGCAGATATCAGGATCTAATATCCTTGACAACTGTCTGGGAAGGACCACCAGTACTTGCAGCCGAAGCTGAGGTCTCAATACATCACATGGAAAAATGTTAGGTTTCAGAACCAGATAATATAACAATAGAGAAAACTGAGGCTGTAGTTAATTTTGGAATATATGAGACATGTATGGTACTTATAGGATATTTCACAGTAACACCCTAGCAGGGTCCGTGGCAGCGTTCCAAAGCAAATGCATTAATATTACTAAAATTTCTGTTTACGTTAAAAATAATCATTATTTTTTATTACTGCCTAATGTTAAAAACGTAAAAGTTTTATCTTTCATAAAACTATTTTTACCTCTAAATTTTTTTAATTAGAAAAGTTCAAAAATGTACAATTCTCTAAATTCTGTATTTATTAAATATTTCAAGATTTTACCAATTCATCATTGTTATTATGTGCCAACATAGATGACGTAGCAAATAACTATGTAGTATTGTCTGGGTAATTGTATTACAGTGGTCCATCTATAACTGAGTGTAAGTATTTTGTCTATGCAACTGATACCTCACACCTGCTTGGTTCATGTTGTGTACGTCAACTTACACTCTACAAAAAACTTTTGGTTTTCAGAGCTTTTTGAAATTTCAGATAAGGGCTTTAGGACCTGTATTCAATTGAGCACATTAGAACTGTAGACAGATTTAGAGAGTTTGCTTCGGCTGAGAAGACTAAACATTATTCTTGACACAAAAGTATGGCAGAGAAGGCTTATTACAAACACTTCAGCACGTTTGATTTCAACCTTAGATTTGAATATTTAAAATATCATTACACACAATTGTTACAGCAGAGGAACATTTAGAATTAATTAATAAACTATAGTTGCCACTTTGTTTAGTTCTGATTACCAGAAATTTCTGCGTGAAGTACATTTCTTTGTTGTTTAAAAAATAAGCCAGTTAGAACAAAAACATTGGCCACAGAAGAAAATGTTCTCATAGCAGAGTTAATTAAACTTTGGTATTTGTTAACATTAACGGAACAGCAACCAACAGGTTGCAGACTTTTATAAATGGGTGCTTGCGTAAAATAGAAGGATTGAAGCGTTATGGCAAGATCACTTAATGTTGAACTGATGACACGACCCAGACTAGTGCCAGTGGCACAAAAGATGAGACGGAGATGCCGGCAATAAATAGATAAACATTGAGGAAACCTTTTTAAAGCACAACAAGGCAGTCCTTGTTCTGGAATCCTCAGGGAAAGAGAGGTAGAGGGAGATGAAAGAACATATGAAGAAAAGAACTGGAAACAGACATGAAAGGAATGAAGACGACATGGAAAGACCTTGAGCAGACGGTATGGGACAGGAAGACGTGGCATACGTTTGTTGAAGGCTTATGCTACTTGTGGAGCTGAAAGGTGATGATGGTGATGTCGACGACAATGGTGATGATGTTGATGACAAAGATGATGATGATGTTGACGACAAAGATGATGATGTTTACGATGACAATGATGACATGTTAACATTTAATTTTCTCACTTGTAATAATGACTGTATATAAAAAATATAACATGCTGAAATCATTACATGAAGGGAAGGTTGAACGCAATCAGACAAGTTGTCAACAGCACTCTACGTGGGATGATAACTAAAAAAGGAACAAAAATAGAATAGAATCTACAAACAAAATGAGCGTCCGATTGACTGAGTGGTTAGAGTGATTGTCTCTCGCGGCATAAGTGCCGGGTTCAATTCACGGTGTCGACATGCTCCAGTCTACCCAGCTGTAAAGGGTACCTGACTTTGTTCTTGAGTTAGGGAAGGAAAAGGCAGCGAGGAAGGGAACTGGTCAGCCCACCTCTCAAAGCTGGTTCTAGTATAGTGAAGTCTCTAACACTTCACTCCACCACGACAATATCTGCTATGGGACTACCTTTTACTATCAAAAAAGGTGACAGAAAATATGAAAGATCAATGACAGCCAACATTCAGTTTGAAGATTATATTTGCTGTGGTCTGGAATCATGTCGGTTAATTCAATAATAAAACAAATAGACTAAGCATACCAGTGCTAGGGCAGAAAACTTATGTTATGTGATAGGGTGATAAACAAATCTAATATCACAGTGTACGAGATAAACATGACAATTCATCTTCCCTTTTCTAGTTAATGTATGAGAAATAATCTCTGTGTGCATGTGGAGAATATTAATTCTCTAACATTTGACTCATCTGTCCAGTAATTGGTCCTGAAACGTCTGAAAAGTACATTCACCAAATTCATGACTTCACCTGTTTTTATTTATCGGCTCATGTATGACTTTTCTTAATCCTGTTTTTTTCCCACAACCAGCCAAATAAAAATGCCAAAATACAGAGCTCCAGTCCCGATGTGAACCCTTCAATGTCTTTCACAGTTGATCTGGATGATCCAGAACATCCGCCAAAAAAGTCTCTCAACATTGGCAGTAGCATCAGTGAGTTTGTGCCTTCCAAGATCCGCAAAAACTTTCGGGAAAGGAAGGCCATGTCTTCAAAGACTAGCTCGAAGGAGTCAACACCCAGCAAAAATTCTGTAAGCATCATTACATATTTAATCAGCTGTATACTTTTTTGTTTGTTTGGTTGTTTTTTCTTTTTACCATGATGCCTCCTAGCGAGATTTTTAATACAATTGTTATAGCTATGGAATTAACATTCAAGATGTGAAATATTCATTAAGAAATAATTAAAGCATTTGTTATTTGTATAGAATAACTATCAAGATCTGATTTATTCATTGAGATAATTTTCAAGATCAGTGAACAGGAGTTGCACGAGTTTGTGAAGCAAGTAACCAGCATACGTTATGAATATGGATTGGACATTAACATTGAGAAAATGAAAACTATGATAATTAGCAAACAGACGACAAGCCCACACTAAGGATAATAATAAATGGGAAAATCCTGGAACAAGTCGAGTTTCTCATATCTTGGTCATATAATAACAGATGCCGGTAGATGTGAAACAGAAATCAAGAAGAGAATAGGAGTGGCCAAAGCTACATTCAACAACATGAGACAGATATTAACATCTAAACAACTAACTCTCAAATTTAAACTGAGAATCATCGTGTTATATATATATTCTTCATTACTGTATGGTGTAGAAACATGGACAATGAACAAGCAATTAGAAGAAGAAAACGTTGCCCTTGAGATGTGGATATATAGAAGACTGGGGAACGTCTCATTGAAAGAGAAGAAAACAAATAAAGAGGTCCTAGAAAACCTAGGAATGCAAAGAGAATTAACAAAGAAGATCAAAATAAGACAACTAGAATATTTTACTTATTGAAGCTGTAGACATTCTACATAACTAAAATATTTACTTATTGAAGCTGTAGACATTCTACATAACTAAAATATTTACTTATTGAAGCTGTAGACATTCTACATAACTAAAATATTTACTTATTGAAGCTGTAGACATTCTACATAACTAAAATATTTACTTATTGAAGCTGTAGACATTCTGCATTATGATAAATTGGTTGCTGTAGTAATTGACCTAGAGGATGCTTATAACAGTGTGAACTTGAAACATTAATGAACTGTGTAATGGCTTGCAGTGTTAACCCTTGGCTAACAAGATGGATAGCAGCTGCCTTAACTAAGAGATGAGTGGCATTTCGCTTGGGAACATGGAAATCAGACCCAATGCGAATTTGTCCAGGACTACCTCAAGGTTCTCCACTATCATCGGTGCTGTTTAATATCTATACAGCAAAAGTAGCCACCATTCGGCCAACTGGGGTGGGATGAACACTGACTTTTGCTGATGACATAGTCATTTACAGAACTGGCTCTGGCTGACAGGAAATGGTTAATAGCATACATGGGACACTACAGGAGGTGTTTAAATGGTGCGAGTAAACTGACTCCAAAGTCAATCCCAACAAGGCCTGTGTGTTGTAGAGCTCCTTAAACAACTCCATTGTGAAAACAGACTTTCCAGACATTACTCTCAATGGACAGAAAATTGAAAGGCAAGAAAAGCTGAAGTACCTTGGAGCTACATTCGATCGCTGGCTATCATATAAGTACCATGTTGATCACATCATACAGAAATGCCGGAGAGGTCTGGCAGTCCTGAAAATGATGGCCACAGTGCATCTGGAGCAGAGATTACTATTTCTTCTTTATCGGTCATTGAGTATGGACTGGGAATACTTATGCTGTCAGTAACACAATGTGAACTAGAATGCATTCAAAATGAAGGGGTGCGTATAGTCTTGGGCTGTGCGTGTGATACCCCCATTGTGACAGTGATGTACATGCTTGGAGTGCTGTCGATTAGATTCAGATATATGATGGCCCAAGCAAAAGCCTAAATGCGAGTAACCACAGACAAACAGCACCCCCTGCAAAAAAACATAGCTGACATTAAGGGAGCAAGAATAAAGAGAGGGATGTCATGGATGGCACAGGCAGGGACAACGATCAAGCAGGTGGCCACAGTTGAAAATATACTCAGAGGGGAAGAGTGGAGTATGTCAGATGAGAACTGGATTAACTACCAGCAAGTCATCATAAGCCTTGGCAGAGAGTGTAGAACTTGGGGCAGTGGGAAAGCAGAACTGGAAATTAATCAACTAATACATGATCATGCCGGAGATAATGATGCCATTGTGTATACAGATGGGTCTGTGATCCGTGGTGAGAAATCACGTTGGGGCTTCTCTGCTAGGGTAAAAATGGCAGAATCGTTGCCGAACATAGTGGGGCTTATACGATAACAACTTCTACTGCAGACTTAAGGTGGCTGACTCAAACTACATTAACAAAGGCAGTCATTGTGTCAGATTCTCAGTCCATGCTTCGAACGGTTCAAAATGGTTGGCTAAGGCATGAATGGAAAACCTCCATAGAAGCTTCGAATCTGCAGGAGCTGGTGTGGATCTACTGTCCTGATCATGCAGGGGTATGCGGTAATGAGAGAACTGACAGACTAGTATCAAAAGCACCCACATTGGGGACACTGGATATGGATAAGGGAGAGATACTGAGAACAATTAATGATCACCTGTTAGAGGATGACACTGCAATAGATGAATCATCAAGGTTAAGACTGTTGGAATTTGGCATCAAACGTCAGGCTAGCAGAGACGGACGTATGAGAGGATGCATCCATCATGTTTATAATCAGTGAGCTTCAGGAACAGTTAGCATTCACACTCGACATATACTGAGAGAGACTGAGCACCTATGGGTTTGCCCGGAGTGCAATGATGTCAATTCTGTTCAACAATAACAATGAAGATAGTCCTTCAAACCAAACAAACATTGCACATGGACAACTCCATCAGTGCTCCAATCTCCTTCCTTAGATCACACTAGGAGGATCTCAGCACAGTGCACAAACTCTGTACCACCAGCGAGAATCCCAGTGTGTGTATATAGGAATCACACATTCTATAAATATTTTTGTGGTGGGTAGGTTTCCTAATTTTGAAATTTTGCCAGGACAGCGGCCGTGTGGCATACTCTTTACAATTTCCAACTGCCAAGGAATTTTTAACATGCGCAACTTATACTCACTCACTACCCAGGAGGTCTGGAGAAAGTATGACTTCATTAGGAACCTCCTATTTTTTCACCCTTATCTGAGAAAGCTAGGCATCCGATCTCACTACCCAGGAGACCAGGGGGGAGAAGTATGACATCATTAAGACCACTGGTTCTGAAAAAAATTCCATAAATTATTTTCCCTCTACTGGGAATCAAACCCAATACTTTTATAATTGGAGGCAGACACCATACCTCTAAGCCACTCCGACATGAAAGTTAAATGTACGGTATTCTCTTAAGCACATACCTGTTTATGTGATAGTATTTACTTACTTACTTACTTACTTAGTCGTTCCCCTTCTACCGTGAGGTGTAGAGGTTTGGAAGAAAGAGCGCCAGACCATTCTATCAGCTGTCTTCTTCCTGGCCTGGTTCCATTCTAGTCCTCGGTCCTTCAAAGATTGTCTAATGTTGTCCTCCCAGCGGACTCTGGGTCGTCCTGGAGGTCTGGATCCCTGGCTCTTTGTTTCCCATGCTTGTCGTGGTAGCCGATCTTCTCCCATTCTGCAGACATGGCCAAACCATCTTAGTTGGGACTGTTCTATTTGGGTCTGCAGCGGATGGGATTTTAGGCCTTGACGGATCGTCTGGTTGCGGACCATGGCTCTTCTTGTTACTTCAACCACTTTCCTCAGATACCTCATTTCTGAGGTTTGGATCTGGCTTTTGTGGGTTGTAGTCATTGCCCACGACTCGCATCCATATGTCAAGACTGGGACATAGGTGGAGCGGTATACAGCCATCTTCATTTTCTTACCAACCTCTTTCTTGCTGAGGAATCCACGATTTATGGCCTGAAAAAGTCTCCCAGCCGCTGCTTTTCGAGTGGCCAACTCTTCTTTGATGCCTCCCTTTCGGTCTATAATAGCTCCGAGATATTTAAAGTGGTCGACCTGCTCCAGGACTTGTTCTCCCAACTTAATCTGATGTTTTCTTTCTTCTCATGATATCACCATGGATTTTGTTTTAGAGCTGCTTATGACCATCCCTCTCTTCTCCAGCTCTTCCTTCCAGACTTGCAGGTTGGATTGGAGATGTGCCTCTGATTTAGCAATCAGGGCAACATCATCAGCAAATGCCAGCTCCGAAATATAGACCTGTCTCATCTTCCAGTACCCCACTGAATACTTTCTTGTTCTCTCCTTACATGCCTTGATGACATCGTCCATAAGGAGTATGAAGAGGTAAGGTGATAGGATATCACCTTGTCTTACACCAGTGGTGGTCCTGAACTCTTCTGACTTATGGTTTGCTGTCCTCACATAATTTCTGCAAGTGATAGTATTTACACTAGGAATAATGTGTATGTGTTTTCACTGTGCTTTAAAGACAAGCAAACAGTTCAACAAGAATGTTGACTGTATGAGACAAGCAAATCAACAGTATGGCCTTCATCAAAACTTGCTGATAGAGAAACTGTATGTTAATGAGGGAAGCCTGAGACAGACCACCATATTCATGAGAGAGAGAGAGAGAACGAACGAACGAACGAACGAACTTTATTTTCAAAGGGTTAAGAATTGGGCACGCAGGCCCGTCTGACATTCTGCCCTTCCTCTCTCTCTCATCATATATACTATATCCTTTCATCCTCACATTTACTTTAAGCATAATTAAGGTATTTATCATTATAAAAGTAATATTACATTTGCAATAATCATCATACATAACATTAAAAAAAAGTATGAATTTTAACATTAAAAAAGAATAGATAGATAGAATAATAGAATAATAATGAATGTAAAAATAAAAATAAATAAAAATTAGATAGATAGATAGATAGATAGATAGATAGATAGATAGATAGATAGATAGAGAGATAGAGAGATAGAGAGATAGAGAGAGAGAGAGAGAGAGATAGATAGATAGATAGATAGATAGATAGATAGATAGATAGATAGATAGATAGATAGATAGATAGATAGATAGATAGATAGAGATAGATAGATAGATAGAGAGAGAGAGAGAGAGAGAGAGATAGATAGATAGATAGATAGATAGATAGATAGATAGATAGATAGATAGATAGATAGATAGATAGATAGATAGATAGATAGATAGATAGATAGATAGATAGATAGATAGATAGAGAGAGAGAGAGAGAGAGAGAGATAGAGGAGATAGAGAGACATAGAGATAGAGGAGAGAGAGATAGAGAGAGATAGAGAGAGATAGAGAGAGAGAGAGAGAGAGAGAGATAGAGATAGAGAGATAGATAGATAGATAGATAGATAGATAGATAGATAGATAGATAGATAGATAGATAGATAGTTTATGGTGGTATATAATAAGAACTCGTGACATTTTGGGAATCCGCTGCTGAATGACCTGGGACTTAGTGTGTTGTCAGTGCATGCGAAAAATGTTCCCACAGGTGAGCAGCTTTGAGTCCCAAGCAGATACTGCCACAGGGAGTGAATTGTTGACGCCTCCACTATACAAGATCCAGCTTTATGACCTATGCTCCTTAGGGAGGTAAAGGGTATTGACTGATAGATGAGAATCGTGTAGAGAGAGAGAGAGGGTTGTGGTTATAAGAGAGTGAACAAAGAAGAACTCCTGCAGTATATTTATGTAAACAAAAACAAAATTCATACAGGAAATTTAGTTTTCAGGAGAAAAATAAATGTGAGGACAGACTTTATTAAAAATACACTTGTGGCACCATTTTATTTTTAAATTGCTTGTTAACGAACCAGATGATGAACGTTTTATTGAAGGTCGCTATATTCTCATTGCCTGTTCAGGAGGAACGCGAATTGTCTCCCCTCTCCCAGCATAAGATTGATGAAATCTGCAGTACAGTTATGGAAGGTAGAGGAAGATCACGGCTGTCGGGCATACAGGCAACAGTGGGTACCACCCTTAGATCTCCAAACTTGGAGGACCTTGATCGATTGTCTGAATTTTCAGAGGAGCGGAGATCACTGGAAAAGGACAGTGATAGAAAAGGTAACAAAATTTGAGTAATTTTCTGTGTCAGCCTATTCCTGTCACTGTGCTGTGCCCTTCTCCGAAACTCAAATGACAATTTACATTTGTTAAAAGATTTGTTTATTTTCTCCCCTGCAGTTATTGTTATTGTTGAACAGAATCAACATCATTGCACTCAGGGCAAACCCATAGGTGCTTAGTCTCCCTCAGTATATGTTGAAGAGTGTGAATGCTAACTGTTCCTGTAGCTCGCTGGTTATATAAACGACGGATGCATCCTCTCATACGTCCGTCTCTGTTAGCCTTATGTTTGATGCCAAATTCCAACAGTCTTAACCTTGATGATTCATCTATTGCAGTGTCATCCTCTAACAGGTGATCATTAATTGTTCTCAGTATCTCTCCCTTATCCATATCCAGTGTCCCAACTGTGGGTGCTCTTGTAACACCTGACCTGTTTCATGAATCTTTTTTTATTTTTTTGTTGTTGACTCAACTAAAAGAATGAGGTATGTGTTTGTTAAGAGCGGTACGTGTTTTTTATGGTCCAAAATGAGAATACATTTTTTGACTTATACTCGAGTATAGAAAAAGGTAAAGGTAGTCCTATAGCAGATACTACCATAGGGGAGTGAAGTGTTAGAGACTTCACTATACTAGGTCCAGCATCGAGAGGTGGGGTGACCAGTTCCCTTCCTCGCTGTCTTTTCCTTCCCTAACTCAAAGAGCAGAGTCAGGTACCCATTTACAGCTGGATAGACTGGAGTGTGTCCGTACCGTAATTCGAACCCGGCACCTTAAATGTTTTTGAGTGGAATGTATAGTCATGTCTTTAAATTTAGCATTCTTTTTTTTGGCTTTGTTTGATGCTTTATTGTGAATAAATTTCTCATTTAATTGTTATACAAATGACTTCTTGTTCTGAACTGCAGTTTCAACTCCCTTAAATACTGTTATTTCATTCCATTTTCACTAGGTTCACAGAAGAGGCCAGTTTCCAGCAAAAGTCCCCTGACGTCTTCAAAGGCACTTTCATCTTCTGGTATGGGTTCTATTTCCAGGAGCCCTGTTGTGGCTGCGCATTCTGTCAGTGTGTCTCAGTACACTGACCCAACTTCTTATCTTATTGACAGAATGTTTGAAGGGGGAACTTCAGGTGTCATTCGCAAAGACATACAGTTGTCACCTGAAATGAAAATGTACAAAGAGGCAGCCAGTTATGACAAGACAATTGCTAGTCGTCGATCAACAGAAAACACTTTTGTCAGACCCATAATAGAATCCACGTTCTCTCTTTCTGCTGCTACCAAAAATGCTAAGAAGACTTCTTTGGCAAAAATATCCCAACAGCCTGTAGTTTGTAACAGTGATGATGAAGATGATGACTTAAAAATCGTTGAGGATATTCTAAGTGATGATAATAGCATTGGTGAGAAAGATGATAAAGAGGACAAAGCCAGTGAGGCTGGCACTTATACAATTGAAGCTGAAATGAAAGAGGAGGCAGAGGAAGAAGAGGCACGTAAAAGAATAGATCAAGTCTTTGGAGTGGATGTTGAAAACTTCAACACAGACCAGCCGATCATAGATCCAGCTCGGCTGGCCAGTCCTGGAGGTTATGACAATGTTTATGACTTTGAGGGAGATGGTGAAAGAACACCCTTGGATGAGAGCAGCCAGTCGCCTGTTAATGGTGATACAGATCTCACAGTTGATGATGGTTATGATGAAGAAGAGGTTAGTGCCGACTTTTTGTGTGTAATATCATTTTTTGTGTAAATGTTTTCAGTTTTCATATATTGTCATACAATAGAGTTTTCATCAGCCAACATATTTGTCGGCACACACAAAATAAATCTAAGACAAAACATGCCTGTAGAGCAGTGGTTAAACATTTTTCTCTGGGCCACACTTTCGGAATGAAAATGTGCTCGCGCCACGCATAATTCTTTTATTGATAAGAAATACCTTCAATAACAAAAAAATCAACTCCTAGTGGTGCTTTATTCATAACATAGAACAAAACTACTTTATAAAATGATTATGGGACATTCAGAAAGTATAAAACTATACAGCTACATTAAAACATGATTCATTCACGAAATATACATATTCAATGAGAGGTGTTTGCTGGTTTTTGTCGAATAATTTAATATATATTCAGTCTTATTTGAGACAAAGAAACTCTCATCTCCTCTCACACAAAGAAGCTTTTCTCTTTTCTTGTCTTTTATATTTGTCAGAGCTGAAAACCACAACAATATGTCGTGGAGAACTGTAGAAAAATGGATAATGCTCTTGAAGAAATTCTAGAATAATATTTCTGGTTGTATATCCAAAAAGTCCAGTGGCATACTGTACTTCCATGTTTTAACGTAATACTATGCATTTCCAACATACACTGTAACGCAAACATGCCCGCCCATCACAGGACAGCTTTTTACGTGTTGCGAAGCAAGTAATTGAGGGCCTATATTTATAATTTACATTATTTTTTTACTATTTTTTATTATTATTAAAACCTATTTGATATAACATAAATTATATTTCCCATATTATATCACATGTAACAAAAATAAATAAGAAAATGACCTTCATATTTATTTTTGGCATATGAATTTTCATATACATATTTGAGGTAGTGCATCTGGCTGACATTCTCATCATGTTGGTGTGAAACAAATTGTGGTCAGAAATCACCACTACAAGAGTATGTGAATTCTTTGTTCAGGCTTCCTGCAAGAGGACCAGCTGCAGTGGTGACTCCATTCTCTCTCTGTAAGGAGTGCAAAGGAAAATGATGATGAGGTGGTGGTGATGATGATGATGGTGATGATGATGAAGAGCTGAGTGCCTAAAACGTGTATATTAAAGCAAAACATTGTCATAAAGGTCCAATCTGTTTACTGCGGCATGGCACAAACTTACTTCTCTCCCACTCATTCAAGAAATAAATTGTGCACACTTTATTATATTAGCATTCTTCTTCTTCTTTGATCCTTAGCCGCCGACCGTCAAAGCAGTCAGTGGCCATCACGACTAGTGGCGTCTTGTAGGGCAACAACAAATTGATTCCACTTTGCTCGGTTGGTGGCCATCCTTCGTACAGTGCCCCAACTCTGGTTCATTCTTTGCATCTCAGCCTCCACAGTCCTCCGCCAGGTTGTTTTTGGTCGGCCTCTCTTTCATTTCCTTCAGGGGTCCAAAGCATAGCTGTTCTTGTGATGGCATCGGGGTCTCTTCTGAGGACATGGCCAACCCAGCTCCAGCGTCTACCAGCTATGATGGTGTGCATGTCCTCTTGCTTGCTCCGAGTAAGCAGATCTTGGTTGATGATGGTATTCGGCCAAAAGATTCGGAGAATTTTTCTTAGGCATGTTGTGTGAAAAGAGGACAATTTCGACATTTCCTTCTCTGTAACTCTCCAGCATTCCGCACCATAGAGAAGCACAGAAAGCACACAGCTCTGATATAATCTTAATTTTGTGCTTGTGCTGTATTGAGAGGACTTCCAGATGTTGTTTAGGCTAAAAAAAGGCTGTTCTTGCCTTATTCATTCTGATGTTGATGTCTTTGCCTGCCCCGCCATCTGGTGTTACTATGCATCCTAGGTATGTGAAGGTGTCTGTCTGTACCAATTGCTGATTCCTTACTGATATGGGCTCAGGGTTGCTCACATTGAGCGTCATGACCTCTGACTTCTTTAAATTGATGTTCAAGCCCACCTGCTGGCTAAACTTATTAAGTCTATCCGTTTTTTCCTGGATGTGTTGATGTGAATGTGCTAGTAGTGCAATGCCATCTGCATATTCCAGATCTTCCAATGTAGAAAATGTAGTCCATCTTATTCCTCTTGGACTGCCCTCTGTTGTCTGGCGCATCACCCAATCTATGACTGTTAAAAATAGAGTGATGGTGATGATGGTGGTGGTGATGATGAAGAGCTGAGTGCCTAAAACGTGTATATTAAAGCAAAACATTGTCATAAAGGTCCAATCTGTTTACTGCGGCATGGCACAAACTTACTTCTCTCCCACTCATTCAAGAAATAAATTGTGCACACTTTATTATATTAGCATTGTATTTACTTTATTGCTCATTTAAGTCATATAACTGCTGCTGCCAGAGTTCAAAGGTTACTTACACCACGTGTCACATCACACTTCCGGGCTCTTGTTATTGTAGTCATGGGCACTAATTTATGTGTTACCACCTCCCACCGTTTTATAATTTTAGTCCGTCTGTTTCTCAGTTGTGTGTGCTTAACTAGGGACACGATGTTTGCATTGCCTGCCCTGTTTGTGTTTGGGCAATGTTTCTTCATCTTGAGCTATTACACGATTTGTGGGTAAACTGGTTTGCTTCTGCTCATTTTGGGAAGCTTGTTAGCAAGCTCATATTACATTCTTTGTTCTGTAAACATTCATGGGTAAACTGTTTCACGCATTCATGAATACCTGCTAACGCCTAAAATGGTAGCCGACACCTTGGTAAGTCTTAGAAACCACAGCTGGTCCATTTGACCATATTGCTAGTAATATTATACACATCATAATGAAATATTTGTGTAAACGTTTTAGCCAGTTTTTTCCCCCCAAGTATTTGTAATCAGTCAAGAGTCTGCGTTAAGCGAATTACGTTGCACTGTTTCGTTAGGCATGTAGCTCAGTGCATTCTGTTTCAACAGGCATTTCCGTCTGGTCACCTTCCTTAGCCTTTGGCTGTCTCCAACCTTCGTGCAAAGCAGCAGGTTTGTGTCTTGCTTTGTCTGGTCCCTACTCTTTGGCCTCCTGATTAGCAGTGCTTCCGCCGCCATATCTCGTGAGGTCATCGGGACACCCAAGCTCGTCCACCACGACGACATAGAGACCACGAGATAGGAGTAATCATTTAGTCAGTTATAGCTCTTATTTACTTTTGGTAACCATACACTTCTATTTTCTTCTATTCTTCATGTCTTTGTTGGCAAAAGATTGTTGCTGTTGTTTATTTCGTAACAGCGTCTGACAAGTTAATTAGATAGTGTATTGTGATGATTATTATGAATTATTATTGAAAGTCCCGTTGATTTCCACTCCCGTTTCCTCACCCAGGAGCATTACTGGCTCAGAGGTAAACACAACCAGGTCATTTGCCTGCTCGCGCAGGTCCAGGAAATTGCAAAACGGCAATTTAATAAAAGCAACAGTAAAAGCATTCTTTCTTTATGTTTTCTTTACCCACCGTCGAGAAACCATATAAACACTCTTCAATATTTATTTGCCACTCTCTGGCGACTGTGCAGTAGAAATTAAAAGAAGCCTTGCAGTTGCCTCACATAAACTAATACAGATGAAAAACCTATGGCAAGGCACAAGCAAAGAAACAAAGTTACAACTGATCAGAGCATGTATATTCCCAGTAGCAACAGACGGCTGCGAGACGTGGACACTCAATAAAACAGTTGCAAAAAATGTTACATCATTCGAAATGAAATGCTACAGAAGGATGTTGAGAATACCCTGGACAGAAAAAAAGACCACCAGAGAAGTACTGCACTCACTAAACGTAGAGGAAAATTGGCTCCTAAATACCATTCCCTGGAAAAAGGGGAAGGGGTCGACCTAGACGATGGTGGACCCAGGACATCACAGAGAGTCTGAACTTGTCTTTGGCTGATTGTCACGAAATGGATTTAGGACTAGAGACTGTCTACAAACTCCGCCTATGCCGGTCCCAAGCCCGGATGAAAAAGGAGGAGGGCGGCCTGCATGGAGGCCGTAAGGAGGCAGCCCCTCCACCATGCAAAGGCACAACAGGCCAATCACCTGTTTGTCTAAAACTATGATTACAAGCAATATAAGAGAGAAAACCGGACTGATTTTAAAGGCGACGAACTGGAACGGACTACGGACTACGACTTATGGAACATGGAACACAAGAAGTATAAATGGGAAAGAAGAGGAGCTGATGGAAGAGATGAGGAAAGCAAAACTAGAAATCCTGGCTATTACCGAAACAAAGAAAAAGGGACAAGGAGTCATGGATCTCGATGGCAACACTCTGCTATACAGTGGTGTACCCACATCTGAAAGAGCTAAAGGGGGCGTGGGTTGCATTGTGGCCAAAAACCAGAAAGATAGTATCAAGGGATGGAACTTTGTCTCGGAGCGCATTATGGTTGTAAAACTAAAAGAAGGAGAAACCATAGTCAACCTGGTCATAGTGTATGGGCCAAATGAGGATGAGAGAGCAGAGGTCAAGGAAGAATTCTTCGAGCTGCTTCAAAGGACAGTGGATGACTGCCTAGATGAAATTATCATGCTCGGAGATTTCAATGCCAGAGTTGGAAATGACCATGCTAGATGGGGTGGAGTTATCGGAAGATATGGAGAAGATACTCTCAATGACAATGGAAAGCGACTCCTCAGATTCTGCAGTGAGCAGAATCTGATCATTACCAACACAAAGTTCCCCATAAGCGCATACATGCATATACTAGGTGTGAACCAACAAAGAATGAGAAGTCAGTGATCGACTATGCCATTGTTAGGAGGAGCTCATTCAAATATGTCCGGGATGCTAGAGTCTGGAGGGGGCCAGAGATTGGAAGTGATCACTACCTGCTTACAATTAAAAGAACAACTGAAAGAGTTGCTCAGCCTAGGAACTGCCCAGCACCACGCAAGAAACCAAGTAAACGAACGGAAGAAATGAGCATTAAGACCTACAAGCTGAAAGATCCAGAAATTAAGACCAGATATCAGGGGCTTATTGCTACAGCGGTGAGAAACACAGAAGAACAACCTGATGACTTGGAAACCCTGTGGCTTAAATTCAAGGACATCATAAAGACAGCTGCTGCAGAAGCATGTGGTGAAGTCCGACTTGGGAACAAGAGAAAGAGGACACCTTGGTGGACAGAAGAAGTCAAAGAGAAAATAAGAGAGAAGAAAATGGCATGGAAACAATACTTGGGAGCTAAAAAACACAGCAGGACAAATAGAGAAATATAGAGAATATGTGATACTCAGAACAGAAGCAAAGAACAAGGTGCTAGCAGCAAAACAGAAGTCCTGGGAAGAATTTGGAGAAAAGCTAGAAAAGGATGCGCAAGAAAACCAGAAATTGTTCTATAAGACCCTAAAGAACATGAGGAAGGAAAAACAATGTCCTCTTAAATTTATAAAGGACAAGCAAGGCAAATTGCTTACTGCCCCGAAGGAAGTAATGGAAAGATGGAAAGAATATTTCTCAGAACTCCTTGATGGTGAGCAAGGTAGAGCATCAGAAAATGATAACCACTAGCACAGAAGAGGATACAAATGGTGATGAAGATGACATAAAGATGGAAGAACTGAAGGCAGCACTGGAGAAAATCAAGATGGGCAAAGCAGCAGGGCATGATGGTATAACACCAGAAATGGTTAAGTTCATGGGAGCATCAGGCGACCTATTACTCCTAAGGGTCCTACAAGCAGCATGGTGCAACAAGGCCATACCAAAGGATTGGGAGATTGCCATCATAACACCGATTTTCAAAAAGGGTGACAATCGACAATGTGGGGAAACCACAGAGGCATATCCCTTCTCAGTGTCCCTGGTAAAATCTACTCTAGAATCCTAGAGCAGAGACTCCGATGCCTAGCTGAGCCACAATTGGATGAAGCCCAGTGTGCGGATTCCGAGCAAACCGAAGTACTCAAGACCTAATCTTCACACTCAGGCAGCTGAGTGAAAAGGCCCTTGAGTACAAGAGTGAGATCCATCTTTGTTTCATAGATCTGGAAAAGGCGTTTGACAGGGTCCCCTGGAGCAAACTTTGGGACTGTTTGGCAAGGAAGAACATTCCAGCACCTCTGATACATGCTATACAGAGCTTCTACAAGTCTTGCAGAAATTATGTGAGGACAGCAAACTATAAGTCAGAAGAGTTCAAGACCACCACTGGTGTAAGACAAGGCGATATCCTGTCACCTTATCTTTTCATACATCTCATGGACGATGTCATCAAGGCATGTAAGGAGAGAACAAGAAAGTATTCAGTGGGGTACTGGAAGATGAGACAGGTCTGTATTTCAGAGCTAGCATTTGCTGATGATGTTGTCCTGATTGCTAAATCAGAGACACATCTCCAATCCAACCTGCAAGTCTGGAAGGAAGAGCTGGAGAAGAGAGGGATGGTCATAAGCAGCTCTAAAACAAAATCCATGGTGATATCACGAGAAGAAAGAAAACATCAGATTAAGTTGGGAGACAGGTCCTGGAGCAGGTCGACCACTTTAAATATCTCGGAGCTATTATAGACCGAAAGGGGGGCATCAAAGAAGAGTTGGCCACTCGAAAAGCAGCGGCTGGGAGACTTTATCAGGCCATAAATCGAGGATTCCTCAGCAAGAAAGAGGTTGGTAAGAAAACGAAGATGGCTGTATACCGCTCCACCTATGTCCCAGTCTTGACATATGGATGCGAGTCATGGGCAATGACTACAACCCACAAAAGCCAGATCCAAACCTCAGAAATGAGGTATCTGAGGAAGGTGGTTGAAGTAACAAGAAGAGACATGGTCCGCAACCAGACGATACGTCAAGGCCTAAAATCCCACCCGCTGCAGACCCAAATAGAACAGTCCCAACTAAGATGGTTTGGCCATGTCTGCAGAATGGGAGAAGATCGGCTACCACGACAAGCATGGGAAACAAAGAGCCAGGGATCCAGACCTCCAGGACGACCCAGAGTCCGCTGGGAGGACAACATTAGACAATCTTTGAAGGAAGGTTGAGAACCGAGGTTGATTCTTTCCTCGCCACTTCGGACGTTTAAATTGCTATGGCCTCGAACCACCTCTAACTACCCTATGGGGATAAGGTTCAATTAAGATTCACAAACACCAAGGTACAGACAACATATAGCTACTGTACTAAAGGAAATGACTGATGCCAGCTACAATTTATACAAGTTTATTATACACTATAAACAACAAACATATGCATGTCCCATACATCAAGTGCGAGGATGCACTCCTGAAACAAAATCAAGCACAGTTAAAATTGCATCAACCCAACCCTTCTCCCACAATTGCAACCTGTATGGGGACAGAAGTTTGGATTAGACAAAAAAAATAAATCACACTGCACTTGTCGAGCCTCCACTTCCACAACTATTCTAAATTCTAACTCTAACTCTAAGTCCACTGATAGCTGGAACGACTACGAAGTGTCTACACAATCTCTGCACAGACTTCGGTTCTACACAGCCTATCCTGGAATCTCCTGAACACAACTAACTGCACCTCTAAACTTCAGCAGCGGTCCTCTGCTATGATTCACCAAAACTATCAGTTCTGCCTATCTGTGCTGACTTCAGTAGAGAGAATGTTTACCCTCTCTCTCTCCACTAACTCTGGAATTGATGACTGAGGTTTAACAGAACCCCACTGGATTCTGGACTGGAACTGTAGCTGACTTCTACCACTCTGAAATTACCTGCCCGAGTACCTATAACTGGGCCGTCGGCTTTATTATGGCCGTGAAGAAGCGAACATAAAATTACCACAACGCGGGCAGCATGCCAAATCTGCGTGTGTAACCGAATGAGCGTCAGAGCTCAGGATTTATCCACAAAAAATCCTATTCGCTGGAAAATGTCTTCCCCTGGCTGGGAAAACGTATTTTCTTCCTCTCTTCCACCACTGGCAATTCATGAGAGACTTTGGGTGTCTGCGAACGCCACCACTGTGCCGTGGGAGAAATTTTGTAGTATCAAAATTCTGCTCGTCCCCACAAAAGCCGGGACCTGCTGTTCAGACAAAAGCAAAACAACAGCTAAACAAAACGTTAATACTCTAGTACAAATAACAATTAACTTCCTTGCTCTTCAACACGTAACTCCCCTCTCTTCTCTCTCTCCGAGTCAAAATAAACAACACCCGGTAATACAACACCGCAGACCGTCTGACCCAGGTTCTGCCTGACTAACTACGAGCAACAACAATATTTTCACTGGCCCGTCTGGGCAGACGTACTGTGGCCTACTTCTTACGCTGACCCTACATGCAGCAATTTATTAACACAAAAATACTCTATCTCTCGGAATTCCTAAACTTCCCGTCAATAATAGTAATCACATTCAAAATGTAATACAAAATAATTCCCTTTAAAATTACTTCTCCCATCTTCTGAATTCACAGAACAATAATGCACAATCAATAACATATAACCAGTTTACGCCAGCCTCTGCTTGCCGTCAAAAGTTATACAATGAAAACCCCGTAATTCAGCCACGTGGTGCCGCAGTTTTTCAACCACGCGCTCCTGCATAAATATTCATTAACTGATAGCACACATGTGCTCGTGCCACAATACACATTAACTGATAGCACCCACGTGCTCCAATTAATACCTCTATCACTTCCGTCCACAGATATATGCGTAACTATATAAATAGCGAGCATCAAGACTCTCAATAAAATCACAAATGAAAATACACATTACACACGCTCCCGACTATTCTGTAAATACATATGATTCGCAGATGCGAGTTTCTCTCCCGACCGACTTTGCAATAATACAAAGCGGTGATATCTCAACTTTTAAACCATGCCGCTATTCCTTCAACAAGGAATTAAATGGACCTATAAAGTTTCAAGTCTATCACTAAGATCGTATTTGATGGCTCTGCCGATGAGAATTAACGTTAAACTAAAACTTCCCAAGAAACTTAAATGATCGGCTAGGACTAGAAAAATTAAATAAAGTCCTCACGCAAAAATTCATGCTTACCAAATCTCGAATGTCCAACTGAAGGCAATCGACTTGACTCTGGCACCCGGCTTTGGCAATTAATTTTTAGAGAAAGAGGCTATGAGCCAATCAGAACCTTAGATCATGCTGATGCAACGTACATGAGTTTTAGACAAAGAAACGGGATTAAGCCTAGCCCTCTAGTGGCAATGAAACAAAAATGGCCAAAATATATATATATAAAATCCCGAAAAATGTGTCTAGCTGCATGCCTATCTTTTAAAAAAAGACAATCTGGTGCCAATCCTGATCTAGCATCTATAATCTTTCTTCTAGAAAAATACTGTCTAATTCCCTACACCCCCATTCTAAACACATAGATCAAGCTCCATCGTGATCTCATCTTGAAAAAAACGTAAATAATAGAAGGAGAAGAAACATGGAGAAGGATTACCTGTAATCCCTCCTAAAATATAGTGAACAAAATGCAAGGAGAAAAAGACATGGGCCATTTGAAAGACAGAATCTCAGTACTTTCGTCACACTGATGCAGGTCGACTTGCCCAGAATCGTGATGCGTTCAGAGCAGCTGTAATGGAGACAACGTTCTGGAAAGAATATGTCACATGATGATGATGACTCTCGGTTAACAGCGAGGAAAGGGGCGACAGAGTTGACAGAAATAGCATTCTTGTAAGACCATTGGTCGAAAGAAATAAGAAATATGAAAACTAGACAGCTGGGTTTTGTTACACAATAATAACAATAACAAATGTGTAATTCCCCACTTAGATACATGTTATTTCTGTTGGCTGCTTTGACCCCTGAAACAAGAGACGATTGGTCGATTTCAGGATATGTAGTTTGTAGAATCGTTTTAGGAGTTAAAGCGTAAAGTAGGCCGGCAGGTTTCATTCTTAAATGCCGGAGGCTGAGTATTTCTATTGAAGTATTTTTTTGGTATATGTAAGTTACACGAACATGCAAGTAAGGGGCCAAAACTCTACCCTTGTTTTTGAAGTAAGGTGTATTTACATTGTTATCGTTTCTGAATTGTACGATATTTTATATCGAAATTCATCGTTTGTTTTAATGAGATTCTTTAGTTGGACTGAAGATATCTGAGGGTATTGAGAAGGGAGGTACAAACAGGGCTGGGGGGTCCGCCCCTGGTAACAGCCAGAAGGGGTGCCATCGGACACCCTTATGACAGTACTGTAGGATACTGTTTAAAAAAAATAATTTCAAGCATAGTAGATGTTACGGTACTGTGTGTACGTAAATTGCCCCGAGAAATGAATGAGCGAGAACAGTTTATAACTCAACGTTGAACACGATTAGCCAAGTAGAATACGATTAATAATTCAAGTCCATTGTACACACAGACGCAACATTTTAATGACTTCCACGTGTGGACTTCAAAACATCATGATCATCAGTGATTATCATACTACAAAACACGATCATCAGTGATTATCATACTACAAAACACGATCATCAGTGATTATCATACTACAAAACACGATCATCAGTGATTATCATACTACAAAACACGATCATCAGTGATTATCATACTACAAAACACGATCATCAGTGATTATCATACTACAAAACACGATCATCAGTGATTATCATACTACAAAACATCATGATCATCAGTGATTATCATACTAAGTTTCATCTACATATTACTCCATCATTTTTCTTCTTCTTCCTCGTTCGTCCTGAAAAGGACGTTGGTTGCGTTGTGTCTGTTTACTGCGATGCCTGCGCCTTTCGGCCGACACATCCGACTTCAGCATGGCATTTTTTGGGACTGGGTTTGCCTTCCCTCTTCAATCCCTACTCTCTCAGCCAGACTGCAGAGATGCAGCCTGTTTCCAGGACCACCACTTGGAGGTGGAGTAGGGTCTTGGTCAGCCCAATACAGAAATGTATGGGTCGCTGACTGCATTCTCTGTTGCTGCGTCCTTGGGTCCTACTCCATCATTCAACAGGTATCTAGTGCCATCATTTGTACTTCTATATTATTTATGATCCTTTTCACTCTCATTAATAATTATTCCGTGTGATCATGCATAATCGAACATATTCATATTGACATATTTTATCTTACGTACATTAATACACTCTTGAGACCGATTATACTTCTCGGCACACTCCTAAAGTGGACGTGTAAACACACTTTGAACGCCTTTCCAGACACAGTCCATAACACCAGATACTGTTCTTTTATTGGCACAATAATAAGGTTGCTTCCGCAAACACTCGAACGTCATGTCGTAACCACGCAAACACAATCGCATCGGACTCTTTTTGTGCATCACTAAGTTTTCAAATGTAATATCCTAAGTGGTGCGCAAAAAGAGTCATAACAGTAGATTTTTCTGTGTGTTTAATTTTAAGGGGTACCAAACGAAGGATCTGCCCCGAGTGCCAAATACTTTAAGTACGCCCATGAGGAGAGATAATATAGTTTATTACTAAGCCTAACTTAGGTGCTAGTCATAGTATTTTGTGTGAATTAGTGATCCATTTTCAGCGAAATAAGTTCCAGTGTGTACTCACACTAATGAGTACTCACTGTGGCTAATATAAGATGTCAGGTTAACAGCAGGCAGAACTGAGGGATAACATATTTTTTTTGAACAATTCGTCTGATGCTTGATTCTTCTTCTTCTTCTTCCTCGTTCGCCTTCAGACTTCCACATTAATGACTCTAATAAAGGCAGTAGTCAACTCAAGGTTCCTGACATCTCCAAACAGTTTTTCGTTGACAGAAGTGGGTTGTTGCCATATGCTACTCCGTTCATTACTGTAGTGGGGAAGGACTGCATCATGTGTTCGGCTGTCATCGGGCTTGTGCCGCAGGTGCAGAGATCTGTTGCACCAGTTTTGTACTTGGGGTATAGATGGTATCTCAGTCTGTTCTGTCCAGTGGGTAGCCAAAAAATTGTGACCTGTTCTCTCCTAGTGTCGTGGAGTAGTTTTTGAGGAGAAGGACAGCTTGAATGGGATGGAAGAATAAAGATAACAATGTCTTATTGATAGTTTACGAGTTCGTAATGGAACTGCCTCTCCTCGGGAATTAGTGTATTAGAAATTTACTTAAAAAGAGAATTCTGGCAACTAAACCGGACCTGGATTTTGATAAATTTTTCTCGACCGAAATCCTACAAAGGAAAATGTCTTTAGTTTGGATAAGAAATGGTGCCCAAGCTGTGGAAAAGTGTGATATAAATTTTATGAGGGGTTGGATAAGAGATTTGGTGCCCAGCTGTGGTAAAGTGGGATGATATAAATATTTATAGGGGACTTAGTGTAATGACTGAGATCAGCTGTGAAGGTATCTGTATCTAATAAGTGTGGTGCTTTACAGATGACCTTACTTGCTACCACATTTATACCTCAGTCAGAATTATTCTGGAATATTGTGATGACTACGTTGAATGTCTAGGGTTATGATAATGATGAAGTGTAAGTCACAACAACAACAGACAGATAAACAATTTAATTTATTCCACAACACTTTACAACACTGTGACACTCACACACATATAACACTCTATAAGACTATCTTAAATGAGTCAAGTGTTAAAGTTTAAAAATATATGTATTAATTCCTTTCAATAATAGATATCCTGATTCAACTACACAGTGAACCAGGAATCACAGTTTATCGATATGATCTTTGTATTTACATATTTTATTATTATTATTCTATGTGTTTAAGTTGTGAAGTAGTACTATGAGGTAATACTGGCTTTTTCAAGCTAGGTTGTTGTTTGTCATCATGACTTCAAGTGTTTGCTTATGGTGGAAATCGTATTGGGAAAAGTTCACAGTTCCTGTCATTTGAAACAATTTATTGTCCATCTTTAATTAATATACTGTCAATTTTAGAGGGGGGGCACATAGGATTGAGCTGCTCTGGCCACATAATCTTATCTTCTGTGAGGGCGGCAGGAAACAGTCTCCTCTGCTCGCTTGCTTCACCGTGTTCTTGAGACACCTCACTGGTCGCTATCTGGACCAAGGGGTATGCTATCAGCCTCTGGATTCAGCAAAACTCAGACCAGGTGCTGCTTCAATAAGTTAGGACCACGGTCCCTAAAACAAGAAGGTTGTACCTCCTACTTCAGAACTAATTTATAATCTGTTTCCACACTGAACACAATACATAACAAACACTGAGTTCAGAGCGGTAGGCCAACTGCTAGCTTCATCTGAAACAATTTACACCAGTATTCTTCTCCTTAGTGGTTACTACGCCTCTGCAATTCCAGCATTAGTTCCTTCTAGTCAATAAGATAGGTGTCAGTGTACTATTTGGTGATCCCATGCATTTATACTTCTCTCCGACAAGTTTTGTTCAGGTTGGAGCAATATCTAGGCTTTGCCTCATGTTTGCTACTGAACCACACACATATACAGACATAAATTATCAATTCACATTCAATTTTCATCAAAAAGATATCAAATATGTCAATCTTACCACAATTCATGGAAATAATAAACAAATACGCTGACTGGCGATGAATTATGGCACAAATTCCGATCTGCCTCTGTCCCAGGCTTTTATTTAGAAAAATATGAGCTGGATCTCAACGCACTGTTTCTTAGTAAGTTTATTTTAAAATGTGGCACTGAACAGACGCCCTAATTGACTATATTAAGCGGGTCTAGCCAAATAGGACCATGTTTACACAAGCTTTTGAAAAAATTTACCCTTCCTACGTTTCCCCTAACAACCAAAAATAGTATTTGCAATCCGACTAATCATGTTTAGCCTTACATATCATTCCCGCCAATCAAATCGGATTTAACATGGTGGCCTATTTCCCGTAAAATGGTGGTTTCAAAACATGCCACTGTGCGATTATGATTTGGTGCTGTCAGACACCCTCACTATTTTCTTTTGGCTATAATTTGTTAATTCCTAGACTATTTGCGTAACACTTAACATATTCTTTGTCAGCAAGTCCTAAGGAACCCAAATATATAAATTTAATGGAGCTAAGTGGCTGCGTTCAAAATATGCATTTTCTTCTACCTCCCGTTCACTTCGATACGATGTGGTGTCTCAGTACTGTCAGGCTTTCAGACATAAAACAGTATAATGTCATGTTTACTAATAAGCATTAAACAGATTTTTAAAACCTAACCCTCGTATTTGTAGTGTTTTTTATCACGGTCTATTTGAAAAAAGTTAGTGCTTCATGCCTTACGCTTGGGGGTGGCATTAATTTTATATCGCGAGACGCGTGTTAGTGTTGCATACGTTCCTCCGTTCAGCCCTCTCTCTCTCTCTCTACCCTAAGTTCATCTGTCTTTTCATTACGCAGTGTATAAAATGAAATTAATGCTAGTATTAATCTAGGTCATTAATCAGCTTGCGTATCTCAAGGTTTTCTAAGAAATACAGTACACGTTTTATTGTTAGAAAGGCGTGTATGCTGCTATAGGCTTTACTATCAAACGTGAAACGTTACAATTTTCAGACGAAGTAGAAAAAAAAGGGGGGGATCTCGAGTACAGTCATTGTGACAGCACTGTTCTTTACCATTCTTCTTTCCCTTTTATTGAATTTATGTGTTAGGCTTTACATTTACCTTTTAATTTATATATGTGGATTTAGAATGTTTCACGACACCAGCCACCTTAAAAAATATCCCGACCCAATAGTGTTTATTAATTATGGCTCTGCCCCCAGGGTGTAGATTTTAATGACTAAAAACTAGGAACCCAATTAAATATTACAAGAGAAATAACAACAGACTCTGTTAAGTTGAATTGAATAAAAGGGTATAGATTCTCACATATCTGAATATACATATAAATAAGAAAAAAAGTCTAGCTCTACTGTTTAGAAAAAAAAACAACTATGGACAGTAGATCTCTTCTATTGCTGTACTGCTGGTAGGTGTTATACTCATGTCTCCGAAGGCCTGTAGTAGCTGCGGAGATGATTTGTTTCGGACTCTCTTGGTTTGGTCTGCCCCAACACTTAGGTCTCATAACAGTTCAGTGGGCTCCGAGGGTGTCAGAGTTTGCTTCCCTGGACTCAGTGCACATCACAGATAAGGATGGGGTTGTGGTAAAGTGGGATGTTATAAATATTTATAGGGGACTTAGTGTACTGACTGAGATCAGCTGTGAAGGTATCTGTATCTAATAAGTGTGTGTTGAAATTACCGATGACCTTTTGACAGTTTTCTACTCTTTACATTTATACCACAAAAAATCAGAATTATTCCTGGAATATATTGCAGTCCATGATGTCCTTAACCCCGAAGTTACACATTTAACGTATCGTCCTCCATCAATCCTATTACGTTCGACCCCCCAGCCTGTTTTCTCCACACCCCCCTCTCCGCTCAAACACTCCTCCAAAAACCAAACGCCCCCCCCCCCCCTACTCCCCCCCCACACTAGCACAACAGCACCCTATCGCCGCAATACTCTGTCCGACTATAAGAACAAAACTAAAAAGATGTCCAAGGTAGAAAAAGTATCCAATAACCAAAGTGAAAGATTCACCCCCCAATCAAGCCCCCCCCCAACCTTATGTCACCTACAGCCTATACCCATCCCCCACCCATCAAAAATAAATTACAAGTCCGTCATGTACATCAGTTTAAAAAATCAAAACTTTGTATATACCATATATAATTAATCATCTCCAAAAGTATATACAGAAGTTCACGAAGACCTCAGCAGAGTAACTACGCGCATTGAAAAATCCCCCCCCCCAGAAACGCCTCACTTTGAAGTATATATACCCACAATCCCCTACAAGCAGACAAAGAAAAACACCATTACCAACTACAATGTGCCCCTAACCCCTAACACAGACAAATAGAGCACACCATCCCCCCCCCTAGTCCCCTCGCAATTTTAACAAAAACCTTGCCCCCCCACACCCTACCCCAAATGAGTGTTTTTGGGGGTGGTTTTTTTTTCACATAACATGTTATGATTCAAACTCATGGTCCACAGAAGCATATCTTTCAGCTCCCAATGGGCGGCAGGAAAAGCACTCCCTCTTTGCTCGAAAATTTGCTTCCGTATCCTGTTGTTCTGTACACTACCCTACACCCTGACGGCTATCTGTGACCCAGGAGTATGCTTGACAGCCACCGGGAATCACCAAAACCTCCGTACCTAAAGTTGCCGCTTCAATAACTTAAGCTCCCCCACTGGCCCTTACCCCCAAGAAGGTTGTACCTCCTACTTTCAATCTAATGTTTTTAATCTACCCTATCCACACTGAACACAATCCCCAAACACAAAAACTTGAATCACAGACGTAGGCCAACTGCTAGGCTTCATTCAGAAACATTTACACACAGAATAGTCTCCTCCGCACCCCCCCTACTATTCCACCCACGTCCTCTAGCCATTCCCAGCCGTTATGGTATCTCCTTTTCTATCATAAGACCCATGTGTGTTCCAGCCACCCCATGTTTGGCCATGTCCCACTCACCCCTCCCCACTTTTTCTCCGACCCAGAGGACGTCCTGTTCACCCCCCGCCCCCCCACATAACTAGAGCCTTGCCGGTCATGTGCGTTTAACTTGGAATCCCACTCTCCATATCCCATTCCAACCTATCTTTACCCCAAACTCCAAACCCAAAAACCAAACCCGCCCGCACACTCGCATCCCTATCACCATCACCCCCCTCAAACCATTACACACCCCAGCCCCCATTTCGGAGCGGTCCTCACGGTTTCGTCAATTCTCATCCGACAAAATTAACACCCCCCAACACAAAACACCCCCCCCAACCCCCCCCCTATTACATTTTACCCCCTCCCCCACATCACAATTCCACCCCTCCCGGGGTTGCATAAGCAACTACTAAAACGAAAACCCCACAGTCCCATCCCATCCCGTCACAATACTCACCAATCCCACATCAATTGCTGTTAACAACCCGGCCCGTCAGACGTTCCCTGAAACCGGTCCGCTCTATACACAAAAGTACTCCTTACACACTATAGTCCCCAACAACCCAAAATATTAGTAATTGTAGTCCGACTAATCGAGTTTATATGCCTTAACTATTTACTTCTATCCATATCAATATAGGATATATACAATGTTTGCGCCATTACTCGTAAAATATGGTTTACAAAACATGCCTAACTATGTAGCGAATTAAAAATTATGGTAGTTTCTGACAGCCCTCACAATTTGTTTCTTTTTCTATAACTTGGTTTAATTCCTAGACTATATGCGGTAACGACTATAACGAGTATTCTAATTTCCATCAAGTCCCAAAGAACCCAAAATAATATAAAGATAATTACTGGGGCTAGAGGGCTGGCGTTACACAATATGTCCCAAGGATATTCTTTTACTTCTACCTATCGCCTTTCACTGTACGATAGCGTATTTGTGTCTGTGTACACTGTCAAGGCCCGCCCCTCTTTTCCAGACATAAAAACCCAGTATAATGTCATGTTTACTCAAATAAGTAAGCGTTTTTCCTTCAGGTTTATAAACTAACTTCTGGTAGTGGTTTATGTATTGTTTTTTTGATCACGTTCCTTATTTGAGAAAACGAAAGTTTGAGGTGTCTTACTGGCCTTGTTGTCGCTGCGGGGGGAGTTGTTTGCCAGTAAAAAGACTAATCTGCGAGACGTCTTGTTGAGTGTAATCAATTGCGTTTCCTGCTATTATCGTAGAGGCCGCACCCACACACTATACGCTAAGTCCATCTGTCGTCCCCTTTGTGTGGTGCTTCGATTACTGGTATACCACGATACCAACTCATCACGACAACTCAAACGTAACCAACACATCCGCAAGTGCTAATCTTTCAAGTTAACTTAGAAAAAGCGAGAACACATAATACATGATGAAGCCACATAGTATTAAGAAGCATGAAAAAAGGCAATAACTCACAACGTGAAACTTTACCATAAGCAGTGACTGGCCGATAGAAAACACACGGGGGATTTTTTTTACTGCCAAGTATGAGACAGGCACTGTACTTTAACCATATCACTATAATAAGTTTGCGGGACCTTTTAACATCCAAACAGATAACATTGCAACCCAAGATCAACACCAAAGCAAACACATCATATGTCAAAACGCCATGAACAACCGCTCCCATGTTACCTACTTCCACATGTGCGCAAACCCCGACACTACAGCACACTATGTCAGAGATATCATGTGATACATGTAGTATAGGAACAATGTGAAAAAAGTGTCTGTTGTAACTGACTCCTGGTAACGATATGGACATTAGGTTATCTTTTACCCACAGTTAATTGGACCCGGTTTTACTCCACTGATCACCCATGTTAAATAGTACACCCCAGGACCCCGTACCCTGTGGTTTAGGTACCGTTGTAACCAAAACGCGTCAACCTTGGTTAAGTAACCTTAGGGTAACCCGCATACCTATTAAAACCCAGCATTTTGTGCCCGGAATTAAACGAGATTAACCAGTTATGACCTGTGTCCCCCAATGTCCGACCCCAACCCTATTTGAAACAAATATGCAACAACACCTCTAAGTCTAGATATTGCCGGGTAAAGATGTCCTAATCATACAAAAACATAAACCACCCAGCAAACTTTAAGCTCCAAAACAGAACCAATTGATAGAACAATTATCTTATGACAATGGGAACTTTCCATCTTGAACTGACATAAACGTCTAGGACACATGAAACTACGCAGTCTCCCTGTATCAGGTTTCATGTGCTGTCTGTAATAATTAACAGCATAGGTTTACGGCCTCCCCGATGGTGGGCAATAGGGAGTTATTTCACGACTGTGTGATGTAATGGATGCTGGGGTCGGAAATCGAATGGTGATTGAGAACCACTGGTTCACTTGTGGGCCTAGTCCGGCGGTAGAGCAGTATTTAAATTTAAGTAGTGTGGGTTCACTGTGCAACAATTGGGTTTTAGAGAACCGCACCGAATAATAGTTTCCTATTGGTATGGCTTTACATACAGGGTGGGTGGTCCCATGGCTGCCATGAGGTGTCTTGGAGAACCACTGAATTTAACATTCTCTTGCTAACGGTAGTAGCCAACTAATCAAGAGTAGGGAAGGTCGATCATGACACGAAGTGTCAATAGAACACGTCGGAGACATAACCTTTAATATGGTCATTCAAGAGGATTTACCCAACCCTAACCCACTCACCCTTCCAAAGTCGACCCCCAACAAACCTAAGCAGTGAATGCCATACTCCAATAACGCCAACCACTCCTGATCAACATCTAAAGTATTCATAGGCAATCATCCAACATGGAATAGGGTTCAGAATGCATATTTCAATAATCCATAGAAAATGTAAGCATTTCCCATATGAAAAACACAAAAATGTCCCATGAGTTGACAAAGGAGATAGAAGTTGATTGAGATAACACATTTAAACAAGATAATGATAGTCTTTGACGGAGAGAACACAGTAAGCTCGTTAAAATGAAATAAGATAAATAGAAGTGGTACCAGACAAATGACAACTTTCTGGATGTTTGCCTTGTGAACAAATATTCAACCCAACCAAAAGAACCAACACAGACCCCAACAACCGTACCACGACGCAAAGGGTAATAACAGATCCCCCGTTGCACATCTCTACCATGCCCATCATCCCCGCACCTAATTAACCACCCCTCGTCCCAATGCCCCCCTTGAGCTCCCCCCCCCCCACCCCTAATAACCCCCTATCAGCCTCACACCCACCGCACCAACCCACCCTACCCCCTCCCCCCCCCCCCGCCCCACCCCACCCCCCCCCCCCCCCATCCACACCCACCCAACCCGCCCCCCCCCCACCACCCCCCCCCCCGCAACCCCCCACTCCCCACCCCCCCCCACCCCCAGAATTCAGCAACAACTACTACCCAGGTCAACCTGCGCCCCCCCCGACTCCCATGCCAAATCCCACCCCCAACCCCGCACGACCTCCTAACACACCTAAAAACCCTAACTCACCAAGTAATAAAACCACACCACAATACCACCCTTGGTCACCACGCCATCACCACTAACCCCCCTATCTACTGCTTCCGGACACTCCGAGACCCCCAAAACAAACAGCGATCGCCCACTCCAACACTCCACTAAAATTTCGCCTAACCACACTACCACCATGGGTCTCTCCAGGGCAGGGGGACCATAACTCATTTTCGCCCCAGTGGCATAATTCACACCACGTCTATTTTGGACCCCCGCCTCCCAGGTAACCAAATCAGGCCACCACCTCCAACAAACTTCCCTGCCCCCTTTATTCACCACTTACCAAACCCACTCGAACCGGTGCCGCTCCAAAAGCCGTGACACCTCTACAAACAAAGCCGACAACCCCCACCCCTACCGTTGCCCTGTCTCCCGCTATCAAAACTCCCTCAACAGATAACACTAAACTCCCCCCCCCTGTCCCACTTCGCATCAGCCCTACTATCCCATCTGTTCCACAGTTCCCTTTACCCGACCCTCCCTCTCCGCAAGGCTTAAAGTACCCCGCAATACCGATTGCCTTTTTCCCACGCCGCCCACCCGATCCACACCGTCCCGCCAGAAGACCATCAATAAAAAACTCCCCCCCACCCGAAAAAAACATACGCCCACCAGGGACATGTACTCAATATTACCGCACAACACCTGCCCCTCTAAATAATAAGAGCCTTCCAGCAATTTAACCCGCTCCAAAAACACCCTCCCATAGACCCTCATACCCCCAACCCCCCCCCAACCCTCCTGAGTAAGCTTCGCCACATGAACCCCGCCTAACACCGCCTGATGACCCCCACCCACACGCCTCCACCATGTGCCGAAAAGGTTGCTCCCAATCCCTACCGGACAAAATCCGCAGAAAACAGCCAAACCAGTCCCCCCCACACACCGCCCCAACCCAATGAAACTCACCGCGAAAACCACACCGTATCTATCAACGCAACCCATACGTCCCAATGACTCCTCCCGGACTCCATATCCCCCCCCCAGTCTTCCTCCACACCCCCTCCATCACTCCAACTCACTCCCAATCCCCCCAAAACTACCTCCCAAACAATGACCTACACGTCCAATTCTGCAGTCATCTTAGAAGCTGTTTCGACCAAAAGCACCCTCCCACCAGAGTACCCTTCCCCCCCATACAACACAACTACCCAAACCCGAGACCAGAACTCTTGGAAGATCCACCCAGCACCCCCCACCTACGTCCTCAAAGACGCCCCACAGGATCCCCTACAACCACAATCAGCAACACAAACACACCACTTAAACCCCCCTCCAATGTGCAAAACCCACCCTCCTCCACACCCCACCGTGACCCACCAGCTCATAGCCCCCCAGGCCACCCAAGCCCCTTACACGTGTACACACCTATACCCGCCCTCCCTCACTTCTTGAGTTTTTGATAAGAAATATATTGTTCTAACACTTTATAATACCAACTAACACCCTAACCACAACCCTTGACCACTCGAACATGGATCCTAAATCCACGTAAACATTACTTTTAGATAGGTACTCAGAGACCATATATGGTCGCCTCTTCTGAATAGGACCCCAATATCTGTGGGGGGGTATAGGTGAAAAAGAAAGCACTAAAGGAATTAGTATATACGGGGACAAAGTTGTACTGACTAGAGATCAGACTTTAGGTGAACTTGTATCTAGTGACTCTGGAATGTAGTGGTTTGTCCCCACTAAGTCCATTCCACTCTAAGTACGACAGATAACTTTATTAATAGACGAACTGTTCCAAACCTCCCTATATAAGTAAATATATAATTTTACTACTCCACAGCACATTATTCACAAGAACGTGTGATGACTATACGTAAGAATGTCCAAAACGTGAAAATGTATATTGGAGTGAAAAAAGATGAAATGTGTCAGACCAACACAGGGACACACAGACCTAAAATAAACTAATATCTAACACCCTACCACCAAACCCGCTTCTCCAGACAAACCAACATTGTGACACACAACAACCACACAATAACCATGCCCAATGAAAAAAGACCCAAACCGAGCCCGTTCGGTGGGGCTCCCCCTTGTTGAGAAAAGATCCCAAAAGAAGTTAATAACCCAAAAGGTCAAAGATTAACACTAGGGTATAGAATAGACAGTAAAGAAAAGAACAAGTTCCTACTTAAGCTATCCAGTAAAATATAACAGTATTTGCAAAGAAATTAAAAGATGGTACAGTTTCCGTAACTGGAAAATATTCACTCTCACTCTGTCATTCGTGGCCACATCAATCACGCCTTACCTAAACTTGGTGTAACAAACTCTTGAACGTAAACATCCATGCACATGTATCATAATCCAGTAGTTCTGTCCTCCGAATTGAGCCCCAGTCCCTCCACTAATAATTAATTTTTATAAGGGGGGACGCTCAATTTGGTGGTTGAGTTCCTGGATATATATGTATTATCACCTCGAATGGTTCATGTAAAAAAAAAAAAGAACGCGATCTTGTGTTCACAGTAGACAGCAGTCGGTACTTCCAATAGCTAAAGAAAACTCTGGTTGCTAAAAACTGATAATTAAGATGATGATGATAAATCCTATTGGCTCGCTCTGGGGTTGGTTTTGATCAAGCACTATATTAGGAAGAAAACAAAACATTTAACCAAAATGACAATATCCTATGCTATCAAGCGTAAGGTATGATCTCTTATCCTCTCCGTCACCTAATTAAATTAAAAGGCACACGGTGTCTTAGCCTATCTTATCGCGCTTTGCTTAGCGAGTACAGGTTGGGTTTTAGGCATGCAGCCTTTCCCCCTCCGACCCGGTAAAACAATCAGCGCACAATGTCAGTTATAATTTATTTATGATTACGCGCCCTTAGCAAATATCGGCTGGCATTACTAGCTAGTTGATTGTCGGCGTCTATCGTTTTGACACATGATATTAACACTAGTCATTTAAAAATTTACACACAATGGAATATAATGCGCATTCTACTCTGTCACTTTATCCGTCACTCATAGCATTATACTTAGTCAGCTAAACCGTATCTTCTGGTGTAAAAAAAATGGTTGATGGATTTTACATTACTGAACCATTGGTAAGAAAATATCTACGCGTTTGCTATTTCTCTAGTCTTAACGCTAAGGAATCGCAGTGAATAAAAATGGTAAAACTTTAACACATTTAACACTTAAGCACAACTTATATTATTACCAGAAAACATAATAATCCCCACGAAGGCTATTTAACACTTAAGCACAACTTATATTATTACCAGAAAACATAATAATCCCCACGAAGGCTATTAACGCACTATTTCACATAGGTTCTAGCGTACGCGTTTAGATTATCCTAAATTTCCTGAGAGACTTGATAACTGACTTGGAGAGAACGCAGTATATATACAGATTTAGGGTAATTATCTCTAAAGGATGTGACAATTCACACCTTCGGCATAGCAGGGGAAATCAACGAGCTTGGCTTCAGAGATAAAGGATTTTCCTGTTCGCTCTACTCGCGATGCCGAACGACATTAAAAGACATGGGCCGTGCGAACGGGCCCCCTTTAGATTTCCGTCCGTTTCTGCAGATCAAAGCTTTTGCACGGACAACAAAGGTGGTCGGGAAGTATTATTATCGCCCTTGTAATTGCTATCGAGGATCTGGTCTTTTCCCCACGTGCTTTCTGTCACTATCCGATGATTGACAGATCAGCTTGCGTGAGAACTCAGGTAAACAAACAGGTTCGCTCCCCTTGTTGACTGCCGGGTGCGAAAGTTTGTAAACACTCATTAGCGCATGTAAAACAGGAAAAATAGGCGTGGCTTCAAAGGTTAGTCAGCAGACAGCGCATTGCGTGGTTTTGCCTTCGCAAAACATAAACACTAACTGAGGAAGCAAAGGTGGTCGGATTTCTGTGGGTATATTTACATTATACGTCACACTAAACTACGTGCGGACTAAACAGATGTTATTGGTTCTCTAAACAAGAGCAATACATTTGGGTGAAGAACTGAACTTCTGTTCAAAGAGGCCACTTTCATAGATTTCGTCATTGAGTTTGGAAGAATATAAGACACTGGTCACTCTGTATTATCCTGCTATTATCTAATGCATCATCTGAACTAATGTTCAACCAAATGTAGCCGTAATGGTGATAATGTAGAAATGATGAACAAATACTTACAGTCATGTAGAAACTGTTGATAATGAGGTTCATCCAGTTAGTTAGGACTCGGAATCATACTAGTATAAGCATAACAGACTATTTACATTGTATACACATTTGATAGCAATAAATATAGTTCCATAATAACGGGTGTCTGGACTATTTGTTGACTGGTGAAGCTGCCATTCAGTAAAATGAAATGTATGATGGGGGAAAAAAACCAATCCAGTGGGATTAACCAAGTCAAAACATCATAACATGCTATTAACTGATATGTCTATTTGGACATACATTGCTTGACAAGGCTCTTTTAAAAATGACCGTGGCAAAGAAATCCACTAGGACACATGTTTCTTAGCAGAAGGACTAACTCAGAACGCCCCAAGTATGAAAAAGGAGTAAACCAAGAACACCCACTCCAAAAAATTAATCTACATAATAATATTTAAAGTCTAGTGTAAATAGGAGCTCAGTATCACGAGTACAAATATACGGTCCTAAGTGTCAGCAGCTAATGTAAACAAGTTCAGGTGGGTTGAGAAGAAGGTGAATACATAACATCCTTCCCTAGAAACTTAGAAGCATGGATTGAATCTCTTTGGAGGTTGACACCGCCATTCAGACTAAGAATTTGTTGATACACTAAATGTGGGTTGTACTCAGGTTTATCAGGTACAGGAGTCTTGTCAACCTCAAATGGTATGATAAACTTCAGGTTAGTGCTGCTCCGTTGACCTATTCCAGGGCGGTTATTTCAGCAAAACGTCATTGTAGCAGTCGCGATTTAGTGGACTTGTGTATCAGGATAGTTCCAGGTTGCATCTGGATCTGGTGTCTCAGGACAATCAGCTTGTTGGAAACCCGACCTAGTACATCATTTGTCGTAGGCAGAAAATGTTCCTGGAAAATGGGTCACCCTTAGGAGAAAAGTTCTTGACAAAAACAAGGTCACCAGCGTTAAACCTGGACAATGTGTTGCCACTTTTGCGTGGTGCGTCATCAGTGACAACTGCATCCTTGATTGTCTTGCCATGCAGAAATTGTACATGTGACTTTTCAGAAACGGAGTTCGGCGTAGTTGTTTTTTGTTTGTTCGCTCTCATATAGCCACATCTGATTCTGTGATCAAGTTGGCAGTCTGTCTCAGGCTTCTGTCCTTACGATGCAGTTTCTCCCTCAAAAGGATTAGGGAAGAACGTGATGTAAGTCTGCTTTTGGCGTATTTCTGAATGCAAAGAGTAGCCCATCTAGTGCACAGTTTCTTTTTCCCCCTTCCCAGCAAATCAGTCATTGGAAAATTTAAAGTATGGACGACACGTCGTGCTTCATTGCTAGATGCAGAGTGAAAGGGTGCTATCGTCATGTGCTCAATTCCATGTGTGAGGCAGCATTTCTAGAATTAATTGAAAAAAAATTTGAGTTTCGTTATTGGATACAATAATATCTGAAACACTTCGTGCGTAGAAATCTTACTGAGTGAATGTATTTTTGCCTCTAGTGGTAGACTTCATCCCACAAATGCGTGGGTATTTAGAGCAGAAACCAGCATTGATTAGCCAGCACTGACTCATAAAGGGTCCAGCATAGTTGATTAAATTCATTCTCATGTGCGTTCTGTATCATGGTTGGTAGCTGCGATGCGGACTAGTTTGGTTCACTTGACGAGCAGTTTCTTGTTAAAGATTTACATTCACATGTATGCTAGGTCACCAGCAGTGTTGTAGTGCCGTTTCATGCGTACAGCTCCAAAGTGTTCTTGGTGCAGTAGTTGTAGGACTTTCTTCTGAAGCACTTGAGGAGTGATGGTGCTTTTTGATTATGCATGCCGCAGAAGAATATCATGTTGGTTCTAGGAAACACTTGAAATGTGGAGAGGTCAAGGAAAAACACTGCTAAGCTTAGTATTTGGAGAAATTTGGTGAGCTGCTTCAATGTACAGAGTGCGGAGAATACAAAATACATATCATCTCTCGTCACGCTTAGCGGCGCGTAGGCTTTTGGTGCTTCAATGAACAGAGCACGAAGAACAACAGACACATCAGCACTTGTCATGCCCAGTGACGCATAGACATTTGACGAGCTGCTTCAGAAAGAATAAATACAGAGCATGAAAAACACATTAGCACTGGTCACGCCCAGTGGCGCAGATGGATAAAACCCAAAACTCTCCGTCTATGATGGTACAGGGACAATTTCTCTGTCTTCTGTCGTGTCATCTTTTCATTCTGAGGGTTCTACGTCAAAAGTTGGTCAGTCTTCAAACTTGGGTCTACCCTTCTGGCTTTGTCTCCGCGGAGTCTTGTCATTGCGTATCGTGGCCGTTAAAAATATTTTGGACATCTACAAACAAAAATCTGAAAAATTATGCTTAAGAAAGGCGAATGAACAAATAAATATAATCACAGACGTAAGAAGATAGCTGTCAGCCTTCACTTGAGATAGAATGAGCAGAAGAGCGCTCGAAAACATCGTAATAACTGGAACGATTAAGGTCACAGTAAGTCGGAGAAAGTAAAACACAATGAACCTCTCTAGACAAGAAGTCAACAACAGAAGTGATGGGGAACATCGTCGCCTCGTATCACGGCACGGCTTCGGGACCATATTAGTTAAGCAATCTGGAGGCCCTAGTCTACTCAGATATTTTGGGGCCCCTCTTCAATCTTCAAAAAGGTAAAACTAGAAGAAAAAAAATGGATTTCAGATAAATGTTTTATTAATATGTAATAATATGTTTCACGGGGGCCCTGTAAGCCTGGGACCCTAGGCCCGTTTCTAGTTGGCCTCTTAATTCTTTGGCTTTGACTTGGTTGACTGCATGCAGAAGGATCTCACTGCGGACCCAGTGCTAGACAGAAGAAGCTGAGAAGTGGCTCTGCGCAGGACGTGACAATTCCTTGGGAGAGCCCAGAACCAGATTACAGTATTTTAGCTCTGCATGGTTGGAGAGCCCCCTTGGATGGCGGGGAATGCACAGTATGCCACGCACTTCTTACTCCTAGCTTTGGATCCTTTAAATGCAAGCCAAGCTGTAGAAGCTGGAGCTCATGACTTCAACTCAGCACATTTCAGAATGGCAGAAAAGCCACAGGAAAATCCTAGATCTACAGTGTAGATAATACCAAGGAGTCTTCAGCTTGATATCGGCTGCAACAGAGTGAGAATCTCAGCAGCCCTAGTTAAACAACAACAACAACCTATAACACTTTACAAATGAATGAAGCAGGAGATTTGAGACACGTCGTCTATACTTTTTGAAGTCGCTGTATCTTGTCAAAGAAAAATCATTCATTCTTGTTCCTCATATTTGCCCCACTTTCTAGTGTGTCTCCGAGAAAGTATACTCCAGACGACTGTTTCATAATGAATGTCGGTGGGGTGATTGTTTTTTTCCACAATGGTATGGAAACCGATTCTATTCAGGATGTCCTGAACGAGCTGGTTTTACACGTGCAAGTAGTTTCAAAGATCAAGCTATCCCGTCAGCGTTTATTGGCAATGTTTTTAGAAGAGAAAAATTGGAACGCGTGACAAAAAGGACAGTTATAAAGAGGCCCAGGTGACGAGAGAGAGAGAGAGAGAGAGAGAGAGAGAGAGAGAGAGAGAGAGAGAGAGAGAGAGAGAGAGAGAGAGAGAGAGAGAGAGAGAGAGAGAGAGAGAGTATCGGACAGTTTAATTCACGGATGAGCAACACGTTTGTCAGTCGAGTTATCGGACCTGTCATGATACTTCTTCTTCTTCTTCGTTCACTCTCAGACGTCCACTTGAATGTTCTCAAAGAAAGCAGTAGTCAGTTTGAGGCTATTTGAATCCCCGTAAAGCTTTTCCACGAAAGGAGCTGGCGTCGGCCAAATGCGCTTTCTCTGTACCGCATATAAGGGGCAACTTTGAAGCAGATGTTCAGCAGTCATTTTATCAGAGCCACAGGTACACTGATCGGTAGTTCCTTATCTTTAGCTTGTTGAATAGATGGTACCTCAATCTGTTGTGGCCAGTGCGGAGTCTGAAGATTACCACTTGTTCTGTTCTGTTGAGCTGGTAGTAAGCATCATTCTGTGTGTGACCTGGATGCTCTACATCCCATTTGTTTCTGTATCTGATTCTGATAAAACTCTTTGCCTCCTCGAAAGTTATGCTTGCATCAGGCTGAGGTAGATGTGAACCTTCTTTTGCCATTCTGTCAGCCTCTTCATTGCCGGTGATGTAACTGAAAAGTCATGAAAAAAAAAAATTCACGCTGAACACGAGCGTCCGATTGACAGAGTGGTTAGTACGCTGATCTCGCACGGCAGAGGTGTTGGGTTCGAATCACGGTATCGTCACGCTCCAGTCTACCCAGCTGTAAATGGGTACCTGACTCTGCTCTTGAGTTAGGGAAGTAAAAGGCAGCGAGGAAGGGAACTGGGTACCTCTCCAAGCTGGACCAAGTATGGTGAAGTCTAAAACACTTCACTCCCTTCCGGCAGTATCTGCCGTGGGACTACCTTTACCATGAAAATATACTGAAGCACATTAAAAACGCACCACCTGTATAATCCAGGAACAGAGTGTGAAATGTAAATATAAGTGTTTACAAGTTTACATATTTGGAATCTTTATTCATTTTCCTATGAATCCATGCTGGTCATTAATTTGTACATTTGATTGTTATGAAATTCATTGCATTCTGTGCAGGCAAGGGAGAAAACCAAAAATGCAACCAATAAAAAAATTCATTCACACTATCCTCAGTATCTGGTATGTCCACCGTGTGCTTGCAAACAAGCTTGGCAGCGGCTCCGCATGGAACGCACAAGTCTCTGAATGAAATTCCGGGGAATCAAGTCCCATTCACGTGTAAGAGCAGCTTCGAGCTGTTGCAGATTAGCTGGAGAACCTTGCATGTAGACTCTGCGTCCAAGCTCGTCCCACAGATGTTCTATAGGGGACATGTCTAGTGATAGGGCAGGCCAATCAATCGTCACAAAGTTCTGCTGCTGTAGATATTGCTGCGTAATACATGCGGTGTGCGCACGTGCTTTATCCTGCTGGAGAAGCTGCAAGTCTGGATAATTTGTGAACGCAGGAGCAACCAATGCATCCAGAACCTCATCTCGATATGTCACAGCATTAACATTTCCACGGAAGACGTGAAGAGGCAAGCGATGGTGAAAACTGAATCCTCCCCAAATGTGAATACTGTCACCTCCAAATCGGTTGTGCTGACGAACACAGCAATCTGCAAAGCGCTCTCCACACCGTCGCCAAATCCGCATACGTCCATCAGCAAAGGATATGTTGAATCTGCTCTCGTCTGTGAATAGGACAGCATTCCACTGCAGTCTAGTCCATCTGACATGTTGCTCTGCCCATTGCAGGCGCTGCCAACGATGTATGTGAGTCAAGTTTGGCCCAACATAAGGTCGTCTTGCAGTAAGGCCTGTATCTCTGAGTCGTTGTATGACTGTCATTCGAGAGACTTGCCCACGTCTACCCACTATTGCTCTTGCTGTTTGACTTGCCGGGAGAGAACGATTCCTTAGGTGACTCAGCACAATATGACGATCTTGCGTAGGGGTAGTAACTCGTGGTTGGCGACTCCGAAGTCTATCCCGGGCACTGCCAGTGGTTCCGTAATGTTCATTGAGACGTACAATAGTGCTGTGGTGGCAATTCATCCTTCTGGCAATGGCCCGCGAGCTCATTCCGGTCTCCAACATACCAATGGCTCGTTGGCGGTCGTTTTCAGATAGTCGTGGCATTTCAAGCACATGTACTGGGTGTTTTGTCTCAACGGCCTTTTTATACCTAGTATACTGCCACAACGCGTACACATTTTCAGGGTCATAGCTGTTGGGAATCGTGTTGCACGTGTAACTTTCATTGTTTTCATGTAGTCTGTACACAAACCCGTGGGTTGAATCATGCACTTTCCATTCCAGCAGCCATTCGCTCTCTACCTCATGCCAAACACGGGGAAAATCCATTCCCACACTTTTTTCCCCCAGCTTCTCGGCATCAGTATATATAATAGTGGTGCGTTTTTAATGTGCTTCAGTATACTTATACTGATATTTCTGATATTATTTCTGATAATACTTATACTGATATTTCTTATATTATTTCTGATAATACTTATACTGATATTTCTGATATTATTTCTGATAATACTTATACTGATATTTCTGATATTATTTCTGATAATACTTATACTGATATTTCTGATATTATTTCTGATAATACTTATACTGATATAAATGTGAAATCGTGACATACATAGTGAAACATGTAAAGTATATTATTACATCTCCTACCTGTTGTATAATACAGATATGCAGGTCCATCCTTGTTCGTTTCCTTTGCTCATTTCAAACCAGGCCCCACGTAGTTTCGGAAAAGAGGGGGGGGGGGGGAGGCTCTAATCAGATCAAGAAAGAATAGGACTGCCGCATCCCCAGTTATGTCGAACCACTCAACCACTCACTCAACCACTCACTCAACCACTCACTCAACCACTCACTCAACCACTCACTCAACCACTCAACTAGTATGAGGGTATGTATCCTCATCATGGAAAACAAATTGCCACAGAAACTATCGCTGGTAGAGTATGTGAATGCGTTATGCCAGGCTTACTGCAAGGGGACCAGTTGGAGTGATGGCGCCGCGCTCCCTGACAAGCAAAAAGGGAAATGATGATGATGATGATTTCAAACCAGGGCATGGAGCCGGAAGGAAACTGATAAAACAGGTGGACTGGTGGCTGCCGGAGCAAAACTTTTCATCTTGCTTCTAAAATCATGGCTCATCATGCAAAGCCTGCAGATGTGAGAATATCTTCTGAAAATGAGAAACTTCTTACTTGGAAACTGGCCACTTACAAATTATTGTCCATGTTTGGCTCGACAGTCACTGTTGGTAATCAACGTTTTCCCCAATCATTTTTATCAAATCGAAATACATATCTAGAATAATGGGTATGAATTTGGAGACAGATGAAATGTTGGCTGTATGGAAATGTTCAGCCAAATTTTGACCAATTAATCAAACAGAAAGATCGCAGGGCTTCACGTTGATTATTATTATTATTATTTTTTTAATCACAAAGCTTCCTTCATTTGTGTTTGACTATCTAAGCAATAATAGTGCTTGAATAAAGTAAATTACGGGAATTTCAGATTGTCCCCTTTCATCAAAGTATTTAGGAACCTTTTTTTTATTTGATGTGGCAAATGACTCATGAAGTTGGCCACACTGGTGGCGTGACACTCATGAAGTTGGCCACACTGGTGGCGTGACTCAAAATCCTACTGCCCACCCCAGGGTCTAACTAACTCAATATCAAGAATGAGGTCATTGTAAAGAACCTAACAATGATAAAATGGGCGGAAGTTGTCAAGACACTATCACCTAGGCCAGTTGGTTCAACATGACATTTTTAGTAGACCGAATGCTTTCCTGTTGTATTCACCTGTAGTGACGCGTCTAATCCAGGGCCGGCCCTAGGAATTTTGCCGCCCAGTGCAATACCATACCTTGCCGCCCCAGCCCAACCTCAAATTAACGTTTGAAATTTTTAAAACCATTATATTAAACAAGCTTCAACATTAATTTCATGACCATTACCCTAATATTAAATAGTACCAATAATAATAATGTATTGATAAATTGATGAAAATACTGTATAGTCATAAAATAAACCATTGACTTTATTAGAGACGATTATATGAAATAAATGTAGTTACATTACTTACATATAGGGGATGCTCTTCTCATGTGGAACGATGAACTGTTGAGTCACAAACACTTAACTTTAGTATGTACATGTTATAGTTTTTAGCACTATTTTCATATTATTTGAATTAAATTGTTTGAAGTATCTACTGCTTAAAAAGACACTTTTCTTGCTATCATATTTGCAAAATCAGAAATAAGGTCTGCGTAGTCTAATTTTTGACCGATTTCATGTTCAATTGAAATCATGGCATGGTCCTTCCAATCTAGTTTCGGCCATTGTTGAGCGTAAATAAGTTTTAATAAGCTTCAGTTTTGAAAAACTACGCTCACCACTTGCTACCGTTACAGGCAAAGTTAGTAATATTCTTAAGGCCATAGCAACATTAGAGGAAATGTTATTTTCAATAATATAAAGAAGCACTTCAATTGGCGATGTATTTTCTGGTACGGTACTAATTTGGATACGACTTTCAGTTCATCACATAGCTCAATGGCATCAATGTCTCTATTTTCTTGATGTGTTAAAACGCCTTCTAGGTATTTACATGTGTTTAAGAGCTTATTTGTCGTCTCAGATTTCAATTTATTGATGTTATATAAAAAGGAAAAATGTGAACTGTGATGTTCCAATTGCTCGAAACTTTCTTCAATAGAATTAGTTGCAACATCAATAATAAAAAAGAAAAATTCAATTTTGAATGTAGTTTTGGGATCCAAAATAGGTTCATCTCTTGCTTCATAGCCTAGTTGTGGTGCTTTTTCTGCCGACGCACTCTAGTACATTCAAACGTTGGTATCAAATCAGGATCAGCTTAAACTTTCTCAGCTAATGTTGTAGCATCAGCAAGAAAATTTTGAAATGATTCATCATTTCTGAGATTCTTAAGGCTTTGGAGAACATTTCTCAAAGTTGTTATGGCACTAGTCAATTCCATTTTTATGCTTTGCAACAGTTTACTAGCAACATTAATTTCGTTTAAAACATAGTGCCATATAACCAGACAACATAAAAATGTAAAATCTCTGAGTTTTAGGGCAAGGGTTTCAGCTTCATATCTCGCCATTTTGTCTACTCACTCGTCATCAGCAATTTCTATCAATGCATCATAAAATTCCTCAATATAATATCTTAAATGACGAATGACCTCGATTCTAGATTCCCAGCGAGTTGTACTTAGTGGCTTGGGCGTTAGAGTTGTGATATGTTTCTTAAGGATTCCCCAACGCAGAGTTGACGCTGAGAAAAAAACATACAATTTCTGAACCGTTTCAAAAAATAAAACCCCTTCTCTAGATGACATCGCGGCATCATTGACCACCAAGTTGAGAGAATGAGAACAGCAAGGGATATAAAAAGCTCTCGGGTTCAAGTCCCTAATACGTTGTTGAACTCCTGAATGTTTTCCTTTCATATTTGATCCTTTGTCATACCCCTGGCCACGCTTGTTTGCGATTGGAATATTATTGTCTGACAATTTTCTTAGAATTAACGGTTAACGCTGAGCCTGTAGTGGCTTCTACAGCAATGAAACCAAGAAAATGCTCATGAATGTTGATATCATCTGAATTCGTATTAACAAATCTTACAATTAGTGTTAATTGTTCAATGTGACTTACATTGGGAGTACAGTCTGCAACTATGCTACAATATTTAGCTTTCTCCACCATAGAAATTATTTTATTTTTATGGTTCCAGAGAGAAGAGCAATCAATTCATTTTGAATGTTTTTCCCAAGGTAATGTTGGGTCGATCCACGAGCTACTCTAATTAAATGTTGACACATAGCACTATCAAATCTGGCAATCAGTTCAACAAGCTTTAAAAAAATTTCCATTGTTAGGGTGATATAATTTATCAGATGTTCCACGAAATGGCAAGCATTGTTGGCTCAAGAACTGGACAATAGCAAGTAGGCGTTCTATTATGCTCCTCCAGTGTCGATCTTCTGAATTTAATAACTTTTGTTGCATTGAATCAATTGTCTGTACTGATTTAAGTCTGGACGATAATTCAATCCACTTTGTATGGGACTACAAGTGGTTTTTAGATGTTTCATGTTCATTAAGATGCACATGCAAATGACCCCAATCATTATAGCCATCAGTAGTGAGTGACATTTTATTACAGGAAAACAACTTAAAACAAAATACAGAATCTTTTTCTTTTGAATACACTAACCATGATCGATTAAAATGTTCTCCATTGCTTAGCTCCCTAGTGTAAGAATGTAGGGAAAATTTCCGACCATTAGAGCTGCGCGGAAAAACGAACTCATTTTTTGATCTCTCTGGCAGGCCTTTTTTTTAACGATTTCCAGTCTTTCGGTATCATTTAAAGAAGGATTCTATCTTGCCGGATCAGTGTACCTCTCAAGTTCATCACTTAAATCTCTGGAATTGGTCAAATCAGTTTCATTTTCGACATTGTTAGTAATATCTACGTTACTGGGGTCCGAGTTAGAAGTACTTGCCATGAGCTCAGAATCATTTGTTTCGGTACATTTGCTTTTTTTCTTCTGTCCTACATCAGCTGTTTCAGTTTTTAGATATTTATGTAAAGCCCCGCTATGTTTTTGAATATCGCGTTCTTTTTCCAGTTTCCGATATTCGGCACCTGATAGTATTTTTCTTTTATCGGACATTATATCTATTTGAATATTAAAACTGTAAAACAATAAAATGTATTATTTAGTAATGAATGGAGGCTGAATCACTGTACTAATTTCCATAAAACGTTTAAAAAACTTATTTATCACTGTAACACATAGCACACTAACACTGTGCTTGAGGCTTCTCTTCTATAAGCGTGCGTTCTCTTCCATCGGGTATCAACAAGTGATTTTAAAACTCAGCATATGTTCTCATGAAGTTAAAACATTTCCTGATTCCCACGCCAAGTTAATTATTTCCCGTCTCTCGTTCAGCCATGCCGGAAGATTTATCGTGGCGGTCTTCAGTTGACCAATGAACACGGAAATATAACCCTCTGGGAACCACTGTGGTTTCGACCAAGCGAATAAATAAAACGTCCATAAAGAAATATCTTTTAGTGCCTTTGTAGGAGAAGATAGCATTAGGATCGTATGGCAGAACTATTAGTGAAGACTTGAAAAACAGCTAAAGAACAGCCCGCAGGTGCAAATATTTCGTAGAGAAAACAGACAAAATGTGAAGGACCAGAAAAGTAAGGAATTTTAAAATAATGTAGACGAAACCTTCGAACACTCCGTGACACCATCCACAGAGGGTTTATTTCAAGAGCCGTTCAGGTTATTCAGTCAAAATCCCGGTCGATGACACACCTACAAATGCCCGCGCCCGGGCTTGAACCTTGAACACCTGATTGCTAGCGCAGTGTGGTAACCATTACACCAGTGCGGCTCCCAGGCGGAATATTTGATGGGATTGTAAAAATAAGTAAAAAGATTTTTTGCCGCGGGCACGGCCCCCCCCCCCCCCCCCCACCCCCCCCCCCCCCCCCCCCCCCCCCCCCCCCCCAAAGCTTGCCGCCCCGTGCACATGGTTCATAGCAAATTTCTTCAAGCATTTTCCAGGCTTTTTCCAGGTTTTTCCAGGTCCAGCACGTGATTTTCAAGGATGGGAAACTCTAATATTTTCCTCATCTAATTTTCTCACATATAATTATCACTTTGCTGATCAGCAATCCGGAGCATTACCATCTCCCATTACCAAGGGTGTTTGCAGATTTCTTTAAAAAGAACTGTTTTTTTTTTTTAAATTCATAAAAGATTGAAAAACAGACATCTTTTCCAAGTTTTTTAGTGAATTTGTTCAACATCAGCGCAATAAAATGTTAGTGACATGGATGGTAATGAATAAAATAAGCTTGATTGACGTATTGATTTAACGATTAACCACGTATATCAACATAAAAGGCTAATAAAATTGGAATAAAATGTTTAAAAAAAACTGTATTTTTCGTGTTTTGTCTTTTTTGAATGTATTCTGTGTCTGTGGCATCTGACAATGAGCGTTTGTAAATGTTTGAGTAGTTAAGTACCTCTAGTTGGAGTCTGAGCTGCTTTTTTCATTAACTGGGGTTGAAGTTGTAGCTGTAGGCCTCTGCAAGAGTCTTTGTCAACGATCCACGTTGATAATCCTTGACTGTGTGGTATAACTTGAAGCAGGGTATCAGGCATAGAGGTACATTGCAATCTGGGCAGTACATGCAAGTCTGGCTTCTGTTCCCTGCAGCCTTACACACTTTACAGTCTGGTTTGTACCTTGCCCTTTACTTTTTTATCAATGAAGTGGTGCTCAGTAAGTCATGTTGTTTTGAAGGTGTCACATTGCGTCGAAGAATAGCAGGTTCAATTTTTTTTTTTTTTTTTTTTTTGTACGCCCGCTAATACTCGAGGTGAAATCTCAGGTTATTATTAATGTCTAACCTGACATTGATTTTACGTGAGTATCCCTTTTTTCTTGTACAGAGACAGGTGTCCCTCGCCATTCAGGCAGATACTCGCCGATTTCGGAGGTACCCATTAGAGCTGGGTCGGCTCAGGAGCCGCCAATCCCTGGTCGACGACACACCTTCAAATGTTCTCGCCAGGTCTCGAGTTAATCCAGTCCAAATCCCGGTCGACGAAAAATCCTCAAATGCCATCGACCGGGTTTGATCCTGGATCACCTGGTCGCCAGAGCGGTGTGGTAACCACTACGCTAGCGCGGCCCCTAGCAGGTTCAATAAGAGTCATACTGACATCCTGATCTTCGCTTTGATCTTTTTTTTGTAGAGTTGGCAGTGTTGTAGGTTATATGCCCATTGACCAGGGCAGTTTCAACTAAGAAATAATATAAAAATAGGATCTGTGTGGGTAGGGGTAGCTTGCACCTAGTTGGCTGAAGTTTCCACACCTCCCATACTTTTGCTGTATTTTTCTGCAATCACTGGCTTCTGAATTGTTCTGCCCTAAAGAATTTGTCTTTCTAACTGTCTTGTTTATATTATCATTGGAGTGAACAGTGGATATAAGGTTAAATCTTTTCGTATCATGCCAGGTGACTGTCGGCATGCCTTATCTTCTGTCGCACAAAACACAGGATGATTTGTCTTTTTCAATTTGAGTTGTTTTTTCTTCAGTGCTACAGGAAAATGCTTCCTATTTTTCGCTACTGTTCCAAATGCACCAATCTGAATTTCAGGTCTTGAAATAAAGCTGAAGGCTGAATCAAAACTATCACAGAAGAGAATATGTCCCTTGTTGCATATGAAATTTGAATTAAAACTATGGTGACTTTTCACTGAAAAAAAAAGAGTCCAAATAATCTCAGCTCTCAAGAGTTTTTTTCCTTGGTCACAAATAATGTCACATCTGTAGGTCTCCTAGTAGTGTTAGTTTAAAAAAAAAAAAAAAAAGGAACACAAATAACTTACGAGTAGGCCTAAGCTATGTATATTTACCAATTCAAAATTCTAAACGCATACATAATATTAAGTCAAACAATATTTAACTAGAACAAAAGGTAATATATATAGTAATTGGAAGGGTAATACTTATGATAAGTGAAAATCTATTAAATATCTAACTGGAGACCTTTAACCCCCCCCCCCCTTACTATTTTTGTTGGGTTTTGTTTCGTTTGTTTAGATTTTTATTTAAAATTTAATTAAATCTTTTTTTTAAATTTTAAATAACATAGGCCTATCCACAAAATTGCTGATTTTCATTTATCCTAATTACCGCGATTTGACAGATGTGATGCCACTTTCGTGTATCGGCGATTATTCATGTTATCTAAAATTGAAAACATGTAGGCCTAGGCCTATCCTAATTAGCCTATAACCCTTCAGAGGTAGAACGGGATAAGTCTTTTCATCATAAATATAATAAACTGGACTTATTTAAATAGGTTTTATAAATGAGATAAACGAATTTATTACTTACGACGAGTGCTAAAAATAAATCTGCGTTTACGTCGTTAACGCAAAGCGCCGAAAACTTCTGGAAATGGATTTAATGCGCAAAGGGAAGTAAACAATTTACGGTAACTTTGCGCAAAGGGAAGTAAAAATTGTACGGTAACTTTACAATTTTTACTTCCCTTTGCGCATTTCCAGAAGTTTCGGCGATTTCGTTTTCGGCGCTTTGCGTTAATGGCGTAAACGCCGATTTATTTTTAGACTCGTCGCGTCTGTTGTTGCGAAAAATACCATCAATAACCAAAAAATGGACACAAAGTAACGAACTTTCGATTTCGTATTATTTTTCAAGGTCCGATGCGGAAAATTCAAGGCTTATAGCCATTTTTCCAGGCTTTTCAAGGCCTGGAATTTTTTTTTTCGTTTTCCAGGTTTTTCAAGGTTTTTCCAGGTCGCTACGAACCCTGCGTGCAAATGCACGTGTTGCACCGTCGGTAGAGCCGGCCCTGGTCTAATCATTGAAAACTATCGTCAGTTGCGAAGACACAGATGACAGTTATTAGCTTCCTTGTACCGTCTCACTATGGGATTGTTTAATCTAAGTTCGCCATGTCTTGACTGTGGAGTTGTATGGAAGGCAAACGTGAAAGAAAGGCCCACATCCTATTTACTCGTATGTTTCAAATAGTTTTCCTGTTTGTTAATTCCTCCCTGTGTACTGATTTTTCTGCTGTCACGTTTATGCTATTTGTGTTTACTTTGTGTCATTATTTCCTTCAACGAAGGTCAAAGTCGTCTGTCTCGAATTTTGGCTTTATGGTCTGTTTCTTTCAGAACTCCAATAGTTATACCCGGTGTGATAAAGGCTTACACGCCTGTGAGTGTACTAGCGTGAATCCAGAATGTCAAGTGTGTAGGTGTGTCAACTCTCCAGATTTAGACTCGTTGTGTTTGGCCCACGGTTTGTTTTCATCTTAGTGCCTCGGGGTTTAATTAAATATTGAGAGCTATTGGCGAGTGGCACGATATTTCTGCCACTGGCAGTTATATTCATGTGTGGTGGATTACCTGTAACGCCATAATCATGTAGCCTAGTTTTTTCACATTACTTGTGACTCTGTAGGCCTATTCCTTTAAATGGTATTTTAATATTCATTTGTGGTGTGAATTTCCCGTGACACAGTATTCCTATAACAGGTAGTAATATTCATGTACAGTATTATTCCTATAAGTAGTAGTAATATTTATGTGTAGTCTACAGTATTATTACCAACGGGCTGATCACCCGTTTGCCAGTCACTTCGATTACGGAAACAACAGCAAATGGATTGATTTGCCGTTGCCCTAAAGACGCCAATAGGCGTGATGGGAAACAATGGCAAAGAAAACCTATCTGCTGTTGCCCTAAGACGCCACTAGGCGTAATGGCCACTGACTGCTTTGACGGTCGGTGGCTAAGGACGGAAGAAGAAGAAGAAGAAGACAGTATTATTCCTATAACTGGTAGTAATATTTAGGCTATGTGTAGTCTACAGTATTATTCCTATAACTGGTAGTAATATTTATGTGTAGTCTACAGTATTATTCCTATAACTAGTAGTAATATTCATGTGTAGTCTACAGTATTATTCCAATAACTGGTAGTAATATTTATGTGTAGTCTACAGTATTATTCCTATAACTGGTAGTAATATTTATGTGTAGTCTACAGTATTATTCCTATAACTGGTAGTAATATTCATGTGTAGTCTACAACATTATTCCAATAACTGGTAGTAATACTGGTTGACATGAAGTACTCTAGGACATGTGTTCGATACGGCCTGAAAAAAAAAAAGAATTCAGAGACGCAGTAATAAGGGGTAAGCGTTAGGGTTAGGTTTAAAATCTTACACCCCAGCCTCAGCACTAACGACTTGGGCGCGGTGACAAACTACAGTGTAAGTTACCTCCGGGCACATGGCTCTTTCAGAGGGTTAAATAGAAAATTAGACATGTCAGAACGTAACCTTCGGACGCACCGAGGCAATCATCCAATAGGGGTTATGAGAGACTGAGACACGGTATGTCGATTAACACATGAACGAAGGAAACTTAAAGGATATTTGTAACGGTGAGGGTCCCTTCCTATAATGAACATACCGGGGCCCACTCAGTGATGGGGCCCCAGTGACGTGCCCAGACCACTAGGGCAGTAGCTACGCCGCTGCGTGGGCGACTTATTTGGATGATATCGAAGAGTACGCCACACTGTTCTTCATTTCTATCGTAATATTAACGTACAGGGGCACTGTGTAGTCCTACAACTGGTAGTAATATTCATAGTTGGCAGAGATGATAGTAACGATTCCCTCCCATAGGTAAGACGGCGGTGTCGTTCGGAAGGTCCTGGGTTCGAGTCCCCGGTAAGCCTATTACTTCTGTTTGCTTTTCTATTGTCTAGTTTTCTACTTTTTTTTATTTCTCACGAGTGCCTGAAACATACCTTTATGTTTTATTTATTTACAGTAATATTCTTGTGTTGTTTACAGTCTTCCTATAACTGGTAGTAATGTAATATTCATGCATTGTTTAGTCTTCCTATAACTGGTAGTAAGGCACGTGTATTGCACGTTGCACTGTATTCCTATAGCTGGTAGTTGCGTATCATCATCAGCAGCGTTGCCACTCCTAGGTGGATTCACCTAGATTTAGGGTTTTTTTTTGTCCCGTCTAGGTGCAATTTTCCTTCATTAGTTGAAGAACGCCACCTAGATTTCGCCCAAAACCGGCCAAAAAAGCTCAAAAATCGCAAAAAACAGCCCAAGTCGCCTATATCTAGTTTTTTTCTCTCCAAAATTTAGAGTGGCAACGCTGATGATCGTCATTTTCCTTTGCGCTCCTTACGGAGCATGAAACAAGCCACTGTAGCTGGTCACCTTGTTGGTCACCTTTCACCTTGCTGGTCACCTTGCAGGAAGCCTGCACCAAGCTTTCACATGATCTTGTAGTGGTTGTGGTTTCTTTGACATTTTGTTGTACATGATGAAGTTGTCAGCACCATGGATATTAAATGTAACAGCGAGGCCTGGATAAGTCCACCTTTAACTGGTCCAGGTTGTTACTATGTACGTCTTGGTAGATGTCTTTTACCTTTTATCCCCGCAATATTATCGAGCGGCTGATCAGCTTTCAAGAAACTTGCAGATAAGGTAGTACAGTTATTAGAAGATGTTTTTTTTACTGCAAGCACTCTCTTCTTCATCCTTCTTCGCTCTTGGTCAGGGGTCGACAACCGGTCGATCTCGCTCTGCTGGTAGATCTCATAGCAACATTTGGTAGATCTCTAGGTGACGGAAGGGGAGAGGGATTTTTTAACCTAGGTAAATTTCGCACTAGCCCACTCCCACCGGCACTTAATATCCGGGATTTGGATCAGTCAAATTATTTTTTTATTGCTCTCCTCCAGGACCGCTCCGGCATCCTTATTGACTGATCCAGCTCCGCTCTAGCATCCTTAGTGACTGCTCCAGCTCCGCTCCGAGTTCCTACTAATACTATTTTTGTGTGGATTTTACGTTTTAAAACATGTTCACTAATTTTCTAAAAGAACTTCATTTACTCAAGCATTTTCTAACAATTTGAATGTTGCTTAAACGAGAATCATTCCTTCATGTCTGTTACTCATGCGTGCGTGCGTGTATGTAGTATAGTAGCCTCTTCCAGCCATAACTGACTATTGGGGATGATGCGCCTTTGAGGTGATAGCCCTCGGCTGCTTTTATTTTGTTAGTTTTTGCCTAGTGTTCCTTTCGACGTGTTCTTTCCTTTTCTGCTTGTTGCATGAGCCTCTTTTTCGCCCAGTCTGAGGCGACCCCGTAGGGAGCTTCTTCACTTGGTGCGGTAAGCGAATTCGTCCTCCCAAGGTGCTGGATTTATGTTCAGCAACTTCATTTTCTCTTGCGCACACCTTTGAGCCTCAGTTGTGGTCACTCGGCATCTGCATGTGTGTGTATATATGACACATTCATGTATGTATGCTTGTGACTTAACGTATTTTCAGATTCCCTTATATGAGAAAGCTCTTATCCCTCCCTACTGGCGTTATTTTGTTACATCTTTTCTCACCAAAGTTACACTATTTTTCATGGCGCATTTTTCCAGCAGGGAACTATATTACACGCCTGTTGAAATAACGCGCACTTTGTTTCAAGGATACTTCATGGCGCCGGATATTTTTCTTTTACAAGTATTCGCGCCTCTGTTGCTGTTCGGTGACAAAATTTCTGGAATTTCCCCCATTTATATTGGTAAGTTAAATAAAGAAGAGAGTTCGTGTAAGTATGAACATAAATGTTCCCGTTATTTATTTATATTGAACCAGTGCCATTGCTCATTATAGATGAAGCTTCTATGCTTTCGTGCCATACTATTTCCGTGTTTATTTACTTCTGAAGCCAAAAAAAAAATAATTTTTTTAAATGAAAGAAATAACCACATGGGAATTGAGTGACGTCATCAGGGTATGCAGCAGGAAGAGCACAACATAATTATTTCTCGCCATGTTTTGACTGGTAACTTACTCGTTATAAACGATTGGACATTGACAGTTAGTGGCAGATATCATGGGCGTGGTAACTTACTCGTTATAAACGATTTGACATTGACAGTTAGTGGCAGATATCATGGGCGTGGTAACTTACTCGTTATAAACGATTTGACATTGACAGTTAGTGGCAGATATCATGGGCGTGGTAACTTACTCGTTATAAACGATTTGACATTGACAGTTAGTGGCAGATATCATGGGCGTGGTAACTTACTCGTTATAAACGACTGGACATTGACAGTTAGTGGCAGATATCATGGGCGTGGTAACTTACTCGTTATAAACGATTTGACATTGACAGTTAGTGGCAGATATCATGGGCGTGGTAACTTACTCGTTATAAACGATTTGACATTGACAGTTAGTGGTAGATATCATGGGCGTGGTAACTTACTCGTTATAAACGATTTGACATTGACAGTTAGTGGCAGATATCATGGGCGTGGTAACTTTACTCGTTATAAACGATTTGACATTGACAGTTAGTGGTATTAGATATCATGGGTGTGGTAACGTACGGGTTATAAACGATTTGACATTGACAGTTAGTGGTAGATATCATGGGCGTGGTAACTTACTCGTTATAAACGATTTGACATTGACAGTTAGTGGCAGATATCATGGGCGTGGTAACTTACTCGTTATAAACGATTTGACATTGACAGTTAGTGGTAGATATCATGGGCGTGGTAACCTACTCGGTATAAACGATTTGACATTGACAGTTAGTGGCAGATATCATGGGCGTTGTAACTTACTCGTTATTGACAGTTAGTGGCAGATATCATGGGCGTGGTAACTTACTCGTTATAAACGATTTGACATTGACAGTTAGTGGTAGATATCATGGGCGTGGTAACTTACTCGTTATAAACGATTTGACATTGACAGTTAGTGGCAGATATCATGGGCGTGGTAACTTACTCGTTATAAACGATTTGACATTGACAGTTAGTGGCAGATATCATGGGCGTGGTAACTTACTCGTTATAAACGATTTGACATTGACAGTTAGTGGTAAACTTATCGTTATAAACGATTTGATGACAGTTATGGGCATGGGCGTGGTAACTTACTCGTTATAAACGATTTGACATTGACAGTTAGTGGCATTGGGCGTGGAATATCGTTATGGGCGTGGTAGAACTTACTCGTTATAAACGATTTGACATTGACAGTTTAGTGGTAGATATCATGGGCGTGGTAAAACGATTTGAACTTACTCGTGGGTAACTTATAAACCGCTTGACATTGACAGTTATTAGTAGATATCATGGGCGTGGTAACTTACTCGTTATAAACGATTTGACATTGACAGTTAGTGGTAGATATCATGGGCGTGGTAACTTACTCGTTATAAACGATTTGACATTGACAGTTAGTGGCAGATATCATGGGCGTGGTAACTTACTCGTTATAAACGATTTGACATTGACAGTTAGTGGCAGATATAATGGGCGTGGTAATTTACTCGTTATAAACGATTTGACATTGACAGTTAGTGGCAGATATCTTGGGTGTGGTGGCTTACTCGGTATAAACGATTTGACATTGACAGTTAGTGGCAGATATAATGGGCGTGGTAATTTACTCGTTATAAACGATTTGACATTGACAGTTAGTGGCAGATATAATGGGCGTGGTAATTTACTCGTTATAAACGATTTGACATTGACAGTTAGTGGTAGATATAATGGGCGTTAGTTATCATGCTGATGGCCGTGTTTACTACTCATATAGAACTCAATTTACGTACAGTATATGCCAATGCACCCAATGAAGGCAATGCTTCACCACTGTTCACATGTGGATTAAACGAACAAACTACTGAGCATGTTCTACAGGACTGTCCTCTGTATGACCAGTTAAGAAAGATATACTGGCCCAATGACTCAACACTAAACTCAAAGCTATATGGAGTTAAAGAGGAACTTCAAACAACAGTCGAATTCATCATGAGAACTCGTCTGACGGTGTAATCATCAAAGATGCGATCGCAAGAAGAAGAAGAAGACGTACAGTCGAGTGATTTTAAATGTCGAGTTATTTGGGGTCGTGAATTCAAGCCGGAAATGTCAGCTCAAGCGGAAATTAGAAATGGAGTCACGTTTGATACAAGTAAAATGCCAGTAAACATGTCTAGTGTACAGCAACACCTCGAGAGCAGATGTCATCATTTCTGTTTTGTATCTCTTCAACATCTGAAAAAGATCTTTCGTGGGCTAAATTTGAATTTAGCTTTCTCCGTCTTTGGCAAGTCTTTTTTCTCATTTTCATATATCTTGCAGGTAAGCAGGGATCTTTTGTACATTCACTTTGTTTAATTTATTATAATGTTCATAGTTGATTTCTATTACTTTTTCTGACAGGATTTATAATTCGCTGTTATCGGGTTGTCTTGATTTATGACTGTTCTGTGAGGAAATGTATCTTGACTTTAGCTAATATCTCTATTCTCCGCTGTAGTTATTGCAACTGATTTATTTCCATCTGCCTCTGCTTTGAAAATGTTATTGTGTTTGTTTGCTTGTGTTTTGTTTTTGTTTTTTAAAACTTTGCAGAGACCACGGAGATAAAGATTTTATGGTCCCTTTTTTAGTTTCCTGAATATTCCTCTCCTTGTGCTTTTGCGCAATGTAGTCGATAGTGATTACTGCAGCAGTTGAGATTAAGCCTTCCCAATGGAAGCGAATGATTATTGCTAATCTACAAATCCTAGCTTAAGCACTTGGGTAAGTTTCCCAGGACCAGTGACTATGTATGCTCTTACTGATGTTTAACACTTTAATTTGGCAAAGTTACTTCTAGTATTAATCACATCCTATACTAGAATATTTTTTTAATCTATTCTCACTCGTCTTCTCTCAGAGTCATGTAAGTGAAAAGCACTGAGGCTTTAATACGCGAGTCTTTTATCCGAAAATTTCGGGGTTAGTTTATTGACTAAACTAATTACCACTATAGAGGTGTCTTAATTTGTATAACTCAGTCCATATGTATGTTTTATCGCTAATGGAAATGTATTGCTGGAAAGGATTGCGTCACACATCATCTCCGGCCAGTTTTGTAATCCGATCTTGCCCTAATTTTACAATATTTCTTGTCTCATCTTTCTAGCGGGGCAGAAACAAAATTGGTCATTCTAGGGCCCGGTCAGACAAATAAACCCATTATCTTGCAATACGCGACCGTCCAACGTACCTGCTTATGATAAGAGACCGGGTGATCGAGGTGTTTTAATCCCCTAATCTGTTGTCGCCGCCTCGCTGAGCGCTGACTTTTCTCAATTAGTAGATAAGACTGCGAGAAGTGGCTGCTTCCTTTTTTTTTTTTTTAAACGTACCGCCCGCTATTACTCGAGGCGAAATCTCAGGTTAGTATGTCTAACCTGAGACTGATTTTACGTGAGTATCCTATTTTCCCTGTACGCTGACAGGCGTGTCCTCACGCCATTCAGGCTGATACTCGCCGTCTTCGGAGAGTACCCATTAGAGCTGGGTCGGCTCAGGAGCCGTTCAGGTTATTCCAGTCCCTGGTCGACGACACTCTTTCAAATGTTTTCGCCAGGGCTCGAATTAATCCAGTCCAAATCCCAGTCGACGACACTTCTCCAAATGGACTCGCCCGGGTTTGAAAATGGATCACCCGATCGCCAGCGCAGTGTGGTAACCATTACACCAGCGCGGCTTTCTCAGCTGCTTCCTTAAATCTGGTTGTTATCTAAGGGGAGCGTACACCCGACGAAAAGATAATTACCGGTAAATGAGGGTGAAAAAGAAGATCGTAAAAAGATGGGCCAAAAAAAAATGAATGAGCAAAATGACGTTTCGTCACATGGATACAATGATCAAATAAATTTAGTGAGTACAGTGAATGAGTGACTGAGTGGATAAAATGATCAAGTAACTTTAATGAGAGCAGCGGATGAGTGACTGAACGGATAAAATGATCGAGTAAATTTATTGAGAGCAGCTGAACAATGATTGACTGTTGTCAGCGAGGAGGTGAGTACTGTTATTTCAATACATTGAGTAAATAGATGGCTGCAGTGAGTCATTGATGTATACTGTAAGTAAAGCGAAAAGCGCGGGAGGTGATATTATATTGTTTAAGGAAATGAGTGAATGTAAGAGTAGAGATGGTAAGATAAATAGCTGACATGAATAGATGTTCAAACATGTAGACAATCACAGGACTAGCAACAATAAATGTAGACAATCAAGTACAGGTACTCTTAGAACAGAGAATAAAGTTCAGCCAAAATAGAACAGCTTTAAGAGAAGCCAGTCTTAGCATCATTCTCAGTGACTCACCGCATACCCGGTTCTCCCTGGTACACCTATATTTCTGAGCGCCTAACTGTGCCTTCTTTTTCTTTGCCCCACCATCAGGTCATATCTGTTAGACTGAGTATATGATAGCACGGCTTGTTTTATTTTCAACCTTAACTAAAGGGTATCCAGAAAAGTGCTCTTTATAAGCAAACTAGTTGTTTTAATGTAATATTTGTTTTGTAATATTAATAACGTCGTTGTCTCTGAGGGGGGAAACCCTGACATAATTTTTAAATAACACAATACCCGTACTCAGATCTTTTGTGTGTGTGTGTGTGTTGCCTTGAGGTTTTAACCTTCATGTGGGGAACCTCGTTCGTTTCAAGCTAGGCCGAAGTCCGTTGGTTGTATCAGAACGCGGGACCCAAAGATGCAGCAATAGAGAATGCAGTCAGCGACTCATAGCTTGACTGCTTGCATCAGGGTCAGTGAACCAGAGCTGACCAAGACCCTACTCCACCTCCACGTGGTGGTCCTGAAAACAGGCTGCATCACTGCAGTCTGGCTGAGCGAGTAGGGATCGCAGAGGGAAGGCAAACCCGGTCCCAAAAAATGCCGTGCTGAAGTCGGATATGTCGACCGAAAGGTGCAGATATCACAGCTCCGGCGTTAACAGACACAACGCAACCAACGTCCTTTTCATGATGAACGAGGAAGAAGAAGAAGAAGTATCAGAACGCAATTGCCATTAAAAATAAGTGAACTCTGTCAACTGAAATCTTGTGTTGATAAATACTAAATACTTAAAAGGACTACTAATATATGTCTCCTGGTATGATGAAGCCCTGAAAAGGACTAATAGTGTCTTTATGCTAGCATGGCGAAGCCTTGAAAAGGACTACTGACTACGCCAACGCTGCCCGCACAAAAAGCAAGTGCCGCACGAACACCAAATCCCGCTCCCATATCGTGTCATCTTGGTTATCTGTAGCGTTTTGAAGTTGTGAGTTAATTTGGTGAAATTAACGGGATTAGAATATCACAAGTCAGCGAATCCGAATAACGACAAGTGCTTCCACTTATGCAGGTTAAAGGTCATTTAAGAAAATCTTATTTATTCACAAATACATTCCGTGTTAGAAATGTTAGAGCACAGTTTGTACAGCAGATGTCACCTTTACAACAAAAACAATGTGTCTTTTCCCCCACCTATGTTTGCCGAATTTGTGGGCACCCTGAATTTAGTCTGTGAGCGACATAACAAATGTTGAACCTGCAGGAGACCATTAACAGTTTTCCCCGGGGGAAGAGGGAGAGGTGCAACAGCAAAACCATTATACCCTTTTCTTATAATGATCACCTTGCCGGAACTGTTGGTCGTTAAACAAAAAAAAGGTGGAATTTTTATATGACGTGAGAACGTGAGACTCGTGTTTACCCAACAGTTCGAGATCCGGGAGAAAACTGTTGGGCTAAGAATTCCCAGTCAGGGGATGTTTTCTAGCTCCCTATTCAAGCAGAACAAACTTACCGCAAAGTACACACGGAATACATAGACCATGTCAGTGCCATATTAGCCAAGGTTGTCTCTCTTTATGTAGGTTAAAGCCTACATGGATATGTCGGTGCCGTCAAAGATTGCTTAAAAAATAATTAATTAATTAAAATTAAAGTCCAAAAACTTGATCGATCTTTTGGTGCTTGGCTATACAAACCGAAGCTGTGTGTGAAATATTAGTTGTGTACATTCGCGGAAGCTCAAATACATCTGATTTGTACATGTCACGGCGGGTGGGTCAGAAGACAAAATGAAAGAACAAGAAAAAAAAATTATAAAGGAGGGAGAGAGAGAGAGAGAGAGAGAGAGAGAGAGAGAGAGAGAGAGAGAGAGAGAGAGAGAGACCCGATAATCGAACGTAATAATCAAAATGAGCCAGTTTTGCGTTGAATATTGCTTTCCAGAGTTTGCTGTTAGCAGGTATACCTCGGAGATATTGCGGGTTCGGTTCCAGACCACCGCAATAAAGCGAATATCGCAATAAAGCGGGTCACACCCATTTTTTTGGCTTCCCAGTGCAAATGAAAGCCTAAAATCGTGTTTACACTATGTCTGTTAAGTGCGCAATAGCGCTAGGTCTAAAAAAAAAAACAATGTACTGTACAATTAAAAATACTTTATTGCTTTAAAAAAAATGCTAATTTTCATTATCCGAGCCTTCACCGAATCGTAGTCTTTTTTGCCAAAATCTACCGGAAGAAGAAGGCACATTCTTATAAATAAACATGGATATTTTTTAGTGCTTAAGGGAAAGTCATTATTGAGTTACTTCCCTTGAAAGTTGTGCCGTCTCTTTCGATCGAACTCCGCGGATGAATCCAGTTTTACTGCGATTTATTCTTTGTTTGGGTAGTAATAGATTGTTCTTGCTTCAGAATATCTATGGCCTGAATTTATGTGTATTGTTTGGCTGAGTAGGACGAGTCTGTCTTATATCTGTATATCTTTACATATCTAAGTCGAACTATATGTTCTTTTGTCTCTAGAGAGGTCAAAGGCTGTTCGGCGGATGTGTCTCTAGAGAGGTGTGTTTTGGCTTCGCCCTGATCATGGGGGCTGTGTTTTGCTATGTCGGCTTGTCGCCGGGAAAAAGTGATCTCTATATTTATGGGGAAAGTGATAGTCGTCTAGACCTATCGTGTATGCTTTACCCCAGTGTTTATTCTTATTGCCAAGGAATGGCAGAATCATATTTCTGATACGCAGGTAATAAAAGATACTCTTTTGAACTCTCGTACGAAGCCACCGTTTTTCGATAGGTATGACTTGTACATCTGAGAGGATGCATTTAACTAGATGGAAAACGACTCTGATTCCTAGCAGCACTATATCCTGTAGAATGCAGTCAATTGTATCATGATAGAATCTACAGAGCAATGAAACATTTAATGAATGACTAACTTTAAGACAGATTCATTATCTGTATCCAAACGTGAGTGACAGCTCACGAGAGAAGCCATCTTGTAAAAACATTTAGTGACTTTCAAGAAGAGAAAAGGGATGCCCGTATTATCGCTTGATTAGTCCAGAGATCACTGCTACACATGAGAACCCATTGCTAGCGGTTCAATTTGATTATATGGAAAAATCTGTGCTGGACATTATGTTAAGGAATCTTCACTAGACGAGATTAGGTCTAGAAGTCATCTTGGATATTGTTTATAATCTGACGTGCTTTGTCAGTAAACTCAGATGATATATATATGGGCAATACTGAGTGCTTGGCTATTGACAGTCCATTATACTATTATTCTACATGAGTGCCCATGTAACATTGCAAGACCATTTATCCACTGTACCATGATGTATTATGCCAACCTGTGATTTGTCACTATCTGTGCTGTCGAGTGTGTACGTCCAATTAAACTGTAGTAAAGGTACACAGTCGTTGGTGTCGATGACTTCCAGCCATACATGAGTGTGAGAAAAGAACATTTGTCAACACCACGAACTCTTCCTATCATTCGCATATTACACACTCAATCTATGTCTACACACCACTGCGTAGGTCAAGTTGACATTCCATACTCAAACCACGAGCAACACAACAACACAGTATTTAACTCTGGTGATGTTCGAGTGAGCTTCAGATTTTTCAGCATGTCTCTTGCTCAGGGCAAGGGTCTTGTATTAAAAGAGTTTATCAACTGATGATGACGTCTGTCTCCCAAAGAAAGATCTTATCAACTGGTGGACCAGCTTTCTGGGTTTGACCTCGCAGAAGTTCAGAAGTCAACAGATTACCGATACCAGACCGTTTCCTGTGGCTAATACGACACACTTGCAGTATTGGTTTGCTCTTTGTCAACACTTCGTCACGTGACCTGTCAAGTGAATGCAGTATGTAGGTCAGCGTTGTTGACATTTGTACATTAGACATTACAGAGTTTCACAGAACAGTTGGATCAATTCTTGTCAATATTAACAGGAAGACAGTATTATTGAACTAAGAAGTCCTATTTTCATCGATGGATCTTCTTGTTTTCTATATATGAACTTTAATATTTAAGGCCAGAATGTTTAATTGAATAAAGTGGCAGTTTGTTTATTTTCATAAGAATAACTTTGCCATTACTGTAAAACTGAGCCTATTTCGCAACACATACTATCATACACATAATTTATATATTTATGTTTACATGTTATTTATTTGTACAGTATGTTAGTTTATATGTCAGCGGGTTGTGTTTAAGGTTGGGCGGAGTCCTCACAACAGAATATCCCACGTCATAGAGGGTCCGTTGTGGGCGTTTTCTTTAGGTGCAATTTCCTTAATTGGAAATTTGCTTGCAACAACTAGTTGCTATTTGTGTTAGCTGTGAAGACTGTAATTATTGTTATTTTTGTAATATTTCTTTGTTCTTTAGTTTTGTTTGGATTTGTTTGTAATTTGTTGGTCTACCCTTTTCTATCTTTCAGTTCTATTCACAATTTATATTCATATACTGTGACGTCATTTGTGTTGTTATCCCTTGCAGATTCAGTGATTATTTTCATTGATTTCCCTATTTGATTTATTTGATTTCTGCAAACGTTTTCGTATTGTCAGTCCTATTTGTACTTTATGTATTCTGTTGGTTGACATATGTTTTATATAGGTATATTTCATAAGACACTATTGCCTGTGCACTGCACTTGGATTATGGTATAAACCAGTACTTGATTATTATTACTGTTATACAAGACCTTATTAAGGCTTGTGACCCACAGATATTGGGATAGTATATGATTAATCAAGTCATTAAGAACTTGTGGTATTATTATTGTTTCAAGTGATTAGTATTATTGTTAGACATCATGTCTACATTAGAATACTTCATTACACAAGGGAAATCCCTTGATAAAACTGGTCAACAATTAGAAGAATGGGCAGTTGCTCAATATGACAAAGCATTAGCTGCAGAAGAGAGAAAAGCTGCTGCAGAAGAGAGAAAAGCTATGGCTGAAGAGAAAAGATTAGAAAGAGAAGCTGAGGCTGCTGCTGAACAAAAGAAATTGCAGATGCAGGTGGAGCAAAGGAGATTTGAAGCTGAACAAAAAAAATTAGAAAGAGAAGCTGCTGCTGAACAAAAAAGATTAGACAGTGATGCTGAACAAAAAAGATTAGACAGTGATGCTGAACAAAAAAGATTAGACAGGGAAGCTGAACAAAAAAGATTAGACAGGGAAGCTGAACAAAAAAGATTAGACAGGGATGCTGAACAAAAAAGATTAGACAGAGAAGCTGAAGAAAAAAAAGCAATAAGAGAACATGAATTTGAGTTAGAGAAATTGAGATTGACAAGTATGAGTAATGTTAATCAGGCATCTAGTGGTAATGGTAAACCTTCTACTTACAAGGTTAAGGTTCCACCGTTCAATCAGTCCAGTGACGATATTACATTCTGGCTGGATAGATTTGAACGTTCTTGTCGTACACATAATGTGGATAAATCACAATACGCTAATCAATTAGCAGAAAACTTGAAAGGTGAATCTTTGACTAGATTATGCCTTGTAGGAGAAGCAGATAAGGATAATTATGATGTCATTAGGGCGGCTTTGATAAAGAAATACCAGCTAAGTGAGGAAGGCTATCGCCTTTTATTTAAGACGATGGTGCCTGAGACAGGTGTAGAATTCTCAGAATTCACTGCAAAGGCACGTCTCACAGTTGATCGTTGGATTGAGCTTTCCAAAACAGAAAAAACGTATGAAGGACTTATGGATTTGTTGCTCAGAGATAAGATTATGTCATGTGTTAACAAACCATTCCTGGAATTTATACATGAGCGTAAACCCAAATCTCTAAAGGAAATGGAAGAATATTGTTCCCAATATGTCACTGCACACCCCGACGTGACTTTTGGCAACACTAAGATTAAGGAGAGTATGCCAGTTGCTTCAGCAACACCATACAATCCCAATCATTCACACAGATTTCAGGGACCTCAAAACAGATTTGATAAAAAAGGTAACCATAATAGTTATCAAAACCAAGGTAACCAATCATTTCAGGGTTCTTCTTCAAAGAACTGGAGACGAGCTGATAGCTCTCGACACAGGGGTGGTCATAATTATAGGAATTTCCGTAGAGGAAGTAATTATAGAAACTATCCGGGTTATCCGTCTTGGAGTCAACAAGATCATAATTACAGAGATACTCATTATAATGAATATGATAATGGTAACCAAGGGAACTATGACTCAAACCCAAATAGGGGTTACAATAGAGGTAACAATAACTACAGAGGTGATAATAACCGAGGTAGATCTCAAAACAAAAGACATAAACCACATTTTCAGGCAAACTCTGCACAACAAGAGTCCCATGAAGCCTATAAACAGAGTAAAGATAATAATGATGCTAGTAATATGGCATGTGCCGCTTTTGATTTTGGGAGAGCATCTCAGTGCCCCCAATGCAAAACATTATTTGAGCCAACCACAGTGTCTACTTTAAGCTGTGGCCATCCTCTTCCTGCTCTTCCTGCATCAGTCGCGCATGATGGAAGAGGTTCTCTTGTCTTACATAAGGGTTTAGTAAATAACAATCCAGTCTCTGTGCTATTTGATTCTGGATGCACCACAATTGGTGTTAGGCAGTCACTCGTAGATCCTTCCCGTGCCACTGGACAAGTAGTCAAATGTGTAACATTTGGCGGCACATTAGAGAAATACTCTACTGCTATCATTAGGATTGCTACTCCTTTCTTTACAGGAGATGTACACGCATGTCTTCTTCCGAATCCGATCGCTGACCTCATCATCGGTCGCATTCATGGAGTCAAAGAATGCACTCCGCAACAAATTTCCGCGTGGGAAAGGCAAAACATGCAGATTGCTAACGCTGTAGTCACTAGAGCGCAGGCTCTTAATATGCCTCAAACTTCATCTACTGAAGATAATGAAGTGCATAACCAAGGTGATCCCTTGGTAATTTCTCGTGACTCGTTTATAAAACAGCAAGAAGATGATCCCACTCTGAAGAAATTCTTCATTCTTGCAACTAAAGGTGATCCGAATAAAGACACAAGTCGTAAATCGTGGATTACAAAGAAGAATGGCGTACTTGTACGTATGGTTCAAGACTCCATTACGTCAAGTCATTCTCAAATCCTGGTTCCCAAGAATTTGAGAGTTAAAATTTTGCAGCACGCTCACGACTCTCAGTGTGCTGGACACATGGGTTTTTCCCGTACTAAGTCAAGAGTCCTTGCGGCTTTCTTTTGGCCATTGGTAAACAAGGACATACGGATTTATTGTCGATCTTGTAAAGTATGTCAGGAAGTTAAATCCAAAGGTCCACGGCATGCTGCACCCATTCAGGCGGCGGACATTCCTATTCGGCCGTTTCAAAAAATGGCCATAGACATTATTGGTCCATTTAAGATCAAGTCTGCCAGAGGACATCAGTTTATCTTGACGTGTGTTGATATGTGCACACGTTGGCCAGAGGCTATTCCTCTGAAGAGCATTACTACTGCTGATATTGCAGATGCTCTTTGGCTTATATTTTCTCGTCTGGGGTTCCCCGGAGAGATATTGTCAGACCATGGCACCCAACTAATATCAGATACCATGTCAAGTAATGTCTACTCTGCAGATAGATAGATCTTTAAGTAGTATCTACCATCCAATGTCTAATGGTATGGTCGAACGCCTTAATAGAACACTTAAAAACTTACTAGGGAAGATAACTGAGGATCATCCTCAAGACTGGGACAGAGTTTTACCTGCGGCCCTCTTCGCTTACAGAGAGGTACCCAATGAACATACAGGATTTTCTCCCTTTGAACTCGTCTTTGGCGCGCGTCCGCGTGGCCCTATGTCGCTGCTTCATGATCTCATAACAGCTGACAATATTGACGATGACACAAAGTCATCCTACGAATATGTCATCGCGTTGAGACAAAAGATTATCGAAGCATGCAAATTAGCAACTTCTTCTTCTGAATTTGCGAAACAGAAGGCAAGGCAATTTGCCAATAAGAAGAGATGCTTACGACAACTTTGTCCTGGTGACAAAGCATTTGTATTACTACCTTGTAGGGAAAACAGACTACTTATTTCTTGGAAAGGTCCGTACGATATAATATCGAAAATTTCCGATGTCGACTATATTGTCAATATTGATGGGAAGCATAAAACCTTCCACATCAATATGCTTACTGAATTCCATGAACGTCCGGATTATTTGCAACCCATTTTCCAAGCAACGGACAATTCTCCAGTACAACATGGTCATTACTCATCACTGTCCGTGATACAGGATGAGGAAACAAGTTTTTCAGATGTAAATCTTCCTCTTCCAATGATCCCACTCCATTCTAGTGAATCATGGAAGAACGTTACTGTCTCTCCTGATTTGTCTCTAGGAGAACAGCGACAAGTTTCAACTATGTTGCAAACATTTCAGGATGTACTCACTGACATCCCTGGACAAACGCATGTCATTGAACATGACATTGTTCTAACTGACCATACTCCTATTAGGGTTAGACCTTATCCTATACCTATACATTTCCAAGCACAGGTTGAGAAAGAGTTGGATGAGATGATAGATTTGAAAATAATCGAACCATCCACCTCTGCATATTCTTCGCCGATGGTTATTGTTCGTAAAAAAGACAATAACATACGTCTTTGCGTTGACTATCGAAAATTGAATCAAGTAACGAAGTTCGATGCCGAACCTATGCCTTTACTGGAAGAGCTACTTACTCGACTCTCCAAATCTCATTTTTTCACTAAACTTGATTTGTCTAAAGGATATTGGCAAGTTCCTTTATCTGAACGCGCCAAACCTCTCACGGCTTTTTCAACACCTAGAGGTTTGTTCCAATGGAATTTTATGCCTTTCGGTCTTATGAACGCACCAGCTACATTCGTGCGCATGATGCGCCGAATCCTATCTTATCGGTCAGATGTCATTGCATATCTAGACGACATCTGTCTTTTCAGCGATACTTGGGAAGATCACTATTCAGGGTTAGATGAATTGCTGTCTACTTTGCGCGAGCACAACCTGACAGCGAAACCCTCTAAAGCCTATATTGGTTTTAGCGAAATTTCTTTCCTAGGCCACCGAGTTGGTCATGGTTTCCTAAAGACAGAGGACCATAATACTAGTAAGATACTTAACATCTCGATCCCTAAGACTAAAAAACAGGTGAGAAGTCTGTTAGGTCTTATTCAATTTTATGGCAGATTCATTCAGAATCTATCCTCTATCATGGCACCTCTTTCGACACTTCTAAAGAAAGGTTCGCCTAATATGGTCCACTGGTCTCAGGAATGCCAATGCTCTCTGGATAAGATTAAAACATTGTTTTCAACACCACCTATTTTAGTGCTACCTACTAAAGATAAGACATTCGTTCTTCGTAGTGACGCTTCATCCACTGGGATTGGAGCGGCACTAATGCAAGAGTACTCTGGAACTCTGCATCCTGTAATGTATATTTCCAGAAAACTTAATGCGGCAGAAAGGAATTATTCGGTTTTAGACCGTGAGCTATTAGCTATGGTTTGGTCGATCCTCAAACTACAGAGATTCCTTCTAGGCGCACATTTCATAGTAGAAACCGACCAAAAAGCTCTTACTGCTATACAGAGTAAGAATTTGAAGAGCTCGAGGTCTACTCGATATGCAATTGCTCTTCAACCTTTTCATTTCTCTGTGCGAGCTATTCGTGGATCAGATAATGTGATGGCAGACATTCTGTCAAGATGCCCACATGATTCCACATAACTATTAGGGCTTAGAATTCTTGATATGTCTAGTTCTATAGTAGTTCCTTTTCTATATCATAATAGATACACATTTGTAATTTAATAATATAATGATTGTATCACTACATAGCGGTTCATTGATGTTTATTCACCGCTGTGCTTTGATGATTTTTCTTCATAAATCATAAATGTAAGATATCTAATACGAAACTATGGTATGAATTTTTTAGGCATCGTGTAATTGCCAGAATTGTATTATACTTTGATGACACCTTCCTGGAAAAATATACTTGTAGAGAAATAATTTCTCTCAGTTTATGAGACACATTCTCACCAGTCGCTCCATATGTCGACTTAGCCTCATATTAGGCGTTATATTTATTCCTGATATTTTCATCTACGCATTATTCATGCGTTGTGAGCCTATTGTACGTTGCTCCTAGATGTATTTCAAAAAAAAAAAAAAAAAAAGTTCCATTTTTTTTTTCCCGGGAGGTGTGGTAAGACTGTTACGTGCAGTCTTTGATATCTTACAATATTATACATTGGTATACTTGTTATGTTCGCAAATATTTTGTAAACAAAATAGATATTTTTTAGTGCTTAAGGGAAAGTCATTATTGAGTTACTTCCCTTGAAAGTTGTGCCGTCTCTTTCGATCGAACTCCGCGGATGAATCCAGTTTTACTGCGATTTATTCTTTGTTTGGGTAGTAATAGATTGTTCTTGCTTCAGAATATCTATGGCCTGAATTTATGTGTATTGTTTGGCTGAGTAGGACGAGTCTGTCTTATATCTGTATATCTTTACATATCTAAGTCGAACTATATGTTCTTTTGTCTCTAGAGAGGTCAAAGGCTGTTCGGCGGATGTGTCTCTAGAGAGGTGTGTTTTGGCTTCGCCCTGATCATGGGGGCTGTGTTTTGCTATGTCGGCTTGTCGCCGGGAAAAAGTGATCTCTATATTTATGGGGAAAGTGATAGTCGTCTAGACCTATCGTGTATGCTTTACCCCAGTGTTTATTCTTATTGCCAAGGAATGGCAGAATCATATTTCTGATACGCAGGTAATAAAAGATACTCTTTTGAACTCTCGTACGAAGCCACCGTTTTTCGATAGGTATGACTTGTACATCTGAGAGGATGCATTTAACTAGATGGAAAACGACTCTGATTCCTAGCAGCACTATATCCTGTAGAATGCAGTCAATTGTATCATGATAGAATCTACAGAGCAATGAAACATTTAATGAATGACTAACTTTAAGACAGATTCATTATCTGTATCCAAACGTGAGTGACAGCTCACGAGAGAAGCCATCTTGTAAAAACATTTAGTGACTTTCAAGAAGAGAAAAGGGATGCCCGTATTATCGCTTGATTAGTCCAGAGATCACTGCTACACATGAGAACCCATTGCTAGCGGTTCAATTTGATTATATGGAAAAATCTGTGCTGGACATTATGTTAAGGAATCTTCACTAGACGAGATTAGGTCTAGAAGTCATCTTGGATATTGTTTATAATCTGACGTGCTTTGTCAGTAAACTCAGATGATATATATATGGGCAATACTGAGTGCTTGGCTATTGACAGTCCATTATACTATTATTCTACATGAGTGCCCATGTAACATTGCAAGACCATTTATCCACTGTACCATGATGTATTATGCCAACCTGTGATTTGTCACTATCTGTGCTGTCGAGTGTGTACGTCCAATTAAACTGTAGTAAAGGTACACAGTCGTTGGTGTCGATGACTTCCAGCCATACATGAGTGTGAGAAAAGAACATTTGTCAACACCACGAACTCTTCCTATCATTCGCATATTACACACTCAATCTATGTCTACACACCACTGCGTAGGTCAAGTTGACATTCCATACTCAAACCACGAGCAACACAACAACACAGTATTTAACTCTGGTGATGTTCGAGTGAGCTTCAGATTTTTCAGCATGTCTCTTGCTCAGGGCAAGGGTCTTGTATTAAAAGAGTTTATCAACTGATGATGACGTCTGTCTCCCAAAGAAAGATCTTATCACTGTATAGTCACTTCTTCCGAATCGTTCGTGTGCTGTTCTTTGTTTTTCTATGCTAGGCCTTCTGTGGCAAAGTTCAAGTCTCGAGTAGTTCTTTCCCATCGCATTAACTACCGCAAGCCGCTGTCAGCGGCTCACAAAATAATCACATTTGGACCGCAAGCCGCTCAGAGCGCCAATCTAATTTTAGTAATAAGACGGATGAAAAATGTACTGAAACACTCTCTGATCTGGTTCGAGATTTTAAGTTGCCACCGGAAAACAAATTCCCAAAGCATGGTTGTTGTAGAACACTGGAAATTTGATATTATGTTCATATTTTTCAGCGTTTTTTGGTTAGTTACCAAATCGTGTAAAACTGTTTACCGTGGCAACTATTGATAGGACTACACAAAATGCGTGTACATCTCGTCTAACAGTTGAATAGGATAGAAACGTGTTTCAACAATTGACTGATAGATCTAGCGACGAGGACAAGAGTGAAAACGGTGTGCACATTGATTGAAATTGTGATTTTGATAGAGATGGGGCGCAAACAGTTATAATTGTGAAAATATTGCAAGTCCTCGGCCATAGGAAGGCCGTTAAATAGCAACAACCTCTATTAGAGTTACAACCGGTGTTTATTGTAATAGTACATTCATTTATCTTTAAAATGACGTGTAATTTATAAAAATCTGTAAATAATTACGAAAACTACAGCTTACTTTGTGAAAACACCTATAAGATGAAAATGGGAAACAAATTTAATTCGGCCACAGTGTGTTTTTCAATTCGGTAGTTAATGTGTGTAGGTCTTATGTCTGGTTGTTTAGATGCAAGTTGTTTTCTGTTTTCCGGTGCCTCGCTTTTGGCATCTGTTCCTCATTGGTTGTTAAAGTCACCAATTATAATACAGTTGTTTTCTGGTATTTCCACTGTTGCCAGTTCCATTGATGTTCCTGGTGAGCAGCATATATTATGTATTCTAATCATTTCCTGACTTATAACAGTGTCTGCGCCTGTTACCTCTGTTTGCCGTTTCGTTTTGGGGTTTGTATTTCTTCAGTTAGTAGCGAGTTGTGTTTCAAAGTTAGGTGCCTTCATTGTTTCCATCCCTGTCTACCCACCCGTTTTGGTACTTTCTTATTTGGAATGTTTGGTTTTAGTTTAGGTGAATTTATTGGTTGCAGGCCACATTCATATTTTCAACTTGGGATCTTGCTGCAAGCACGTGTTTCTTATTTATGATCCGCTATGCGGTTAGTTGCCACCAAAAACAACCTGGCGGAGGAACTGTGGAAGCCGAGATGAAAAGAATGAACCAGAGCTGGGTGCACTGTACGAAGAATGGCCTCCGACCGAACAAAGTGGAAGCAGTTTGTTGCTGCCTTACGGGACGCTACCAGGCATGATTTATAACATATAAAGGAAGGTTTCCCTTCCTTATATGTTATAAATGTTTATACAATACCAAAAACCTACCCTCTGTCCTGTACTTACTGTTCTAAGTCTACTATCATGTACTAGACACAGTATTAAGGTCTCTTTGTCTTGTGTGGACTGGCCTATGCTGTCTGATAGGGAAACAACAGAAGTGATTGCGTCATTAATAGGCCGTACTGCCCATGGTGGACTTCCGGTATTATGTCTTTCGGTTCGCACTATTGACCTGTCATCAAAGCATCATTGTTTGGTGATGCGTAGATGGCAGGGAGGATAGTGTGATTCGCTTGCATAGCTAGGCGGGGTTGTCGCACGGAAGGTCCAGTGTTCAAATCCTGGGTAAGCCACTCATGTCTGTTGTTTTTCTGTTGTCTAGTGTTCTACTTCTTTATTTCTTACGAGTGCATGAAACCATACCTTTATGTTTGTTTCATATTAATTTACCAGGCATGATGGCCACTGACTGCTTTGGCAGTTGGCGGCTAAGGATCAAAGTAGAAAGAAGATGCGTTCTATTTGAAGGTTGTTTAAAGTTTTTGGGTTTGTTGGTGTTTCTGCCAGTAGATTTCGAGAAACTGATCCAGCGTGTGGAACCAAAAAGAGCGAGTCTTTGAATTGTGTCATTACAATGATTATCTCTTCTAGGTGATCAGACAGTCGTCAACATTTTCCTGTCGGAGCTGTGAACCACCACTGCAGCTGGTTGCCCTTGCAGGAAGTCTGCTCCAGAAACAGTCACGTGATCTAGCAGTGGTGGTGTCTGTGTCAGTTAGTGTCACATGATCTAGCAGTGATGGTGTCTGTGTCAGTTAGTGTCACATGATCTAGCAGTGGTGGTGTCTGTGTCAGTTAGTGTCACATGATCTAGCAGTGGTGGTGTCTTTGTCAGTTAGTGTCACATGATCTAGCAGTGGTGGTGTCTGTGTCAGTTAGTGTCACGTGATCTAGCAGTGGTGGTGTCTGTGTCAGTGTCACGTGATCTAGCAGTGGTGGTGTCTGTGTCAGTTAGTGTCACATGATCTAGCAGTGGTGGTGTCTGTGTCAGTTAGTGTCACATAATCTAGCAGTGGTGGTGTCTGTGTCAGTGAGTGTCACGTGATCTAGCAGTGGTAGTGTCTGTGTCAGTTAGTGTCACATGATCTGGCAGTGGTGTCTGTGTCAGTGTTACGTGATCTAGCAGTGGTGGTGTCTGTGTCAGTTAGTGTCACATGATCTAGAAGTGGTGGTGTCTGTGTCAGTTAGTGTCACGTGATCTAGCAGTGGTGGTGTATGTGTCAGTTAGTGTCACATGATCTAGCAGTGGTGGTGGTGTCTGTGTCAGTTAGTGTCACGTGATCTAGCAGTGGTGGTGTCTGTGTCAGTTAGTGTCACATGATCTAGCAGTGGTGGTGTCTGTGTCAGTTAGTGTCACGTGATCTAGCAGTGGTAGTGTCTGTGTCAGTTAGTGTCACATGATCTGGCAGTGGTGTCTGTGTCAGTTGTGTCACATGTGGCAGTACGTGTCAGTGTTACGTGATCTAGCAGTGGTGGTGTCTGTGTCAGTTAGTGTCACATGATCTAGCAGTGGTGGTGTCTGTGTCAGTTAGTGTCACGTGATCTAGCAGTGGTGGTGTCTGTGTCAGTTAGTGTCACATGATCTAGCAGTGGTGGTGTCTGTGTCAGTTAGTGTCACGTGATCTAGCAGTAGTGGTGTCTGTGTCAGTTAGTGTCACATGATCTAGCAGTGGTGGTGCCTGTGTCAGTTAGTGTCACATGATCTAGCAGTGGTGGTGTCTGTGTCAGTTAGTGTCACATGATCTAGCAGTGGTGGTGGTGTCTGTGTCAGTGTTACGTGATCTAGCAGTGGTGGTGTCTGTGTCAGTTAGTGTCACATGATCTAGCAGTGGTGGTGTCTGTGTCAGTTAGTGTCACATGATCTAGCAGTGGTGGTGTCTGTGTCAGTTAGTGTCACATGATCTAGCAGTGGTGGTGTCTGTGTCAGTTAGTGTCACGTGATCTAGCAGTGGTGGTGTCTGTGTCAGTTAGTGTCATGTGATCTAGCAGTGGCGGTGTCTGTGTCAGTTAGTGTCACGTGATCTAGCAGTGGTGGTGTATGTGTCAGTTAGTGTCACATGATCTAGCAGTGGTGGTGGTGTCTGTGTCAGTTAGTGTTACGTGATCTAGCAGTGGTGGTGTCTGTGTCAGTTAGTGTCACATGATCTAGCAGTGGTGGTGTCTGTGTCAGTTAGTGTCACATGATCTAGCAGTGGTGGTGTCTGTGTCAGTTAGTGTCACGTGATCTAGCAGTGGTAGTGTCTGTGTCAGTTAGTGTCACATGATCTGGCAGTGGTGTCTGTGTCAGTGTTACGTGTCTAGCAGTGGTGGTGTCTGTGTCAGTTAGTGTCACATGATCTAGCAGTGGTGGTGTCTGTGTCAGTTAGTGTCACATGATCTAGCAGTGGTGGTGTCTGTGTCAGTGTCACATGATCTAGCAGTGGTGGTGTCTGTGTCAGTTAGTGTCACGTGATCTAGCAGTGGTGGTGTCTGTGTCAGTTAGTGTCACGTGATCTAGCAGTGGTGGTGTCTGTGTCAGTTAGTGTCACATGATCTAGCAGTGGTGGTGTCTGTGTCAGTTAGTGTCACATGATCTAGCAGTGGTGGTGTCTGTGTCAGTTAGTGTCACGTGATCTAGCAGTGGTGGTGTCTGTGTCAGTTAGTGTCACGTGATCTAGCAGTGGTGGTGTCTGTGTCAGTTAGTGTCACGTGATCTAGCAGTGGTGGTGTATGTGTCAGTTAGTGTCACATGATCTAGCAGTGGTGGTGGTGTCTGTGTCAGTTAGTGTTACGGGATCTAGCAGTGGTGGTGTCTGTGTCAGTTAGTGTCACATGATCTAGCAGTGGTGGTGTCTGTGTCAGTTAGTGTCACATGATCTAGCAGTGGTGGTGTCTGTATCAGTTAGTGTCACATGATCTAGCAGTGGTGGTGTCTGTATCAGTTAGTGTCACGTGATCTAGCAGTGGTAGTGTCTGTGTCAGTTAGTGTCACATGATCTAGCAGTGGTGGTGGTGTCTGTGTCAGTGTTACGTGATCTAGCAGTGGTGGTGTCTGTGTCAGTTAGTGTCACATGATCTAGCAGTGGTGGTGTCTGTGTCAGTTAGTGTCACATGATCTAGCAGTGGTGGTGTCTGTGTCAGTTAGTGTCACATGATCTAGCAGTGGTGGTGTCTGTGTCAGTTAGTGTCACGTGATCTAGCAGTGGTGGTGTCTGTGTCAGTTAGTGTCACGTGATCTAGCAGTGGTGGTGTCAGTGTCACGTGATCTAGCAGTGGTGGTGTCTGTGTCAGTTAGTGTCACATGATCTAGCAGTGGTGGTGTCTGTGTCAGTTAGTGTCACGTGATCTAGCAGTGGTGGTGTCTGTGTCAGTTAGTGTCACGTGATCTAGCAGTGGTGGTGTCTGTGTCAGTTAGTGTCACGTGAGAAAGTTGCCAACCCCATGCACAACCTCAATGACACATCTCATGCATGTCGCCTAAGTGAGCAGCAGTCATATTCTTTGTCTCCTCGGACATCCCCTGAAACTACACAAGACTAGTTAAGACATTACGACGCCAACAAGTATTCTTATTTGACCTGAAAGAAGTAGCACAGGGGGTGACTTTGGGGTGCGTTTTACACGGGCGTGTTGAAATCTATTGCTTTGCAGTCAAAGTAACCAGAAACAAGTGACACTTAGGACTGTGGGTAATAATATTCTGAGGAAGAGATGGTCACGGCCTATTTCTTGAGACCCATAGACCAGTGTTTATCAACCTTTTTGTGTTCACGACACACTTTTCAATTTTCTAAAAATTTGTTGCACACCTATCTGAATAAACAATTGCACTGATATATACAGTACTAAATTAAATACAATAATTTGTGGGTACTTTAGAATAAAGAAAACTCAGTTCGATTTTCTTTTAATTGATTAAAACAATTAGAACATATATTTCACAAAGAAATACAAAAATTTAATTAGGTCCAAGTGGAAGTACAATACTTCGTCTACGGCTTTTGAACGTTGTTTATGCGCCTCTTGTGTTTTTGTAATAATAATATCATGACATTTTGAAGTATATCTATTTTTGTTCAAACATTTATAACACATAAGGAAGGGAAACCCGAGGCCTGTAAACAGTAAATAAATATTAGACAAACATAAAGGTATGTTTTCAGGCACTCGTAAGAAATAAAGAAGTAGAAAACTAGACAACAGAAAAACAACAGACGTGAGTGGCTTACCCAGGACTCGAACTAGGCGGGGTTGTCGCACGGAAGATCCTGGGTTCGAGTACTGGGTAAGCCACTCACGTCTGTTGTTTTTCTGCTGTCTAGTTTTCTACTTCTTTATTTCTTACGAGTGCATGAAAACATACCTTTATGTTTGTCTAATATTTATTTACTATTTTTGTTCAAAGCAGTTAATAGCTCCAATTATTATTGAATGAATTCAAGCTGTAAGATCACTTTTATATTACATGATCACTAAAAATATATTTGATGTAGTAAATTTACAAAACTTTTGCAGCACATTTTCACCGCTTGAGAAACACTGCCATAGACCATCGTTGCTTGAATGTCTGAGACCTGGAACTATTGACCGTCATTGATCAGTATCTCAGACATAAAACCAACAGTAAGATATGAGAAAATAATCAAGACGAGATTGTTGAGAAGTGACATTGAGGCTAGCATCAAAATATAAACCAGCTTCTGTCTCTGCCTCTTTAAACCCCACTTTCCGTTTTCCCATATCGTATTTCTTCTTCTTCTATTCACACCATTGCCCTCCTTCCACGCTGTGTCTTTCTGTCAGAGTTCTATGTGAGTACTTTGTTGTGTTTGTTTATTATAAATTCTCGTTCTCACGTTTTGCTTTTTCTTCACCGCTACTCCAGATGGGACACATATGCGGGGAAAATCGTGAAACCATTTGCACCTTCTGCGCTGTACCAATTTTTGTTTGCTTAAATTTTCAGAAGAGTTTAAGACAAAGAGGCAGTAGAGAGAGGCAGAAAAGAGAGAGAGGAGAGAGAGAGAGAGAGAGAGAGAGAGAGAGAGAGAGAGAGAGAGAGAGAGAGAGAGAGAGAGAGAGAGAGAGAGAGAGAGAGAGAGAGGAGAGAGAGAGAGAGAGAGAAAACAATTTTAAAAGACGGCAACAGAAGTTCAGTAACGAAACTTTTAAAAATGCAACAGTCCTAAATGCGCGCGAGCCTCGAGGTTGATTTCATGTCTTTACCTGCTCGTCGATTTCATGCTAACGCGCGTGTATTCAGAAACTATAAAACCGTCAGGAATGTACATCTGTCCCCACCACCCCGCACCCTAACACCGTTGCACTTTCGTCCTTGATTTTATTTTTTTATTATCTCGTTTGTCTTTTCTCACTCCAGGTGACGCAGTCTTCTGTGTGGATGGTTTCTTTTCCCACAAGTCTCAGCTTTTAAATGGTGTTTTTTTTTTAACCCTTTTTCCCCTCAACCGTATTTTCCCCCTTAAGAATCATAGCTGGTTTTTTAGTTAGACCCTAAGTACCTAGTCTAGGTGTAGGGAGGAGGTACACGAACAAGACTGTATGAGTGCTGGCAGCAGGCTTGGGACTTTGTTGGTTTTGTAGGTTCTGGTTTTCGCACTGGTAACAACACTGAGGTAGTGACAGGGCTGGACTTACTTACATCTTTATGGATGAGAGCAGCTTGCAGGGAATGATGTACCGATCTGAAGCACGCGTATTTCTAGTCAGGGTAATGTTGACACTGTGTTGATATTCAAATTTCATGTTTGTTAACCTGCTTCTAATCGTGGGTTAGTTTGTTACCCTGTTTCTAATAGTGAGTTAGTTTGTTGCACTGTTTCTAATGGTGGGTCAGTTTATTACACTGTTTCTAATCGTGGGTCAGTTTGTTACACTGTTTCTAATCGTGAGTTAGTTTGTTACACTGTTTCTAATAGTGAGTTAGTTTGGTACCCTGTTTCTAATCGTGGGTTAGTTTGTTACACTGTTTCTAATCGTGAGTTAGTTTGTTACCCTGTTTCTAATAGTGAGTTAGTTTGTTACCCTGTTTCTAATCGTGGGTTAGTTTGTTACACTGTTTCTAATCGTGGGTCAGTTTGATACCCTGTTTCTAATCGTGGGTTAGTTTGTTACCCTGTTTCTAATCGTGGGTCAGTTTGTTACACTGTTTCTAATCGTGGGTTAGTTTATTACCCTGTTTCTAATCGTGAGTCAGTTTGTTACACTGTTTCTAATCGTGAGTTAGTTTGTTACACTGTTTCTAACCGTGGGTTAGTTTGTTACCATGTTTCTAATCGTGAGTTAGTTTGTTACTGTTTCTAATAGTGAGTTAGTTTGTTACCCTGTTTATAATCGTGGGTTAGTTTTTTTTACACTGTTTCTAATCGTGGGTCAGTTTGTTACCCTGTTTCTAATCGTGAGTTAGTTTGTTACCCTGTTTCTAATCGTGGGTCAGTTTGTTACCCTGTTTCTAATCGTGGGTCAGTTTGTTACCCTGTTTCTAATCGTGGGTCAGTTTGTTACACTGTTTCTAATCGTGGGTTAGTTTGTTACACTGTTTCTAATCGTGAGTTAGTTTGTTACACTGTTTCTAATCGTGGGTTAGTTTGTTACACTGTTTCTAATCGTGAGTTAGTTTGTTACCCTGTTTCTAATCGTGGGTTAGTTTGTTACACTGTTTCTAATCGTGTATCAGTTTATTACCGTATTTACAATCGTGGGTCAGTTTGTTACCCTATTTACAATCGTGGGTCAGTTTGTTACCCTATTTATAATCGTGGGTCAGTTTATTGCCGTATTTATTTATAATCGTGGGTAAGTTTATTGCCGTATTTATAATCGTGGGTCAGTTTGTTACAATGTTTCTAATCGTGGGTCAGTTTGTTACCGTATTTCTAATCCTGGGTTACTAACACCGGAATAAAAGTCATGCCTGCACGTCTTATTGTTCTTGTCCCTGTTCGGTCCACATGGATCATGGAACCGCCATTGTTGCTGGTACCCTTTCAGGAAAACTGCATGAAAGCATTTATGTGCACTTGCAGTTGTGGTTTCTTTAGAATGTTGAACAGTCCTATACCTTGTTACGTTGTTATTTTAAATGACGGCGTCTGCTGGGGTTTACCCATGCGCAACGTTTAGGGGTCATTAATATTTATAGAATATGTCGATATTTTACGGTATAGTGAACGCGAAATATATGCGGAGATTATGACGCATTCGCGTTGGGAAGGTCACGCCGGGTGACTTGGTTACAGGGCCTTTGTTACGCTATCCGTCAAGCAAGAAGGTCGTGTCTTGTATTTCTTCCAAGGAAATAAGGCTGAGTATATAGCCTATATTATATAGATGAATCGATGTAGACTTCAGGGTCAGTTCGGAAACTAATCTAAGCATGAGATTAATTAAATTAAACTAATAATGGAAGGAGAATCGTATTATGATTCAAATTGTAGATGTCAAGAACTCATGTGCTCATTTCTGGCTGTTGACTACAACAGCGCACGTATATAGCCACGATGTTCATCTGACATATTGTTTTGACACGGACGGATACTTACTGATATTATTTGGAATTCAATTGTTACGCTGAATTGTACATGAAACCTTTGTGAATGTCGATTATCGTTTTGTATGAATCTCAATACATGTGGACTCAAAGCAGAAGGCTTGATCCTTTATTTACGTTTCGGGTTCGGTTCTACAGCTGTTGGTGTTTACCTTTGTCAGCACGATAACTCTCCCACAAGGGAAATCAAATACTATATACTATGCAAATCAGAACGTCGAAGGGATGTTCTGATGCCCAGAGCTAACCATTTATAACCAACATTGATACGTCTAAAGAGTGACTTTACTATTCAATAAATAATACCATAACCAAGGAATCGCAACACCAACCACACCACCACCACCGACCCGTCACATACCTGTACTTTCTTTGTGTCTTCAGAGATCCCAGGAAACTACACGGGACACGCATGCATGTCATATAAACATGTTTTTTGTGCTCAGCCGCGGAGATGATGAATGTAAAACTTTTTCTCTAAAGTTTTCTTTTCGAATTTGATTACTGACATTGCGATATTATTTATTTATGAATTGCGGAATTTGACTGACAGACAACAGACACGATTGTCGAAGTTTACATTCTTGTCTTTCTTCCTATCAGATAACTAACTACTCAGTGGCTCATGCATTATCTTGATCAGTTTCTTTCTCCCATTGTACCTGTCATTGTGTCGCCTTATCTTTATGTCAGTCATTAGTAACTAATGACTTTGACAGCTTTGTTAACTTGTGAAATGTTCTGACAGAACGTTATACTTATTTATGTTTATCTTTGTGGTTCTTTAAGATTGACACTTTAGTCTCAGTGCAAGCTTCTTGTTTCTTAGTTTTAAGATTGACACTTTAGTCTCAGTGCAAGCTTCTTGTTTCTTAGTTGATACAGGCTGAGATGCATGGGCTGAGCCGTGGCGGTGTGGGTTAGACCAAAACTTTAGACCAAAGATGCCTGCAAGCTTGGCTTTGGTTAATGAAGTTATATGATTAGACAGCAGCAGAAAGACAAAATGAATTGCCCAAAGTTCTCACCAATTTTTCTAGATCATTTCAAGCGCCATCTCCGCATAGAAGGTCAGGAACTATGGATCTCTTTCTTGATAATACTGTCTGAAATATTAGTTCCTGACCATCTTTTGATGTTACCTTTCCAATTCTAACGACGTTCTCTTGCCGTGTTATTTTCAACTTTTCATTCTGTTATGCTTTTCAACAAGTAGTTCTGTCTATCTATAAGTGCAAAATATTTTGTCATCTAATTTTGATCTGTGTAGTTCTTTATATGTGTGTGTGTGTGTGCGCGCGCGTGCGATATAAGCCCAGTGTAGTTCCCGGGGGTCTCGGAGGAGAGAAGGAAAAAAAAGAAAGGTTAAGACTACTTCTCCCTCAGGCATGACGCAAGAAGCAACTAATATGTGGTGTTGCATGAGCCTGGCAGTCTCCTCTTGTACAACAAATTGATACAGAAACCACTGGTTGCAAAAGTAGGTGAAGCCATCTGCAGTGATGGATCAATGTTTCGTGAAAGCGAAAAACGAGATGATGATGATGATAGTGATGGTGATGATGATGATGGTGATGGTGATGATGGTACGTACACTTTTAGTTCTGTCCTGCTAAGATTGTGGAGTTGTTAAGTAAATTCACGGCCAAAAGATGACAGCTGTATGCAAATTTTAGTAGCTACCATAAATATGTTAACACAAGCTAATCTCTAAGTGTCCCCGAGATGAACGCCGATAACTATTAGCACACGATAAACCTGTGTTTCTAAATGTCTTTAGAACAACTTTTGCCTCTTTCTCAAGAGTCCCACAACAGTGGTCCCTGACACTGCCCAAAAATAAACGCATGCACCTTTAACCTTAAACCGACCATGACTTCTAGCCTTGAAGGCATACGAGTTACTGAATTAACATGTCAAGCACATGGGGGGAACATTTCCTCTCTATTTCTGGAATGCGAAAATAAACGATAAAGGGAGCATTGTAGAAACGAAATGTACTGTCATAAATCGTTAGTTGACAAAACCGTTATCACCAGTTAGAGAACCGGTTCTACGAGGGGCGTTCAGAAAGTAATGCACCACATCGTTTTTCTCGGGAGCTGTTTATTAAAAAAACATGAAATTTATACACAATATACATGGATATATTATGTAAACATCGGTATTATTCGACATAATCCCCATCAACTTGTACGGCGTTATGCAAGCGCGAAACAAGTGCATGTATTCCTAGCCCGTACCAGATTTTGTCTTGATCATGTAGCCATTTCTTCGCTGCATGAATCACTCCTTCATCATCTTCAAACCTTGTCCCACGGAGTGCATCTTTAAGTGGACCAAATAGATGAAAATCAGAGGGTGCCAAATCGGGACTATAGGGTGGATGGGGTAGTACAGTCCAACCCAATTTGGTGATTGCTTCCCGTGTTGCCAGACTTGTGTGAGGTCGCGCATTGTCGTGAAGGAGAAGCAGGTCTGCTGGATTCTTGTGCGGCCGAGCTCTGCGAAAACGTTGATTGAGTTTTTTCAATGTCTTAATGTAAGGTTGCGAATTGATTGTCTCTCCTCTTGGCATAACGTCCACAAGAATCACACCTTCAATGTCCCAAAAGACAGTGATCATGACCTTTCCAGCTGAAGGAATTGTCTTGAATTTCTTTCTTCTTGGTGATTGCGGATGATGCCACTCCATTGACTGTCTTTTTGTCTCAGGTTCAAAATGATGTGCCCAGGTTTCGTCACCTGTAACGATCTTAGCCAAAAAGTTCTCTCCATCAGCATTGAAACGCTCCAACAATTCAGAAGAAATTGCTTTCCTTTGCAATCGGTGGTCATTTGTGAGACTTCGAGGAACCCATCTTACGCAAACCTTAGAAGATCCGAGAGTTTTTATAACTGCATTTGCACTACCAATGCTGACTGACAGCTGTAAGGCCAATTGTTTAGTAGTGATTCGCCCATCAGTAAGAATAATGCCCTCAGCGCATTTCAACATTTCTGCGTTGGTGGCTGTGGCAGGACGTCCACAGCGCGGCCGATCAAGGAGCTCCGTATCTCCGCTTCCTGATTCTTTGATTCTCTGAACCCAGCGACTGACTGTACTCCTGTCGACTGCAAAACTTCCATACACATCACATAGACGCTTGTGAATGTTCACAACAGTTTCCTTCTCTGCAACGAGAAATTATATCACAATTCGCTGCTTATAACGCAAGTTGCTAACACTCTCCATTTCAACGGTTTAGGGCAGCCGTATAATTTGGCCGGTTGTGGTGCAATTTGGTGCACACAATTAGCACATTCCATATTTGAAGTGTGCAAAATGTCATGCTTCTATCTTCATTATTAGCTGAGAAAAACGATGTGGTGCATTACTTTCTGAACGCCCCTCGTAGTGCCTGGTTTGTGGTAAGCTCAAAGCATGAGTCATGTAGGGCGTTCTTGTGCAGGCGGGAGACAACGTTAACTAACCTCGCCTTCGATCGTTGTTGCTTACCCTTTTGAACCTTTCAGTGCAGCTTTCATATCACATACCTTCTGACTGGATGTTCTATGAATTAGTACACGACTGTACTTTTCTTTGACAATTTTTTTTTTTAATGAAAAAAAGGGGGGGGGGGGGGGAAGAGAGAGGGCTGGGCTCGTAAACTGCGCCAGACTTTCAGATGTTGCATAGATAACATCATAAACATCATCAAGTCCCATGCCGATATGTCTCAATGTTTTATTACGATCTCTGGTATATTGAATTAGGGCTATTCTGTTGTCTACTCATTACTTGTTTGTAGTCTTCCAGATATTTCTGTCGCTTTATCTCGGAACCTCTTCAGTTTATTCTGTGCATTCAAAACAATGAAACATACTAGGGTGGTATCAACCTTGAATTTTCCACCCCCTTTTTTTCCCCCCTTTATTGAGAAGTACTGGTTAAAGATACCAGCACAAAGTATGGATAACTACAGAAATAACAAGAAAGCAGATTTAAACAGACGCAGAATCGGAAGTTTCAAATCCAAGGCTCATGAAGTATACATAGAAGCGAAGATTGATGAGTTGGCAAGGGAGGCAGAGGAAGCTGCAGCCAAAGGAAATTTGAGGGACCTGTACAACAGCACAAAGAAGATAACACGGATATAAAAGCAAGCAAAAATGGCCTCTTCAACGACGAGAATGGAAAATTGCTTAGCAATATACAAGAGCAAAAGAAGAGATAGACAGAATGTCTCGAGGAATTTCAAAATTGACCAGCTCCACAAAATCCCCAAGACATTCAGTCAGCAGAAGAGAAGCTACAAATTAGCTGTTAAAGACCAAATAAGAAGAAATAAAGGGAAAAAAGCTTCTAAAAGATGGAAAAGCTTCTTGCTTGAACGGCAGTAGAGGCCATCAAAGCAGATAATGACACTTGTACTGCCATATTATACAAATAAAGTGGTAAAGTCTGGGAGAGAGAAGAATGGAAGGAAGGATTTCTGGTCAAGTTGCCTAAGAAGGTAGATTTATAAGAGTGCACAAATTACAGAGGAATAATGAAACTATCAGTACCAGTAATAATATTTAACAGAATCATCCTGGAGAGATTAAGAGTCCATATGTAAATAACTGAGATATGAACAAGCAGGTTTTAGACTTTGACTTTTCTGATCCCTTAGGTTACGAGTTTTCACTATTTTTTCCTACACGTTTTAGACAAAACAGATCCTGTGCAGACCAGATAGCCACATTGAGAATAATATTTGAACAAAGTCTGGAATTGAACTCACCTGTGAGTTCTGGACTGTGAAAAGGCTTTTGACAGTGAAAATAGACTCATTTGGAAATTGATAAGGCATTATGGAGTCCCCCTGACGATCATTAATTTAATAAAGGCAACTTATGAAGACATGACATGCAGAATTATTCATGCAGGACAGCTTACAGATCTGTTTGAGATAAGAACTGATGTGCATCAGAGATACCTCTTGTCACCATTTCTCTTTTTCCTGGCAATAGAATGGGTTATGAATATGACAGCAGCCAACAGAAATGGAATCAAGTGAACTCTGACTAAACAGCTCGATGATCCAGCTTTTGCAGATCAGCTGTCCCTGCTGTCCGATAACCAGGTGCAAGACAACATGAAAATACTTGATCAGAGGTCCTAGCAGGTGGGTCTGAAGATACACAGGGAGAACATCAAGAGTATGAGTATAACTAACAATAACTAGATTGCACTTGGAGATAATTCTTCAAGATATTGAATCTTGCACATACTGTGGCAGCAACATAAACACAGTTGGAGGAACAGACAGTGATATAAAAATAAGATTACGAAAGGCAAGATTAGCTTTCTCTGCATTGGGACTTCAATGGAGATCAAAAGAAATCAGGTCCAACTCAGACATCTTCAACTCAAATGTCAAGTCAGTCCTATTGTGTGGCTGTAAAACATGGAGAAGAACAACAAAAACAACAACCAAGATGTTGTAGACTTTCATAAATTGGTGCTGGCATAGAACAGAAGGATAAAAATTGTACGACAAGATCACCAACATGAAACTGATGACAAGAACTAAGCTGGTGCCAGTGAGACTAGCGATGAGAGAGAAGAATATGCTGGCAATGGATGGGACACACATGTAGGAAATATGTTGATAGCAATACAAGGCAGTCCTTGTTCTGATATCTCCAAGGTGAAAAAAATTGGGGAAGGTTGAAAAACGCATGGAGAGGATTTTTGGAGTCAGACATGAAAGGAATAAAAAGATGGCATGGAGAGACCTTGAACGGATGGCACAGAATAGTATGTCTTTGCATAAAATGGAAGGCTGGTGCTGCGCTGAAAATTGGAAGGTAATGAATAAATACATGTGTACACATGCACACACACATGCATGCACACACATACACACACACACAGCACCTTTGGTAACCACACCAGTGAAACCTGAGAACAAGAAAAAAACATTTTTTAAAATATTTGTTAAATTTCAGAATAGTGACATGGCTGCCACAGAAGGTGTTCAGATGTGGGTCAGTCAGCTGACAGCTTTGACCAATCAAAAATCAGTGGATGCAAGCAGAACATCAAAGGAAGATGGTGAACAAGGTACATTTATAGTCTGAGATTGACATAATCTTGTCAACAAGGTTACATTTATAGTCTGAGATTGACATAATCTTGTCAACAAGGTTACATTTATAGTCTGAGATTGACATAATCTTGTCAACAAGGTTACATTTATAGTCTGAGATTGACATAATCTTGTCAACAAGGTTACATTTATAGTCTGAGATTGACATAATCTTGTCAACAAGGTTACATTTATAGTCTGAGATTGACTTAATCTTGTCAACAAGGTTACATTTACATACCTGTCAACCTCCTGAGACAAAAATCTGTACGCCGGACCCAAAAAATCCTTACAAACACCCAAAAATCCTTACGCAAAAAATATATTAATAAATTATATGCAATACAGTTTTAAAATGAGAAATGACATATACAAATCTATTAGCATTTGAATTATTGTGATATAAAACATGCTAATAGTCTCATGCTGTTCTTTACATATAAAAAACTTAGTGATCATGAGGTACACTATTCTTTCTATGTACAGTGTTTTGTATTATAATCAACACATGCACTTTTAGCACTTTGCAGAATTGCATTTTTGGGCTTAAAGTCTGCACAGCATGTATCAATGTTAATCTTACACTGTAAAATAGAAGTGAGTGTGTCCGCATTCATGGACCTCCTGCAGTCTGTGTGGATTTTTTTCATCATTGAAAATGATCTTTTGCAGTCAGCATTGCTGTGAGGGAGTGTCGGCAGTTGCTGAATGATGACTTGGTTGTTGATCCTAACTTGGATGCATCTACAATGCCAGGGAAGAGTTTAACCCATTAGACCTGAAACTTACCATGACCTGCAAGCTTTTGGTAGCCTAGACCAGTGATAACAGATTGCCACTTTATTAAAAAATAAAGCAGCGAATCTCAAGCGCTGGAATAAAGTAGGCCTACTCAACGCAAACAAACTTTTTTTTCTGGTTATGTAGGGCCTTCACTGAATATTATGACAATTTATCGAAAATATATTGAAGGGCAAGATATAACTGGAAAGATTAAGACAGCTATTAAATTGCAACAAAGCAAAACAACAGCAATATTTAACCAAGTTATTAGTACTTAGCTTTTTTAAACAAAATGGCGTCGAAGCGTGGTGGCAAGCAAGCGTGGTCATTGATAACAGGTAACTTTAAAAATACATCATGTCACGCTGAATAATAAATGTCGTCAGTTTTCTTTTCCATGTGTTCTTTGGTCTTCCTCAACCTCTCTTACCCTGAGCATTCCAGAGCAAGGCCTGTCTGGTAATGCTATCAATAGGTATTCTCAATGTGTGTCTTATCCATCTCCAGCGTCTTTTCATTTCTTGTTCCACTGGCGCTAGTCTAGTTCTTGTCACCAGTTCCACATTAGTGAACTGGTCATACCATTTCAATCCTTCTATTCTGTGCAAGCATCCAATTATGAAAGTCTGTAGCTTTTTGGTTGTTGTTTTTGTTTTTCTCCATGTTTCAGAGCCATATAATAGGACTGAATTGATATTTGAATTTAGAGTAGCAGTTGACCAGTCCCAACTTTTTTCATGTAGGGGGAGACTGGAGTTCATCTTGCACATTTGCAGTTTGTATTTACATTTCTGAATAAAATGGAATTCATGTCTGAACTACACTTAATGGTAATAAGTGAAAAATTATTTTTTGCAACTAACATTGTTTTTTTCCCGTTTGATACAATCTTTTCAAATCATGTCACAGAGTGATTCATTAATATGTATTTTTTTTTTTTTTTGCAGCTGAAGCTTCTCTTTCGAAGAAACCACCACAGGGCATAAGCAGAAAGAGGCCCGGCACAGGCAGGAAGCTTCCAACCATTCCCTCAGACAAAAGTCCAGTTAGTAGTGAACATGGCTCACACACTGCAGATCTAGATGCCATGATTGGAGATGATGCCCCTGCAGGAAGGACACCAGACCATACTGCCAGTGGCAGAAGCAGTGCAGACAGTAACTGCAAGCCTGGAGTTAACTCCAGTCAGCCTCATTCCAAGGTTGTAAGTAATGGACATCTAGCAAGTTCAAGTGCCTCAGTTCGCTCTCGTGGCAGTGTTGACACAGAAGTGCTTCTCCAAGACACAGAAACTGTCATGGCTGCTATACAGGCACGGATGTCTCATAAATCTGGTCATGTTTCGAGAGATTCTTACAGCCAGGAATCAGATACCGATGGATCAAGTATGATTGCTTTAGTCAATGGTGATGACAGTTATGTGAAACCAACGCAGCACAAAAGTCCACGAGATGCCTTGGCACAAAGGCAAAAAAATGATTTATTCACAAAACCTGGCAATACATCCTCCACTATCCCAGTGTGTCCAGGGAAGAAGCCAATGGCAAGATCATATTCTCAGACTGTGGCCTCAAAGAGCATGTCTTCTCCCAGTAGCACTCCTTTAACTAGCGGAACAAGAAAATCTGTTGTGTCTGATGTGGTTAGTAGGAGAGATAGTATGGATAATGACAGCATTATATCTGATGTGAGCTCAGATGCAGGTGAAGGTAACCTTTCTAGGTCATCATCCAAAGGCAAGGGCACAATAACGATGACCCGAACAAACAAGACATTTGATCTCCGACGTGCTCGAGTTGACAGTTTTGAAGAGCCAGCTACTACCAGATCTGCAAAGTCTTCAGCGTCATCGAAATCTGGAACAAGCAGTGCATTTGGTAGATCTCAAAGCCTTCACAGTACCACTAGAAATAGGTCATTGGTGAACACAAGTCGCAGTGAGGCAACAAGTCTTGGGGCACAGATTGTCAAGAAAAGTCAAAACAACATTACTCCAGAGAAAGCACGAAAAGCTGGAAACGCTGCTGTAAGCCGAACTGACAGCAGCAGTGGTAGACACAATCAGGGCCAAAGACTTCAGCATTCCAGTTCTCATACAGCTTCCCACCCTGTTCTTAGTAGTACAAATGGTAAAAGAGAGCCCACCCCAAAGTCTAATGTGAGACTTACACCCATCAACAAGGGTAGCCTTGCAATAACAGGCATCAGCAGTGTTTCCAGCCGGAGTCAGTCCCAGCCTGGCAGCAGGTCCAACTCTCCCAAAGCGGCAGAGAAAATGGCCTGGAAACGACGCAAGGAATATGATGCAAGGAAGTCAGTGGCAGAAGCAAAAGCCACCAAGACCAAGGATGGTGGAACATCAGGGGTCACCATGAGGCCTAAACCATCAGCAAGTTCAAACATTAAACGAAGAATGATTAGATCAGCATCTTTCACAAACTCTGCTGGACTATCCTTAGGCATCCATAACCCTATATCTAGCTCTCAGGATTTCTCAGAACGGAGGGATTCGTATAATCAACATGAAGATTTTCGTAGGGCATTCATTCCATTTCGTAACTCACTTCGCAATGACAGGTCCACACACAGTGCAGATGAGGCTGACAGCCTTGTTTCAGCAAACTCCACACAGGTGAATATTTCCATGAAACAGCTTTCATTGCTTTCTCTCCATTGTCTTTTTTTCTGCCTCCTTAATGCATGGACTTTGCATTCAAAAGTCAAGTGAATTTCCAGAGTGTAAGATATCGTCTATATTTTTTGGATATGCTTTATTATACCAAATAGTTTATTATCAGTTTCGTGTTCATGTATAAGCTAATCACTTATTCACATTCCTCACATTAAAAAAAAAAGCAAGTTTTGTTAGGTCTAGTCTTGTATGAATGCATCATAATATGAATATGTCTGTGAAGACACATAAAAACTGACTAATAGTTATGAAAACACACAGACTTACATGAAATGACTGTTTCAAGAACAGATTAATTGTTCAAGACTATCCTTAAAGATACTGTTTTTGAAATAAGAAGAGTGAACAGACCAAAGACACATGGACAAAAAAGACATTTGCATTAATCAGAAATAATAGTAAACAAATCTGTGGCAAATTTAGATCTAAAGTCGTTCCTTGTCTATGCTGATTGACCTTTGTCTTTTAATATTCTGTACATATATGTGTATGATTACATACTTTAAAAAAAAAACAAATTAATACATCCCTGAACAAATATGTTTAGAAAGTCTTGAAACAAATATTTCACACAAAAATGTACGATGGCTTAAATGGTTTGTTGCCAAAAACAGTTTTTAAAACAATAACCTAAATGTAACTGTTACATATACTTAAGTTTTTATTCATACAGACAGCATTTGTGATTCTGTGATATGGAGATAAAGGACTTGCAAAATCTCCTATCAACAGCTTCTTACCTTTGATGGTGCCACTTAGATGTTAGAAATCACTGTATATTTGCAGTGTGCTGCCCACAACTCTAATGTGGTTATTTCAGACACATGCAGCATTGAGAATAACAGAATAATATTCACTCCTGCAAATAAAAATGTGTTTATCCACTGCTGTTAGCTCCCTTGCTTGAATCCTGTGCCAGAGCATTAATATGCTCTTGCTTTTTGGTCCTTTCTGGGAAGTGACCCACATACATACAAATTTACCTTAGCTGCCTTTTACAATGTGCCTGGTTGGAGCTGTCACCTGTTATGATGTGCCAATAGGTGTAGTAGGACCCTGTTTTTTCCTGATCTCCTCAGAGATCTCTTAGAGCCACATAGGACATGCAGCATTGTGCTTTTGCAAAATTCACTAGTGACAGTGGAAATGGTAGGTGCTCTTCCCTCCCTTTTTTCACTTGTGGCCACCAAAATGAATGCTCACATTTAACAAGATTGAGCCCTTGAAAATGTTCATGCTTGAAGTCTTTACACGGCAGTTTGCCAGCGATCTTTTAGTTATTTCCCCCTTGTTCCCCCGACCGCGCTATTTATAGCTATCGTGTCAGAGGTCACGTGGTAACTTCCTAACTGGAAAAAAAGGTGGCGGATTTTACTTTTGATAGGGCTTAATTAATGTTTTTAGGCTACTTTATTATTATAAATACCGGCTTTAATTTTGCGTAACGCTAGACTAGAAATGTTAGAGTAAATTTTAGAACAAGAACAAACATTTTATCACAATTAGAACAGAAGATATAATAGTCTGAAATAGTGTAAAATTTACGTTTTTTTTATATTTTGTTATGGTTTGTTTATAATGCAATTTTCACTAAATCGGTCACAATCGACATGCATAACAAATTACAGAAATCAAAAGTAGAAAACCTGCAGAAAATGGATATCAAAGTTTTGTTTTGGTTTCATGCGTCAAACATTAATTATTGAAACATTAAATTGCAAGTCCACATTTATTACCTTAAAATAACACACCCAATTGTCCCCAAAAACATGAGAGCTAACAATTATCTCAATCATACATCACGATGGTCATGTAAAAATAAGTATGGTCATGAGTAAAACGAAATGTTCAATTTAATAGATAAATAGGTGTATTTAAAAAATACATCTATTAAATGATTTCCACACTCTGTTAATTCTGTCAATCTCAAGCAACAACTGCCATAATTTGCTCTAGCCCCAAAATTTCGCTCAATTATCATTCACACTTCCTTTTTTTTTTATAGGATGAATCTGTACATTCACAGATGGAGAAATTTGTAACAAATGAGTTTCCATTATAAATTTTAATTGTGAAGTTATATTTTTAATACCTCTGGCGCGTCTTTCAATTTTCAATCTTCTCTGTTTTCTCTCCCCCACGTAAGACCTACTGTTTCCTTCATGGCTATTGCTAATTCTTTGGATATTCTAACTCTACTTTCAATGCCTGCTTTCCTGCAAATTTCCTGACGTGACGTTTCTGAACAGTGTGAAGCAATTGAGATCGCTTACGTTTGTTGGCGTTCTGGTGACTGATGTTTCTCTTCTATGTTTAATTAGTTTTTGTAGTACAATAGGCTGTCCTCTGGTTTTGCATTTTATGATATTACTTTTTGCTGTTTCTAGTTTTTTTTTTTTCTAACAATGGATGTGAATAGGGGTTCTTCCTTTTGTGTTAGTGGTTGTGAAGGTGGCTTAGCAAGTAACTGTTGTACTGTGATGTCGCTTTTGAAGACAGGCGAGGTGGATGTACTTGTCGTATGTATAACTGACTTGGTAGGTGTAGATGTGGCAACAAAAACTGGCATGCTAGGGTGAGTAGTGTTATCCACCTCCAAATGAATAATGGTATCGCCTTTAATGTGAGCTGGCACATCAACCTCCAGTTGAACAATATCATCACTAATGTGGGCAGGCACATCAACCTCCTACTGTACAGAGCTATCCTGACTACAGCTAAATGACTGACTAGACATGGAGGGGTCAGAAAGAACATTACAGGGGATAGAGCAGCTTTTTGTTTTTAAAACACCAAAAGATGTCTTTGCAACACAATTGCACAGTTGACATTCACTTATAGTTAAATTATGGTTTTAGTCTTTCCAGATGTGCTGACTGTTTTCCGATAGTAACTTGGCTGTTTCAAGACACTTCTCATTATGCCTCCTTTTTGAATTTTGTATTCGTAAGTAACACTTCTTACAAAATATAGTCGAATGCTGTGTGGGTTTATCATCTGATACGTTAATTCCAAACACAAAGAACAGATCATTAACGTAATTTAGAACAGTTCAGCGCTTTCTGAATTGAACGTGTTGTTTTGGAAGTTAATGCTCTCTTGCCACAGGCTCTGCACAGTGCACTGGCACAATTCATATGATGCAAAACAGTATGTTCCATTTCGTTGTTATGTAGTATAGTTTACTTGTGTATGTATAAAGATAGAGGAATATTTGGGACTATCAAGTCTAACACCAGGATGTAGAATGTTTTATCTGTGAATGAAAGAAGATATACAAACAGTTACTTAGAATTCTTTGGCAGCCGTCGTGTGCACAGGATTGTCTACCAAAGAACACTAATGGAACAGTCCTTATCTCACACACAATTAAAAAAAAAAAAAAATTCATATTATAAATACAAGATTAACAAGACTTGAAAGATAGAACAAAGTATGTAGAAGTAATCTATCTATAGATTTACATGTTTTCTGACGCTTATATACGTAGCTAAATATCATTTATAATGAATGAAAATGCAAAAACAGATGGTGCTTTACAAAGTTATTTTGTTACAACCTTATTTAAGATTTGTGAGTATCAGGAATGCGTTTACAGTAATTTAAATGCTATAAAATCTGGTGACAATATGCTTGTTCTTGTAATGCCAAACTCACAAAACTGACTACCACACATTCTCAAGATATGAACCCAAAAAAAAAAGTATGTGGAAATAATCTTTAGCTTCCCTTCGAGAAGTCTTTATAATTATAAACTCAAACGAATGGGCCGATTTTTAGATATTAAATTAATAAAAAGATTACTTATTTTATGAATTTCCTCAAATGATGACGCTGTTTTCAAAAGTCTGTAACTCCGTCAAAACTAATTTCAAACAAATAAAAATGCAATCAAAAATAGAGCAGAGAACAAAGTTATAGTACACAAAAGAATTTTAGCGCTGTGTTTATCCAGAACGAGTGTGTAATGATTTATATTTTACTGGTTTTACACACACATCAGCTGATTTCCCCCGCCAAAAACTTAAATAGTCTTTTACGGTGTACATGAAAATTTTATACCTGGTGTCAGAATTCCGGTCACCGAAACTAAAAGAGCGCTCTGGTATAGGGCACAAACAGCCGTGTTTAATGCCTTACTCAAAAAAATCTGGGTGGTCCATCATTACAGCAGATTTCAACACTTTGAAGGAAATGATTAAAGAATCTGACAACAATGAATGATGGGTGTAATGTTAAGACGTTATCAGATGAAAGAGCTTTTGATTTAAAAAAATTAGGATGGTATCAGAACTGTGTGAACTGGGTAGGCACATCTGTTACTAACTTGAGTGGCACGATCTAGATTTGATGCGTTCAGTTGTCATCGCCAGCGATCCTGAGAAAAGAACTCGACAGATTGTAGGAAAAATGTTGATGAGAACATAAAGCAACTTCTCACTGAAGCACAGAAAATAGCTGTCCCCTGGGGCATGGGAAACTAAACACATAATGCAAATTAAGGGCCTGGCAACTTTTGTAAAAGTCAATTATTGAATTTATTTTTTTGACACATCCAGAGACAAGAAAAATGAGAGACCCTGTTAATGTCTATGAAAAAAATGAGAGAACTTGTCAACTTCATTCTGTCTTTCTTTTAATTACTGCTTATGTCATGATGAGTTGCAGATGGGGTTCCCTTGGTTTCTGGTCCAGTGAATGCATTAGACCCTGGTATGCAAGTGGTAAATTCAACTTAAAAAAGAAGAAAGGGATGAAAAAAGAAATATAAAACGCCTTGTCAAATACATGGCAAAGAAGGGGATTGCAAATACAGCTAATTCAAGACATTAGTGACATGAGAAGTGCTGAGATATGAAAAGTGTAGATACATGATTGCCACCTTATGTAGAAAATCATGGATTGGAGGGTTGTGAGGAACAAATTTTAAGAATGGCCACCATTTCATGGGCACCCTCCACCCCCATTCCAGCAAAAATCCTAAATGTGCCACTGAAACAAATAACAAAGCTCCCACAAGAAAGTAGTGCTGCAACAACCACTTTAGTTATGGGGTGAGGACAGGAAAGACGATGCCTGGTTTCATAAGATCCAAGTACATGCAAGAAATATCTTAAAGAAACGTAACTACAGTATAGTGAGGAATGAAGCTTTCATGAATTTAAAAAATGCTGTACATTTATAATCAAGTTGAGAAAAGAAGAAAATATAGTATGATCCTAAGATTTAATATAAATAAAAGCAGTGTTTACAACTTCTTATCTTACTATGTGAAGATGTGCTTTGTGTGCTTATACATTCATAGCTTATTCATTTTCGTTTCTTAGCATGTCTGTTCCTGCAATGTGTATTGTGCCTTAATTTGCACATTTTGCATGATTATGCATTTATTTTCCTTGATTTTCCAAGCCCTTTTGTTTTACCCACTGTTTCAACCAAAACCTTATTTCTTGCTTGCTGTGTGTGTTTACCATCACAAAACACACCTAGGATTGTTCTAGGAGCTTGGTATTACTACTGGAACCTCCATCAGCTTTTACCCCACCGCCTCACCGAAACAAGCCAGCATCCCCAGAAATCACCCCTCCTTCCAAAGTCTACTTGTCCTTACGTAGGCGCACTCTCAACATGGATGGATCCTCCCTAGCTACAGAGTTGGCGTCCAATGGCTACATTGATGACATTAGACAGTGCAGTGCTCAAAGCCCACATCAGGTTTGGTTGAATTGCAGTTTTTTTATGGGACAGTGTATATCTGCATTTAAAAAGATCATTTTTAATTACATTATAACGATAATTTAAAATTTCAAAAAATAATATTACGTTAACATTTTTTCAGGTTGGTAGTTTACAGAAGTTAGTATTTGACAGATGGTTGGGAGTGTACAGGCAGGTGGTTGGTTTTTATAGATGGTTTGTAGTTTAAAAACTTTTGGTAGTTAATGGATGGTTGGCATTTTACTTATGGTTGGTAGTTATTCATGATTGGTACTTTAAGGAGAAGAGTAACTGCACACTGTAGTCACAATGGCACATGCAGAAATATCCTTTTTTTTTTTTTGGTAAGATGAAACAAATTGGTACAGAAACCACCAATTGCAAGAGCACTTAAATGCTTTGGTGCTGGCTTCCTGTAAGGAACCAGCGGCATCGGTGACTCCATGTTCCAAAAGAAGGAAGAAGAGAAATGGTGGTGTGATCTAGCATCTGTTGCTGAACATTTTGTATGATCAGTGTGTATATTTTTAGAGAGTTATTAAAGGAAGCAGTGAGTATGGTAATGAGTCAGTGAGTGAATTAGTGGCAAATGATCCCCAAAGGTATTTTCTACGGACAACTGGCTGATGGCAGAAGAACAGCACGACGACTACAGATGAGGTTCAGAGATGTGTGCAGAGCAACATGACAGTATAGCATTTACATCCAGTATACTGGGAGGATGAAGCTGCCGATTGCAGCAAGTAGAGATGCTCCCCATGGCATCACCTTAGATTGACGAAAAGCTCTTACAACACTAGGCAAAGCATAGCTGAGGATTATCACTCCGAGGACAACATCATCTCCATAGTCAATTATGATTGGAGGGGGCTAACTAAGATTAAGAATTAATGAGCGAGAATGAGTAAGTGTGTGCAGGAGGTAGGAGGGAGGGAGTGTGTGAAAAGCATATGAATGAATGATCTCCACTTAGTTTGACAGTGGTTGATGTCAGTGAGAGTCGTAGATTTGGTTACTCCGCCTGTCACATAAAAAATCCTCTAACCATATAAACATATTTATAGCACAATTATCTCCTAAAATACTTGTTTCCTGGCTTAAAAAATATTTTTTTTTTTAACTTTTTTATTTTTATGCTTTTCCTAGGAATAGAATTGTTTTTTTTTATATCTATTTGTTAAGCTCTGCATCATAATGTTTTATGATATTGTTGTTTCATTCATTTTTTCCCCACTTAATTACAGTGTCCATTGCCTTTGTCTATTAACCTGTCTATATTTATCGGTGCCACCTGTTTGTGACTGTGGCTGATTAAGGGTGAATCCCGAAACGTCCTGTGTTTCTTGGATATGTTAATTTATAAAACTGATTCCATATATATATATATAACATGCTGAGATAAAAATGTTCAATGAAAGGATACAAAAATACTGCCAAGTAAACAGGAAATTGTATAAATGTTATTAAAATAATCTATAATTCTTGACTTAATTCTCAGATTTGAAGCAAAAATAATCATAAATTTAGAAATGTCTCCCGCCACCACCCCAACAAAGAAAAATGTGAGCTATCTGTCACATGACTGATTTCCTAGGAAAAAACTGGGTACTTAAGGAAGTGAAGCTGCACTTTTATTTATCTTTTTCCCCTTAATATTTAAGAACATATGTAAACAAACAGTTTCTCAGTTACAGAAATAAAAATTAAGATATATTTAAAAAAGCAACATTTTCAGTACAAATATTTATATTTCACACAATTTTTATTCAAGTCTGACTGTCGACAGTACACTATTGATTTCTGTGTATGCCATCCATTAAGGGTTTAAACCAAGTAATTTCATTCTAACATATGTTTCCTCATTACAAGACCCAGTTTTATTTATTGTTGTTTTGATTTGTTAATTTATTTTTTATCTGTTGTTAAACACTGAACTCCGCCTATGCCGGTCCCAAGCCCGGATGAAAAAGGAGGAGAGCGGCCTGCATGGAGGCCGTAAGGAGGCAGCCCCTCCACCATGCAAAGGCACAACAGGCCAATCACCTGTTTGTCTTAAACTATGATTACAAGCAATATAAGAGAGAAAACCGGACTGATTCTAAAGGCGACAAACTGGAACGGACTACGGACTACGACTTATGGAACTTGGAACACAAGAAGTATAAATGGGAAAGAAGAGGAGCTGATGGAAGAGATGAGGAAAGCAAAACTAGAAATCCTGGCTATTACCGAAACAAAGAAAAAGGGACAAGGAGTCATGGATCTCGATGGCAACACTCTGCTATACAGTGGTGTACCCACATCTGAAAGAGCTAAAGGGGGCGTGGGTTGCATTGTGGCCAAAAACCAGAAAGATAGTATCAAGGGATGGAACTTTGTCTCGGAGCGCATTATGGTTGTAAAACTAAAAGAAGGAGAAACCATAGTCAACCTGGTCATAGTGTATGGGCCAAATGAGGATGAGAGAGCAGAGGTCAAGAAAGAATTCTTCGAGCTGCTTCAAAGGACAGTGGATGACTGCCTAGATGAAATTATCATGCTCGGAGATTTCAATGCCAGAGTTGGAAATGACCATGCTAGATGGGGTGGAGTTATCGGAAGATATGGAGAAGATACTCTCAATGACAATGGAAAGCGACACCTCAGATTCTGCAGTGAGCAGAATCTGATCATTACCAACACAAAGTTCCCCCATAAGCGCATACATGCATATACTAGGTGTGAACCAACAAAGAATGAGAAGTCAGTGATCGACTATGCCATTGTTAGGAGGAGCTCATTCAAATATGTCCGGGATGCTAGAGTCTGGAGGGGGCCAGAGATTGGAAGTGATCACTACCTGCTTACAATCAAAAGAACAACTGAAAGAGTTGCTCAGCCTAGGAACTGTCCAGCACCACGCAAGAAACCAAGTAAACGAACGGAAGAAATGAGCATTAAGACCTACAAGCTGAAAGAGCCAGAAATTAAGACCAGATATCAGGGGCTCATTGCTACAGCGGTGAGAAACACAGAAGAACAACCTGATGACTTGGAAACCCTGTGGCTTAAATTCAAGGACATCATAAAGACAGCTGCTGCAGAAGCATGTGGTGAAGTCCGACTTGGGAACAAGAGAAAGAGGACACCTTGGTGGACAGAGGAAGTCAAAGAGAAAATAAGAGAGAAGAAAATGGCATGGAAACAATATTTAGGAGCTAAAAACACAGCAGGACAAATAGAGAAATATAGAGAATATGTGATACTCAGAACAGAAGCAAAGAACAAGGTGCTAGCAGCAAAACAGAAGTCCTGGGAAGAATTTGGAGAAAAGCTAGAAAAGGATGCGCAAGAAAACCAGAAATTGTTCTATAAGACCCTAAAGAACATGAGGAAGGAAAAACAATGCCCTCTTAAATTTATAAAGGATAAGCAAGGCAAATTGCTTACTGCCCCGAAGGAAGTAATGGAAAGATGGAAAGAATATTTCTCAGAACTCCTTGATGGTGAGCAAGGTAGAGCATCAGAAATGATAACCACTAGCACAGAAGAGGATACAAATGGTGATGAAGATGACATAAAGATGGAAGAACTGAAGGCAGCACTGGAGAAAATCAAGATGGGCAAAGCAGCAGGGCATGATGGTATAACACCAGAAATGGTTAAGTACATGGGAGCATCAGGCGACCTATTACTCCTAAGGGTCCTACAGGCAGCATGGTGCAACAAGGCCATACCAAAGGATTGGGAGATTGCCATCATAACACCGATTTTCAAAAAGGGTGACAATCGACAATGTGGAAACCACAGAGGCATATCCCTTCTCAGTGTCCCTGGTAAAATCTACTCTAGAATCCTAGAGCAGAGACTCCGATGCCTAGCTGAGCCACAATTGGATGAAGCCCAGTGCGGATTCCGAGCAAACCGAAGTACTCAAGACCTAATCTTCACACTCAGGCAGCTGAGTGAAAAGGCCCTTGAGTACAAGAGTGAGATGCATCTTTGTTTCATAGATCTGGAAAAGGCGTTTGACAGGGTCCCCTGGAGCAAACTTTGGGACTGTTTGGCAAGGAAGAACATTCCAGCACCTCTGATTCATGCTATACAGAGCTTCTACAAGTCTTGCAGAAATTATGTGAGGACAGCAAACTTTAAGTCAGAAGAGTTCAGGACCACCACTGGTGTAAGACAAGGCGATATCCTGTCACCTTATCTTTTCATACTCCTCATGGACGATGTCATCAAGGCATGTAAGGAGAGAACAAGAAAGTATTCAGTGGGGTACTGGAAGATGAGACAGGTCTGTATTTCAGAGCTAGCATTTGCTGATGATGTTATCCTGATTGCTAAATCAGAGACACATCTCCAATCCAACCTGCAAGTCTGGAAGGAAGAGCTGGAGAAGAGAGGGATGGTCATAAGCAGCTCTAAAACAAAATCCATGGTGATATCACGAGAAGAAAGAAAACATCAGATTAAGTTGGGAGAACAGGTCCTGGAGCAGGTCGACCACTTTAAATATCTCGGAGCTATTATAGACCGAAAGGGGGGCATCAAAGAAGAGTTGGCCACTCGAAAAGCAGCGGCTGGGAGACTTTATCAGGCCATAAATCGAGGATTCCTCAGCAAGAAAGAGGTTGGTAAGAAAACGAAGATGGCTGTATACCGCTCCACCTATGTCCCAGTCTTGACATATGGATGCGAGTCATGGGCAATGACTACAACCCACAAAAGCCAGATTCAAACCTCAGAAATGAGGTATCTGAGGAAGGTGGTTGAAGTAACAAGAAGAGACATGGTCTGCAACCAGACGATACGTCAAGGCCTAAAATCCCACCCGCTGCAGACCCAAATAGAACAGTCCCAACTAAGATGGTTTGGCCATGTCTGCAGAATGGGAGAAGATCGGCTACCACGACAAGCATGGGAAACAAAGAGCCAGGGATCCAGACCTCCAGGAAGACCCAGAGTCTGCTGGGAGGACAATATTAGACAATCTTTGAAGGACCGAGGACTAGAATGGAACCAGGCCAGGAAGAAGACAGCCGATAGGATAGTCTGGCGCTCTCTCTTCCAAACCTCTACACCTCACGGTAGAAGAGGAACGACTAAGTAAGTAAGTTAAACACTGTCGTAGATGTTTATCAGATAGGTAATAGATGTTTATAGTCCTGTCTGAGCGGAGGTGATAGTGATACTATGTGAGAGTAAGGTGTAGAAATAGTTTTTCTCACGAGGTGATAGTGTAAGGACAGTCTCTGGGGGTTGAGTAATGTCTCTAATCCAGCCTATCTGAACGACTAAATTTAAATCAGACGCACTTTCTCTCCTTGTACAAAATACAAGTTACACTGCACCCACATGCACACAATTCTGTGACAAATACGCACAAACGTGAAAAAACAAACTGTGAATACATATATATGGACAGGGGTTGACCAACACAATAACTTAAGGTTTAATTAAGTTTATTTATCACTAGAACTTTACAACATAAATCATATACAACAATAGATCATGGGTTTACAGACAAAATGAAAATTAATCAAATAGGTTCTCCCCTCTGGTAAAGGAAAAGAAAAGAAGATCCCGACCGAGGTTAATTAACCCAAAAGATCAAAAGTTAACAATAAGGGTATGGAATAGTCCGTAAAGAAAACAAAGGACAAGTCCCTAATTAATCTATCCCGTAAATACTCAGATTAATGAGAACAAAAGAGAAAAGATTTGTATGATAGTGGTTAACAACAGAAATGAGTTTCTTTCTCCGTTCATTCAATTCACATATGTACAGTGGCCACTTTCATAATTCTTATAACACACAAGGAAGGGAAACCCGAGGCCTGCAAACAGCAAATAAATATTAGACAAACATAAAGGTATGTTTTCAGGCACTCGTAAGAAATAAAGAAGTAGAACACTAGACAACAGATTCGCTTACCACTAGATGTCGCAGGCATTCCGTGGAAATAAACACTAATAAGTAACACGACTACTTAGTGTCCTATTAAGTTTTGCCAAATCCAGCCCCAGACTAGCCGTAGTTGCTGACTGCACATTTCACGGTAGTCGCTAGAGTTGGTGATTTAATTTTTCCTGGGTAAAATACGGTATCTCTGCCTTCAGTTGGTTGGAGTAAGGTTCATACGTGGTGGTCACCAACATAAGATGAAGAATACAGATATATTCTGTGTTGTCTAGCCTCTGACCGCTGAGACACTATTTGAAGTTACACAAATGTTGCTGACAATATATTTTGCCCCAGTTGGCTGATGAGATTGATATAAATGAAATCGGGTAATAGTTCTGGTCCCGTTAACCTTTACAATTATTGTTCTAGTTTGGTCTATCTCATAAAATGAAGAAAATGGACCGCACAGGTCATAGCCCGAAGACTCAACAATATTATAAAGTTTCTGGTTGCTTATAAGATTATAAGACTATAGAACGTAAGTTCATATGATCATAAGTCCACTAGTACGCAGGTTTTGATCGCCTAGATTTTAGGAAAGAAAATATAAACTTTTAAACATAATATCAATATTATATCTACCACGTGTTAAAGTAAGCCCTCTTCACCACTCCGTTATAAATTAGATTTAAAACACAAGGGTCTAGCTTATCCTATCATTTTTAACGTGTGATATGAACACTAGTCATTTATGAACTTTACATAAAATGGATAGAAGTAAATAATATATACCGTCAGTAGACAGTTATACCTTTAGCACGCTGCATTCTTTTCCCGAAAACTTGCCCTGCAGCTGCATTTTTTTTCACAACCCCCCGTTTTTATAGTGGGCGACTTGTAATGTCTATAGTTTTTGTGTTTCTTGGTTAATTGCTATCATTTTTGGAATTTATATAAATAAATGAATGGTGAATCTGATGATATAAAATTTGTTTGTGTACATGTTAGGTGTGATAGGAAGAGAGGAAAGGAAAGATGAAAAAAACGATAAAAAAATTTAAAAAATTAAAAATTTTTTTTTTTAAATTAAAATAAAATAACCAACAAACGAAGTGTCCATATCTCAATTATCTCTTGCATCTCAATGAAAGTCATTTGACCCCTAAACTTTTACATACTAGCAATGACATTCTACTTTCGTTTCCATCTCTGTCATCAACCATATTCTGAGAACCGATATTAGTGCTTATAATGACAAAAATCTCATCCCCACCGCATGGCGTCAGAATACAATAAAATTAGAGCGAAAATGGCCGCGTGTTCGATGCCGATTCATTTTGATTAAAAAAATTCACAGAAAATAAACGCGAAAAAAGATTGGAAACGGAAGCTAACTCTCTCTCAGATAAGTTTAAAACTTAACATCCGGGGGTGAAGTCACGTGTACACACATTCTAATGCTAGAAAACGAAAATATCCGCTTGTCAACATATGTCGACAACAGCAGGGAGAGCATAGGTTACCTTCGTCAACATATATCGACAGCAGCGTGCTAAAGGTTGTATGAACTAGTCAATTTAAAACATCTCTTACTGGGAAATAGCGAGTAATTTTTACTTTACAGCTGGAAAAATTTAGCTATAAGTTATTTAATATGTTATTCAATTTAACACAGAAAATCCCAGTGAAATATAAATGAAAACTTTAAACACATTAAATCACTTAAGATGCTAGTATATAAATTACCACAAAACAGAAGAAACTGAAAATATCTCCACGAATATAAGAAGTACTATGTACGAAAACTCTCATAATATCGAGCTAGTTATTCTCAAGAATTCTCTGAGTGACTGATATCTGAGCTAGGAGAGATGAGGAATATATCTATGGATTCCGTTCTTTCGCTCCTTAATACGAAAGTCACACCTCCGACCAGGGCCGGGCCAATTTGCCGTTCCATTCCTGAATAAAAGGTAATTTCTTCACCTCTGCCGCCTCTCAGCTACGTAAGTAATTCCCTTGAAAATGTAACACTCCAAGTACGTCTCAGGCTTATCGCTCCGTTTCTCTGATCAAAGAACGATTACGCCGTAATGCTCACTTCGCTCTGTTCCACGTTCTTGCTTAATTGCCAGATGGCTCACGTGTTAATTGCGATGGTGAATCAGGCGTTACTGTATAGCAAAAAATAAACTAGATGGGGAGGGGCAAAAGTGGATGATCACTGCTGCACTATTTCCATATGTGACAAACACAACTGCTGTACCTTTTTTCTTTTATCAAATCCAACATTTTCATTTTTGCAGTTGATTATAAGCAAGGTTAAAAAAAAACAACATTCTGTGAAAATATCCAGTTACCTTGTTTCGGTAACATCCACATTGCGCATATATAATTTGCAGATTGAAAGGCGCAGTACAAACACATGGAGAAGAGAACTGGATACAGAGGTGAAAATGATGAGGAAAACATGGAAAGAACTTGAGCGAATGGCACGGGACTGGAAGACTTGGCATGTGTTTGTTGAAGGCCTATGCTCCTTGGGGAGCTTAAGGGTATTGATTGATGATTGATATACAAACAAGAGAAGTGTAAAAAAATGTAGAGAAGTAGAAACAAGAATTTATTATATTAGTACAATGATTTAGGCACAAAGGTATTTGACCTCGTTAATAGGGATGGACTCTTCAAAATCCTCCTGAAAATAGGCTGCCCTGCTAAATTGCTAGAAATGATAAAGTAATTCCATGACGACATGAAGGGAACAGTCCAGTATGCTGGAAGCACATCACAGCCCTTTGACATACGAAGTGGCGTTAAACAAGGCTGCGTTCTGGCTCCAACCATCTTTGGGATCTTCTTTGCCTTACTCTCGAAACATGCTTTCAGAGATGCAACTGAAGGAATATGCCTTCACACTAGGTCAGATGGCCATCTGTTTAATCTCACAAGGCTGAAGGCAAAAACAAAAGTCAGAAGGGTCACTATAAGAGACTTGTTGTTCGCTGATGACGCTGCAATCATTAGTCAAAGCCAACAGGAGCTTCAGAGCTTGATGAATCGCTTCACCCAAGCATGCAAGGACTTTGGCCTCACTATAAGTCTAAAGAAAACAAATGTGCTTAGTCAGGATGCTGCACCAGTTATCACCATTGATAGCTATGAATTGGCAGTGGTGCACCACTTCACATACCTGGGGTCTACCATCAATGACAAACTCTCACTGGACACAGAAATTGACAGTCACATTGGCAAAGCTGCAGCTACCTTTGCCCGCCTCACATCGCATGTTTGGGGAAACTCCAAACTCACAACGAAGACCAATGCTGCGTATATAACGCATGCGTCACTGGCACACTTCTATATGGCAGTGAGTCATGGACAACCTATGCTAAGCAAGAAAGAAGGCTCAATACCTTCTATCTACGGTGTCTATGCCACATCCTTGGCATTTCGTGGAAAGATAAAGTGACAAATATCGAGGTGTTGTCACGTGCTGGCCTTCAAAGCATGTATACACTGCTTAGACAATGCAGACAACGCTGGCTTGGCCATGTCCGCTGCATGGAAGATAGTCGCATCCTGAAAGATATCTTCTACGGACAACTGGCAGATGGCTTAAAAACAGTTGGGCGACCGCAGCTGAGATTCAAAGATGTGTGCAAGAGAGACATGAGGGCACTGGACATAAATCTAGCAACGTGGGAGGATGAAGCTGCCGATCGCACCAAGTGGCAACATTATTAACGGTGCCACCTCAACAAGCAGAAGAGAGGAGAAAACACCAGGAAAATAAGAAGCTGAAGGCTGTCACCTCAGGGGCGCATACCCATGGTCAGTTATGACTGAAGGGGCTATTATAATGACTTCGAGGATAATCTAGTGTAATAAAATAATATATTAAAACAAGGCTTGTTGCATTCGGTCATGAGTTTAAAAAGACAATACTTTTACTTCTTCCGTGTTTAAAATTTAAAAAGTTAATGATAATTAAATGAAGTAATTCATATGGAGCATTATTTTAAGTAAACAAATGAAATAAAAAATGACTAATATGTTCCAGAGGTATGATACTTCTTTTTCGTATGCCTAAATTAGTGACTTTGCTGTTTCAGCAGCAAAGGGTTTGATTAGTTTGAGGAGAGGAAGTTGGTTGCCAGCTTTGGAGACAGAAGATCATGGGGAAGATTTGAGCATCGGTTTCAGTCTCTGAAATACTTGATGGAAAGAAAGCACATTAATGATTAAACTTGGAGTTTTAGGTGTGAGCAGCGCAAGTGAAGTGTATTACATGGATATTTGAATATATTTCATGTGTGAAAGTGATTGCTGTTGTACATGATTGAATTTTCCTACACCGTTTGAGATGTACATTTGCTGTCAGTTGAATATCCATTACCTCACTATGTGAACACTCAATGAGAAGAGTGCCTAGATATCATGGAATCGTTGCAGTATTAAATCGTTTATCTGAAGATTGATCTTTGGACTAAGAGTTCCATACTGATAGACTTTATTTAGAAAGACAGAAGAGATTGAGCATGAGGGTATTAATTTAATGATTGAGACATGCATGCAACCACCCACATCCCTAAATGTGAGGGAGCCAACAGTCATGATGAACGATGCCTATATCTTAAGAAGTTACTTTTGATGAAGTAAAATTATATCATATTTTCTTTGCCAGAAGTACCTTCTGTATTGTTTATATAATGATGCCATTCAATAGGGCACACATAGAAGTAGTTTCAGGCCTTGGGAATATATATTACATAGATGGCAGTCATTCAGCCACTCTTAAGAATGTTTTATTTACAAAGAGGAAGCTTAACGAGAGCTGATGTCTATTTTTATATCTAACTGAACTTGTCTTATATCCAGTGTTGATGATTTACAAGCTAAAGTCATTGCAAGGTTATCACCCTTACTAGGAAGTACCAGACATTGTTGCTTCCCTGCACTGTTGTCTGTTTTTAATTGTTCCCCCCTCCCCCACTTTGCATGTGCTTATATTATTTATACAGTTGTGTGCATGACTTTATATTATTTGTAGTTTCTGATGCACGTGTTTGTATTATTGATAATTTCTGTTACATATGTTTATATTTGTTGTCAGAGCAAGTATTTGTAGTGTTACAGTTTTAAGTAAAAAATAATGTAGTAAAAATGGCACAAACATTTGTAGGTATTACATTTCAAATGTAATTAATAAGCTAAAGCATACATTTTGTCAGCGAAAGTGGTGGCCAATAATTTACATTCTTAATAATCAGCATACTCATAACTGTGAATCTAGCTAAGGTTTGAACAATTTTTGTAGTATTAGTTCTTTGGTATCGTATTTTTCATCCTTGTACATGCATCACAATTATTTATGTCCTCCCCATTATGTCTTTTATCATACAGACATCATATGATTCGCTGATTGTGGCCTCAATTTACCAGCTTTCACTCAAGTTAAAAACTTCCACAGATAAGACTTTGAACAGATTGAGGTAAGCTTAATTTGTGGGGTAATCTGTCTTTTGAATTTTTTGTGTGGTTTTATACATGTCCACGTTTCAGTGTCTTCATTGCTTTTCTTGTATATTTAAATAATGTCTGGCTTGTAGAATGTTTTTTGTGTACCAACCAGATTGATGCTCCTTCAATAACTTACTGTGATTTATTGAAAACAATCATGGATGAACGAATGAAGACTAATGGTCAGCAGTGGGAAGTAACCGTCAAAAAATGATTCAGAAATAATTTAAAATGCTAACAAGACATAAATATTAATGCAGAGAAACTATATACAAAAAAAAAAAAAAGTAAAGAATAAGAAATACAGTGTGACAGGTTATGAGAACAGAGCACCTCGATCAGTTCGCTCGACTCCCACAGGCGCCCCTCATTTTCATTCATTTTTCATTCAACCGACTCGTTCACCTCGCTTCCCTAATTAGCACGTACGTTCGTTACGCATTAGCCATGCCTTTTTTCGCTAGCTGTCTTACTTATAGTTTAGCCACGCCTACCTGTCTTCTTTCAAGCGCTATCAGAGCAGCTTTTCAGATTCTGAACTGTCATTCCTTCAAAAGGGGATGGGTCAAGGGGCGATAACCACAGTTACCGACCACATCCGTTTGTTCGTGATCCCTAGGGGGACGTAATCAGCTACAGTAAGAGACGGGATCAAAAGACTTCTGCTCGCTAGCAAATGGCTATGCGGTCGGCAGAAGTGTGAAAGAAAGCTTTCATTCAGAAATCGAACCGTAGATTTTCCCAAAATACGGGCTAAGGCGTGATATCTCGCACTAGAGAACGAAAGAAGACCTATTTTATATAAAAACCTCATCCTTTAAAATCAGTTATCTAGTCGCCTCAGAATTTTCGGAATATCTAGCTAGAAACCTAGAGCCATTATACAAAGTGGTTCACTTAGAATTTCGTTGGAGATAGTTTCATTTTCTGTGTTGCGGTAAATATATATACTAGCTATTGAGTGATTTAATTGTTAAAGTTCGTCATTATATTTCACTAGGATTTACTGTGTTAATTGATAGCATATTAAATAATATAGCTAATTTTTCCAGCTGTAAACGTAAATTTAATTACTCGTTATTCCCCAGTAATAGATGCTTTAATTAATTATTAAGACGCTAGGTGTTTGATAAATGACGAAGTATAATTATTCCTAATACATCATGTGTTATTTTATAAATGAATAGTGTTCATATCGCACGTTAAAAGCATTAAGATAAGCTAGACTCTTGTGCTTTTTTAAAAATATGATTTGATACCGGAGTGGTTAAAGAGGCCTTGCCGTAAACGTGTGTTAGGTTATAATATTTATATTACTGTTATGATATTTGTTTTGTTTCCAACAAAATCTAGGCTGATCAACCCTGCGATCTAGCGGTCTGAATAGCTCCAGTAACATTTTAAATTTTTGTCAGGTATTGGATTTTGACCTGTTTTTTTCATCCAGAGAGAGAGTTCTAATACAAAAACATTAATAATAAAGTATAACTGGACACGGAAAATACCCAGATTGTCTACCTACAATTATAATTATCAGCCCGTGGTGGCCAAATATCTATATATCATTGTTCCAGAATACTGACTATCGTTGTTTCTTTTCTCGAGTGGATTTATCCAGAACAAAGAATACTTGGGTCCAGAATCGGCACTCAAACCCCAGAGAGAGAAAAGCAGATAGGATATATTTTTCCTTATCATTATTGGTTTCAAACAGTTTACCCACCAGACATTTCCTTTAAATATCGGGACTACTGTGTACTGTCCATGGTGAACATTTGATCGCGGTTTATATTTTCTACATGAACTACCTGACGTGAACTTTATCATATCCAATAAGCACTATCAAAGCGGGCGTTCCCCAATAAGGAAAAATTGATCATTCTTGGAGGAACTGGGGCTCACTTGGAAAAGCACCACACTGGACTATGTTAACTATACACTGAAGTACGTTCAAGAGTAGTAGGTAAGCGTGATTGAATGTGGCCACAGATTGTAAGAAAGAGAAATGAATATTTCATTTATTGTATAATCATTATACTCACTTCTGTCTTTTCTTGTTCGCTAATACTGTTATTTCTTTTTTTTTTTGTTTTCAGGATAGACTTACTAGAGACTTTGTTCTTTACCTTATCGTCTATTCCTAAACTCTAGGGTTACTCGTTTGACCTTTTGGGGTTACTAACTTCTGTGGGAACTGCCTCTGTTGGGATCTTCTTTGTATTCCTTTACAAGAGGGAAGGGCCTATTGGGCTAATGATTTTCCATATTTTTGTCTGTAAAACTATATTTTATTGATGTAAATGATAGATGTTGTGATTTTCTCGTGATAAATAAACTTAATAAACCTTTAGTTAATGTGTTGGTCATCCCCTGCCCTATATGTTATCCATAGTTTGTTTTCACGTCTGTGCGTATTTGTCACCAAAGAAAATTGTGTGTACGTGAGTGTAGTGTAACTGGTATTTTGTACCAGGAGAGATAGTGCGTCTAATTTAAATATAGTCGTAAAGATAGGCTGGATTAGAGCAATTACTCAATCCAGAGACTGTTCTTTCTCTCACACTATCACCCCTCGTGAAAAAAAGAAAAACTATTTCTTACACCTTACTTTCTCACAGTTAACAATATCACCTCTGCTCGGACGGGACCATAAATACCTCAGACTTATCTTATCAAAATTTACGACATACAGCAAAACAACATTTTTGTCTCATTAAATTAGAAAACTTGTGAAGAATCAGCAAAGTCATTATTTCGAATACTGGCACAGGAAGTAGCATATAAGAGTAACATAAACATGGGTCAGTGTGAGAAAAAAAGGAAAGACAGAGAAGTAAAATGCAACATTAGAAGTGGGACCCAAAATATTTTTTTTTAATGATGAGAAAAGGAGAGGAGAAAAAGGAGTAAGTCAGTGATAAAGTAAACAGTGACACCAAAGGCAGAAGTTAAATGAAACGATGCTTGACATTAAATCTATTAATAGAAAATGTATTTTTAAAATCGAGCATTCTTCCAAGAAAAATGTGTCCTATCATCAGCTTATAATGAGCATGTAGCGGTGACTTGGATATCAGAAATGAAAATGACCATTGAAAGTGAACAGCAACAGGATTATTATTCTTGTGAGAAATGTATATTACATGTTCTCTGAATCTATCAGATAAATGTCTGTCTCTTTCCCCAGTATAAGTAATGCAGCATCTTTTTTACATTAGGCTTGCCTAATAACAAAAGTGCTTTTTGGAAATGTCACAGTTTATATTTGAAACACAAATGGACAAGTATGACACCAATGTCTGTGACAAGGCATAGTACCAAAAATGTTCAGGGTTGCTACTCACCAAGTGGCTATGATCAGAATGTCACAGAGCATGGAACCCTGGTCCCCTTGCAGGAAGCCTGCATCAAGCATGAGAATGCTTGTATATTGATGGCTTTTATGGCAGTTCATTTTACATGATGACATTGCCAGCCTCATGCATAACCTCATAATAGTTGCTGTGAAAACTCCTTTTCTATTGGCTGATGTGAAGCAGAAGTAAAGAAAGAATATAATGCCAACAAATGCCTTCCATAGCATGAGACTCCTGTGTTGTTAATAAAAACTATTTTCCTACATGCTAACATTGAAAACTACTTTATCTTTTCACTCATGTGCCACATTTTTTTATGAACTTCTTTCTCTATTTACTCACATGTCACTTGTTAGATAAAAACCGCTTTCTACTCGTATATTCACTTACATGCTACCAGATTGATGAAATTATCTTTATCTGTTTACTAATATGTCATTGTGAATCCTTTCTGTATTCACTTACACGAGAAGCTCAGCAGCCCTAGTTAAACAATAATTTACATGCTACAATATTGATGGAATTATCTTTATCTGTTTACTAATGTCACTGTAACTCCTTTTTGTATTCACAACTCACACCCTCTAGTCTGTTGATGAAAATATTCTTTCTTCAACAATTCTTGTCAGGGAGCAGAACCGTGTGAGTCATACCCCATCTCCAATTGATGATTACCTCTCTGACTCTAGTAAAAGTGAGATCACAGCTTGGAAGTCAGCCAATCAGGAATTAGCCAGTACCTTGAAGAACCTTCGCAAGCTTGAGCGACATTTGCACAGTATGAATTTTTTTCACACTACTTTCCTTAACAGTCTTTCATTTCTAGATGTCATAATAAGTGTATAGATGTTGTCAGTTTTACAAGGAAGGGGGAACAGGTCACCACCCCCCCCCCCCACCTCTTGATGCTGGACTTAGTATAGTCAAGTCTCTAACACTTCATTCCCCTACAGCAGTATCTGCTGTGGGACTACCTTTACCTTTTTAAAGAAGAGCATCATGTGAGTGGTGTCCAGCAGTTGTCTGTGCAAAATCTCTCAAGGATGATCCTGTTTAATATTATGCCTGGCACCGATACTCATGAAAATTGGGGCACTCTTGCAAATCTCCCCCTTTTTTGACTTGATCACAGAGATCCTTCCTTCCAGTCTCCTGGTATTTCTTCTCCCTCCAAGACTTTACTGAGTAATTTTCTATTTTATCTCTATAGAGATGTCAGTGTCTGCTTTGATGCCCTCTGCTGGAATGTCCATCTGGGCCAGGGGCTTTGTCATCTCATCTCATTGAAGTTTTATGGCTTTCTATATTTTTCCTTGTTTGGTTTTTCACAGTCAACTTGTAACTCGACAATTCCGAGGTATAATATTAAGAGGCCACAGATAATTGAGAGAAAACCAAGTAGATACTGACAAAACAGATCATGTATGGACCAAATAACACCTCAATGAATAAAAGTTGAGCAGAGCTTGCAATTGAATTTGCTGCTTTACATAAGATACATGAAATGGCTTTTGACATTGTAGACAGAACATTGCTTTGGAAACTAATGAAGCATCATGGAGTTCTCCCCTAAGTTCATTAACCTAATAATGAAAATTTACGAAGACATGAAATGTAGATGGCGGCGTGGTAGGCCGCACTTTTTGTGTTGTGCATTTCATGTCGTCGTTTTGGAGTCTGCATCTGTGGTAGCAGCCCTCATTAATGCTGTATGAGTTTGTAGTGTGTTTGGCTCATTTTCTGGATTGTGTTGATAAGTATTTTAAAGATGAAAACATCAAGTTTGCCTGTCATGTGAGTTCGCTGTTTGTGTTTACCGAGTGAACAAGATGGCGGTTTTTGTGATGTGTCAACCGGACAGTGTTTCAAAACATTACAGATTTATTGAGGGCTATTGTTACTGCTCCAGGTACATTTTTGTATGTACCTGCAAGGATACTTGGAGAGGAGATGGGCACCGCCAAGCAAACCTCTTGCCCACTGAAATGTTATGATGGAAAGTCAACTCAGTAATAATTTGCCGGATCGGCCGATGCCCGGATTAACAACGACCGCGCTCTCATTGCCCCTTGAGAGTGATAAGTCAACGAATGGGGTACAAACACCTGTTTTGAAACTTCAAAGAGAAAATTTTGTTGTTGGAACTTGGAATGTACGCACGCTATATGCGTGTGGAAAAGTCAAAGAACTAACACATGAACTTGTTAGATACTCGTGGGACATCCTGGGCCTAGCAGAAGTCAGATGGACAGGATTAGGTGAATCAATAACGGATGATAGTCACAAAATTTGGTTTAGTGGAGATGAGTCTAAACATCAGCATGGAGTAGGTTTTATCGTACATAAAGATAGATTGAACTCTGTCATCAGCTGCACCCCAATAAATAGCAGGCTTATCACCATTCGTATTGCAGCACATCCAAATAACATCTCCATCATACAGGTATATGCCCCCACTACTGACTATGAGGATGAGGCAATTGTTACATTTTATGACAATCTGGATGAAGCAATTAAGAAAATTCCAAAGAAAGATCTTCTCATCGTTCTAGGTGATTGGAATGCTAAAATAGGGCCAGATGCATACGGTCACTGGGCTGGCACAGTGGGGAAATTTGGGACTGGAGAAACCAACGATCGAGGACTAAGGCTACTAGAATTTGCCAGCAACTATAAACTAACCCTTGCAAATACACTATTTCCTCATAAGTTATCAAGAAGAACAACGTGGCATGCCCCAAAAACTGAGATACATAACCAAATTGATTTTATTCTTGTATCCAAAAGATTCAAGTCCAGCATTAATAAAGCCAAGACTAGGACCTTTCCTGGCGCCGACATTGGTAGTGATCACGACATGGTATTGATGACGCTCAAGCTTAAACTCAAAAAGAACTATAATCAAAACAGATGTTCTCAGTTAAGATTCAATTTAGACAAATTGAAAGATCCAGAAATCGCGGGAATCTTTGAGGCAACTGTTGGAGGAAAATTCGCAGCTCTCAACTTTTTGGAGGATGATATCAACTCAATCACAGAGAACATGAAAGACGTGCTCATTGAATCAGCAACAGAAATACTTGGTAAAAGAAAGAAAATAAACAAACCATGGGTTACAGATGAAATTCTGAAGTTATGTGATACACGGCGAGAAATGAAAAAGGTTAAGAAAGAGGTTCCTGAAGCAGCATGGCAATACAGTATGGTGAATAAAAATATTAGAAAGAAAATGAAACAGGCCAAAGAAAAATGGGTAGCTGATCAATGTGAGTCCATTAATACGGGGCTAATAAAAGGTAACAGCAAGGCAGTTTTTGACACATTAAGAAGACTATCAAAACCCCAACAGCCCAGGGTAACTGTCATAGAAGATAGCAATGGGGCTCTGCTCAATGAAAAAACAGCTGTAATGAGAAGGTGGACAGAATATTGTAAAGAATTATATAACTGTAAACTTGACACTGACTTAGGCATATTAAACAACATTAAGTGCGAAAACAGAGAACTCGGAAATGCAGCAATACTACGGGAAGAAGTGGAAGAGGCTATATGTTTGATGAAAGGAGGGAAGTCACCGGGTGTGGATAATATACCAGCAGAGCTCTTGAAATATGGAGGACCAGATATAGTAAAAATCATGACAACAATTTGCCAGAAGATATGGAGTACAAAAAAATGGCCAAAAGAATGGACGCAGTCATTAGTAATACCGCTTCCAAAGAAAGGAAATCTAAAAATGTGCAAGAACTACAGAACCATTAGCCTTATTAGTCATCCAAGTAAGGTGATGTTAAGGATACTTTTGAACAGAATAAAACAGAAATCAGAAGAAATCTTGTCAGAGGAACAGGCTGGCTTTAGACCAAAAAGAAGTACCTCAGAACAAATCTTCAATATTAGATTACTGATCGAAAAACATCTCCAGCATCAACATGATTTATACCATAACTTCATCGATTTCACAAAAGCCTTCGATCGAGTCTGGCATGAAGGTTTATGGCAAATAATGAGAAAATTCAATTTTGATACCAACATCATAGATATCATTGAAGCACTCACTATACAAGGACGCAAGCAGTGCTGTTTTTGCAAGCAATGACATTGGAGAATTTTTCAAAACAACTGTAGGAGTTCGCCAGGGATGTATCCTGTCACCAGTGCTCTTTAACATTTATCTAGAACATATTATGCAGGAGGCTCTCTACGATTATAAATCAACCATATCGATTGGAGGCCGACCTCTGTGTATTCTACGTTTTGCTGATGATATTGATCTGATAGCTGGAACAGAATCAGAACTTCAAGACCTTACCTCTAGACTGGAGAAAGTAACAAGAACATATGGGATGGAAATTAATATAGAAAAAAGCAAGATATTGGTGAATAGCCATAAGAAACATGTTCCGACCAACATTACGTTAAATGGGCAAACGTTAGAAGAAGTTAACACCTTTAAATATCTCGGGTCCACTATATGTAGTGATGGAAGATCAAATAAAGAAATCAAGACAAGACTTGAGATGGCCTCAGCTGCCATGACAAGGTTGAATGTGATCTGGAAAAGTAACATCAGTTTTCCTGTGAAGATCAAATTATACAAATCACTTGTATTATCTATTCTCTTGTATGGGTGTGAGGGCTGGACACTCACTGCAGATACGGAGCGAAGGATTCAGGCTTTCGAGCATAAATGTTATAGAAGAATTTTGCGCATTTGCTATAAAGAGCACAAAACAAATGTCTATGTTAGAGAGAAGATAAACACCTATGCAGGCCATCAAGAACCACTTTTGTCAATAGTGAAACGTCGAAAGCTTGCCTGGTTTGGGCATGTAACTCGTCATGACTCCCTTTCGAAAACGATCCTCCAGGGAACAGTCGAAGGTAAACGGAGAAGAGGAAGGCAAAGAAAATCCTGGGCTGATAACATCAAAGAATGGGCAGGACACGGTTTCTCCACACTTGTACGCATTGCTGAGAATAGAGAGCAGTGGAGGACCCTGTCTGCTGATGCTTCCACCATGGCACCCCTACGACCCATGACGGGTTATGGGTTGAGATGAGATGATGATGAAATGTAGATTTCCTCATAAAGGCCAACTTACAGGGAGTGCTACAGGGATACCTCTTGTGACCATTTCTCTTCGGACTGGCTATAGACTGGATAATGAAAGCAGTGTCAACCAACAGAAATGGAGTTTCGGGGTGCGACAAAACAGCTTGGCGATCTAGATTTTGTTGATGACCTTGCTCTTCTGTCCCATAACTGTAATCAGATGCAAAACAGAATGACAATACTAGAGGAGAGGTCACATCAGGTGGGTCTGAAAATTCATGAAAGATTAAGATAATGAGAATAGGTGCTGCAAAAAGTAGCCAGATTACACTTGGAGAAGCATCCCTTCTAGATGTGGACTTGTATGTATGTATGTGTGTGTGTGTCTCTCTCTCTCTCTCTATAATAATAATAATAATAAATTCTTTAAGCACCAAACACGGCGCATAAGGCAGAAACCAGTGCTCTCCAGGTTGTTCGTTGTGACGCCACTCCTCTTAGCTCTTGCACATTATTTAGGCCCAACGTTCTTACTTACTTACTTAGTTGTTCCCCTTCTACCGTGAGGTGTAGAGATATGGAAGAGAGAGCGCCAGACTATCCTATCGGCTGTCTTCCTCCTGGCCTGGTTCCATTCTAGTCCTCGATCCTTCAAAGATTGTCTAATGTTGTCCTCCCAGCGGACTCTGGGTCGTCCTCGGGGTCTGGATTCTTGGCTCTTTGTTTCCCATGCTTGTCGTGGTATCCGATCTTCTCCCATTCTGCAGACATGGCCAAACCATCTTAATTGGGACTGTTCTACTTGGGTCTGCAGAAGGGGGGGGGGGGGGGGATTTAATGCCTTGACGTATGTCTGGTTGCGTACCATGTCTCTTCTTGTTACTTCAACCACCTTCCTCAGATACCTCATTTCTGAGGTTTGGATCTGGCTTTTATGGGTTGTAGTCATTGCCCATGACTCGCATCCTTATGTCAGGACTGGGACATAGGTAGAGCGGTATACAGCCATCTTCGTTTTCTTACCAACCTCTCTCTTGCTGAGGAATCCTCGATTTATGGCCTGAAAAAGTCTCCCAGCTGCTGCTTTTCGAGTGGCCAACTCTTCTTTGATGCCTCCCTTTCGGTCTATAATAGCTCCGAGGTATTTAAAGTGGTCGACCTGCTCCAGGACCTGTTCTCCCAGCTTAATCTGATGTTTTCTTTCTTCTCGTGATATCACCATGGATTTTGTTTTAGAGCTGCTTATGACCATCCCTCTCTTCTCCAGCTCTTCCTTCCAGACTTGCAGGTTGGATTGGAGATGTGCCTCTGATTTAGCAATCAGGGCAACATCATCAGCAAATGCCAGCTCCGAAATATAGACCTGTCTCATCTTCCAGTACCCCACTGAATACTTTCTTGTTCTCTCCTTACATGCCTTGATGACATCGTCCATAAGGAGTATGAAGAGGTAAGGTGATAGGATATCACCTTGTCTTACACCAGTGGTGGTCCTGAACTCTTCCGACTTATGGTTTGCTGTCCTCACATAATTTCTGCAAGACTTGTAGAAGCTCTGTATAGCATGAATCAGAGGTGCTGGAATATTCTTCCTTGCCAAACAGTCCCAAAGTTTGCTCCAGGGGACCCTGTCAAACGCCTTTTCCAGATCTATGAAACAAAGATGCATCTCACTCTTATACTCAAGGGCCTTTTCACTCAGCTGTCTGAGTGTGAAGATTAGGTCTTGAGTACTTCGGTTTGCTCGGAATCCGCACTGGACCTCATCCAATTGTGGCTCAGCTAGGCGCCGGAGTCTCTGCTCTAGGATTCTAGAGTAGATTTTACCAGGGACACTGAGAAGGGATATGCCTCTATGGTTTCCACACTGTCGATTGTCACCCTTTTTGAAAATTGGTGTTATGATGGCAATCTCCCAATCCTTTGGTATGGTCTTGTTGTACCACGCTGCCTGTAAAACCCTTAAGAGTAATAGGTCGCCTGATGCTCCCATGAACTTAACCATTTCTGGTGTTATACCATCATGCCCTGCTGCTTTGCCCATCTTGATTTTCTCCAGTGCTGCCTTCAGTTCTTCCATCTTTATGTCATCTTCACCATCATTGGTTTTCTCTTCTGTGCTAGTGTTTATCATTTCTGATGCTTCACCATGCTCACCATCCAGGAGTTCTGAGAAATATTCTTTCCATCTTCCCATTACTTCCTTCGGGGCAGTAAGCAATTTGCCTTGCTTGTCCTTTATAAATTTGAGAGGGCATTGTTTTTCCTTCCTCATGTTCTTTCTTTAGGGTTTTCTTGTGCATAGCTTTTCTCCAAACAACTTCTGTTTTCTGGTACTTTGTTCTTTTCTTGTGCATCTTTTTCTAGCTTTTCTCCAAATTCTTTTGTAGGTCGTAATGCTCATTTCTCCTGCTCGTTTACTTGGTTTCTTGCGTGATGTTGGACAGTTCCTAGGCTGAGCAACTCTTTCAGTTGTTCTTTTGATTGTTAGCAGGTAGTGATCACTTCCAATCTCTGGCCCCCTCCAGACTCTAGCATCTCGGACATATTTGAATGAGCTTCTCCGAACAATGTCATAGTCGATCACTGACTTCTCATTCTTTATTGGTTCACATCTAGTGTATGCCCAACGTTCTGCCTTCTCTTATTATTGTTCTTCTGAGTGTTTCTTTTGGTCTTCCTTTTTTCCTCTTACCCTCAGGAACCCAAGTGAGCGCCTGTAGTGGTATTCTGTTGTTTTGCATTCGTAGGACATGACCGATATATGACCATTGTCTCTTCCTTATATAGTCGGAGACATATTTCTGCCTAGAGTCTTCTCTTATTTGTCGATTAGTCTTGAATTCTTTCCAACTGATGTTCATGAGTTTTCTAAGACATTTGTTCTCGAATGTATTCAGCTTGTTCTCCAATGATTTTGTTATTTTCCAACTCTCACAGCCGTATGTTAACATTGAGATAACATTTGAATTAAACAGACGAAGCTTGGTATGTATATTCAATGATCGTAATTTCCAAATGTTAGATAATCTATTGAAGGCGCTAGCTGCCAAAGCAATTCTAGTATGGATTTCTCTTGTTGTGTCACCATCCTGAGTCATTTTACTGCCTATATAATTGAAACTTTCAACTTTCTGTAGTTTTTCCCCGTTCAAGATGATATCAAAGGTCTCGTTAGAAAAGTTCATAGCTTTAGTTTTAGAGGCATTGATTTATTTGGAGACCTATTTTAACCGAGAGATGACACAAATTATTTACTGCTTCTTGGGATTGTCTGGGTGTTGAACTTAAGAATGCTAAATCATCTGCGAAATCCAGGTCCCCCAGGAATTTTCCATTTGTCCATTTTATACCTAATTGTTCATTGTGGGTATAGTTTCTCATAACCCAATCAATAGCTATTCCAAAAAGTAGTGGTGACATAATACAGCCTTGTTTCACCCCTGTTTCTACTGTAAACCATTCTGTATTCCCATTATTTGTTCTAACACAACATCTTGCATTGTCATCTAGCACTTTGATTATATTCACATATTTTGTTGGAAAACCATAGATTGTAAGTATCTTCCACAATGATGGGCGGTGTAGACTATCAAAGGCTTTTTGAAAATCGACGAAGGTAATAATAAGTGGCGATTGCATTTCCACTGATTCTTCTATAATTGTTCTTAGTGTGAATATTTGATCAATACATGATCGTTTCGGCCTGAAACCCGCTTGTTCTTCTCTGATCTTTTCGTCAGCATGCAATTTAAGTCTTTCTAACATCATGCAACATAATAATTTTCCAGGTACTGATAATAGAGATATACCATGCCAGTTATTACAGTATCTCTCTCTCTCTCTCATAAATTAGCACTTACACAAAAAAGAAGGCTTGAAATGCTACGTCAAGATTACCACTGTGAAACTGATTGAAAGAACCAGACAATTACCAGTGGAACAAAAAAGTGAGAAAACACTGGCTTTGGACAGATAGGGCACATGTTCAAAAATGCATCTGTTGTGTACTCAGAGGACTTTCTGTGTATGTGTATAAAATGTAATCTGTTTGCCTAATTTTCTGAGGGCACACCTTTTTCAACAATAAACAAATGTCATTTAGTTATATGCCGTAGTCATGATTCAGTATTGTGCAAAGTTTTATGTTCAGAAGGTCCTTAATGTAGATAGTGTTTATACACCAGTCTTCTTTATAATAATTTTTTGTTGTTTCTGAAAGAAGTATTTTCATCTAAATTATCATTTGTCCACAGTGATGAACACAGTAATCTTTCCTGATTTTGATGTAAAAAGTGAAGTTTCGTCGGATATGCCTGCAAGTCGACAGGTGAAACAAAAACTGTTAGAAGATATTGAGAGAAAGTTTGGGTTTCAGCCAATTGGTTACCCTCACCAGGATGAAAATGATTTAGCTTCCCCAGAAATGGCAGAGTTCAGTGGGCAGTTTTGATCTATCAGGTTATCCTAGAGAAAGATGTGTCTTGTCCTGTGTTAGAAAGCAAAATATGCATTTTTAATTAAATCCTGCATTCTTTAATTATGCAGCAGCTGTGATTGTTAAATTATAATAGTCATTATTTCTTTGTACATTTATGTAGCTATCTAGATTTGGAAGTGTATGAGTTTTAATGCTGAACAATAGTTGTAGGAAATTAACATTTCTGTTGTGTCTGACTTGTATACAGTATGAATTGCTGTAGTAGTCTTGCGCATCAGTAATCTTTGATTGAAATGTCTCATGAATGTATGACCAGGCAGGTCACAGTCTCAAGTTTGAGGTACAGTGTTTATGATTGCTTAGGTTTAGGTTGTATATGATTAATAAATATTTCAGATACATAGCATTTCTCTACATTCATTGCAGTCTGATGTTCTGCTAAGTCACGTCACTGACTTTATTTTGATTAACCTGCCTGGCTGTTTATTGGTAATTTTCAGTTTAGTTTCGGGCAATTCATCAGTCAGTCATTAGTGTCTAATTATTAGTCAGTTGTTGATTTAATTAGTCAGTAACTGATTTAAATAAATTGTTCATCTATGGCCTCTTAATGTGAGGAAAGAACAGGCAGGTTTTCGACACTACAGATACTTCACAGACCAGACAGCCAAATTGCACATAATAGTAGAACTGAGCTTGGAATTGAATTCATCACTTTACATTGGATTTGTGCACAGTGAAAAGGCATTCTATAGCTTTGAAAAAGAATCAGTTTGGAAACTGATGAAGCATTACTGATTCCTCCAGTAGTTCAACAACTAGCCTTATGAGGACATGGAATGCAGAGTTCTTCGTGAAGGATAACTTACAAAACCCTTTGAGATAAGAACAGGAATACAGCAGTGAGGCCTCGTGTTATAGTCAACAGCAACATTTATCTTCCTGCTAGAATTGTGATACCTTGCCCTAGTCCTAGATAAATGCAAAACAGAATGAAAATACTGGATGAGAAGTCTCAGCAACTGGGTCCAAAAATTCAAAGACAAAAGAAAAATATCATAAAAATGTATTCGGCAAATGTAAACCATTTTGCGCATGGACAAACGTCCCTATGGATGTGAACTCATACATATATCATGGCTACAACTTAGACAAAGTTGAAGGAATGGACGGTAACATTGAAATATGAAATTGGAAGACAAGATGGATTTAGTTACATTGGGAATTAAAGTAAAAAAACAAACAAACAAAAGGGGGAAAAAAACCAGAATTTTCAACTTTAAATATCAAAGTACACACCCAAAAAAAATTAAAAAAAAAACGAAAAAAAATTTGGGCCTACGTGTCAGAGTATTCCTACTGTACACGGAGAACAACAAAAGTGATAACCAAAAAGTTACAGACTTGGGTGCTTGCATAGAATAGAAGGTCTGAAATGGTATGACAGGATCACAAGTGAATACAAGCTGATGGTACAAGGGCTCAGACCTCCATGTCAAGCACATTTGTTCCTCATTACCCTTGAGCTCTCCAAGAAGCACAGCCCTGTCTAGTGTCATCAGCACAAGGTCTTCCTCATCATTTTCACTTCTGTCTCTATTACTCTTCTCTGTGGGATTTTCAGTCTAATTCTACCTCTCCAGAACAAGGACTGCCTGTTAATACTATCAGCAGGTTTTCTCAGTGTGTGTCTATTGCCGGCATCTTCTCATCTCTTGTTCCACTGACACTTGTCTGGTTCTTGTCATCAGTTCCACATTGGTGACCTTTTTGTATCATTTCAATCTATTCACTGTTCTATGCACACACCTATTTATGAGAGTCAGTAACTTCTTGGTTGTTGTTCTCCATGTTTTACAGCCATACAATAAGACTGACTTGGCATGTCAGTTGAAGATTCTAATTTTTTTTAAAAACTTGATTATGTCATTTATCCAAATGAAAATTGGGGTTCACACAACAACAATCAGACGCCACTGAATTTGTACTCCCTTATGTTTGCACAACTGTTCATTACATACAATCTGTCACTGCTAATGCGCCAGTTTCAAAACACCTGCGGTTGTGCTCATTTCCTGTAATTGCATTTATTGTTATAGTAAGTTATATGTATTAATCTCATTATTATTGTTTTATATATTTATGGCAAGAACAGATGATAGAAATCAGAACCGCTAAATATATATTATTTTGGTTGGTGCAATGACTTTATTGTTTGTCATTTTTCTCACACATTAATATTTTTGTAAAGTTAATAATTATGACTAGTGTTTTCAATAGTGTTAAAATGATATACATAGTTAACATGATTCATCCAGATCTCAAAATGCTAGAACAACAGTATCATACATTTTAACATACAGACTGACATTATCCTGTTATTTCTTCAATTACTTGAAATTAATTACACTGACAAACAACATTTTTCTTTCTTATATAAGAATAAGTGTTCTTAGGTCAGTTTCTTGCGCTGATTTCAAATTTGAAATCCGTTTATCTCTATCACATCGGGTTCTTAAGATATTTGTGAATAAATATATTTTTGGGAAACCGTTATTTGCTCCGTTTCATTTTTACTATATAACTTATTAAAAATTAATAAAATGCAAAATAATTCTACTTTTTATACTGCCAAAAGATGCATGACTTATGTTACGCTATTTTTCCAATAGTTACTGTATTTTGAAATAATTCTGAGCGAAATATGGCTTCTAGAAGTTGTAGAAATTCGGCTGATCTGTTCTGTTACGTGTGCGGATATTTTACCGATCGTGTTCACGAGAAAAACTTTACACGATTACTAAAGAAAGCATATGAAATTTATTTTGATTCGGAAGTTGATGATGCAAATAAATCTTGGAAGCAAAATGCAGTTTGTTCGACTTGTGCAAATACATTGGCAGGTTGGTTGCGAAAATCGCCGAAGCATAAGTCGATGCCTTTTGGAGTGTCAGTAATATGGCGCGAACCGACAAATCACGCTACTGATTGTTACTTCTGCTTGACAAATATCCATGGGTTCACTTTTAAAACTAGAAAGTCTGTGGTTTATCCAAATATTGAATCGGGTTCGAAACCAGTGCCTCATGATCCAATCACATGTCCGATCCCAGTTCCACCAGAACAATATCCGTTGGACGTGAATGAACCATCAGAAAGTGATAGTTTACCTGCTTTAGAAACTAATTCTGACTCGGATTATATACCGGGGAATGATGGTGTTCACTTAATTAACCATTCAGAACTTTCAGATCTAATACGTGATTTCGCTCTTACCAAAGGACAAGCGGAATTACTCGGTTCGCGACTCAAAGAATGGCGGAATTACTCGGTTCGCGACTCAAAGAATGGAATCTTTTAGCACCCAATACTCCGATATCTAAATTTCGTCATAGACACAGAGAACTTGTTCAATACTTTGAGATGGATGATGACATTTGCTATTGCAAAGATAAAAACGGTTTGATGGTGCACCTCGGTCATGAGCACTTAGTCAACGAATGGCGACTTTTCATCGACTCTTCCAAGACTAGTCTAAAAGCCGTTATTGCATAACAGAAATTTATTTTCATCAATTCCAGTCGCCTACTCTGTTCATATGAAAGAAACTTATGACAATATGGCTATACTTTTGGCAAAAATAAAGTACAATGACTACCAATGGCGGATTTGTGGAGACCTAAAGGTCATTGCAATTCTCACGGGCATGCAGACTGGGTATACTAAATTTTGTTGCTTCATATGTGAATGGGACAGAAGCAACAGACAGGAACATAATGCAAGAAAGGTGTGGCCTATCAGGGATCGTATGCAGCTCGGGCATAAAAATGTAATACACGAGCCATTAGTTAACAAAGACAGCATCATTTTACCACCGTTACATATAAAGTTGGGGCTCATGAAGAATTTCGTAAAAGCGTTAGATAAAACGAGCAAAGCTTTCACTTATCTTCGAGAAAAGTTTCCGCAAGTTAGCGATGCAAAGATAGAGGAAGGTATCTTTGTAGGACCTCAGATTAGGAAAGTTATTGCAGACAAACAATTCGAGAACTTGTTACATGGTAGTGAACTTCGCGCATGGATGGCATTCAAATCGATCGTCGATAACTTTCTGGGAAATCACAAATCTGTCGACTTTGTGCATATTGTTAAGCAGTGCATAGATGCATACAGAATTATGGGCTGTAACATGTCCCTCAAAATCCATTTGCTCGATTCGCATCTTGACTTTTTCCCTGACAACCTTGGCGAAGTCAGCGATGAACATGGAGAACGATTCCATCAAGATACTGCCGTCATGGAGTCACGTTATCAAGGACGTTGGAGTGTGACCATGCTTGACGATTATTGTTGGATGCTTCATCGCGATGTACCACATGCCATTCACCGACGAAAGTCGGCTGCAAAGAAATTCAAGCCTACATAACTGTTATACTTCTTGTACAAATGATGTTGTAATACTGTATGCATTGTTAAAAAACTTCAATTGCGTATTTCTAGAGATCCCGACCTGATAGAGAAAAACGGTTTGCAGATTTAAAAACAGCGCATTAAAATTGACCAGAAAAACATTGAAATGTTAGAGAAAGAAAAAAAATTTTTTTTTGTTGTTAGCCAGTGTTACATCTGTAAGTATATTTGGTTTTTGTAGAAGAAATGCGTAAATATTGCTTTTGTAATTTTAACAAGTTCTATTACTTAAAGGCATTTAAAATAACTTTACTTGTTCTTGTGGTAGAGAACAGGAAAAATCCCCCCCTTACATGTCATTTTTGCTTTACATTGTTACTTAATGACTCAGCCAGGAATCAAACTTTGAACCTTCTCCCTCTTGTATGAAAAGGTCACTGGACCGCCACAGTCAGTGTCATGTATTCATACCACACTGAATAAGATGACAGCAGTGATGAAGAAGGAAATGTTGTATGACTGATCAGTCCATACTATGACTGATGATGGGGGAGAGAAATATGACTGGGAAGACTGATTATGGTGCTCAGTATGTTTGATCTTATGTGAATATATGGTTGGTTACAGGAAAAGGATTCCACTTCTCCGTGAAAAATGTAAGAAATACTAAACTACATATTTTCCATTTTTCCTATACTCAAGTCTTTTTTTTTTTTTTTCTGCCCATGTGTACATCCATTTTTTAAATAGTGAAATATCTATTTTTTTAGCCTTTATTATCTCATTTCATTTAATGCTGGGCTGGGTGGAGGTTTGATGCAAAGTTTCAAGATATAGAATTAGAGAATATGTAATGTTTTTGCTAGAAGAGGCTTGCTTAAAAATGTTTTTTTATAATTAGTGCTGTCCACGTCACCATAGGCAAGGGGCTGCTATGGTTCTCATTCATTCATGTCATTTTATATTTCCAACAGAGAATATCATCAGACAGCAAGGTCTTTTATATTTGCATATGTGCCCTAATATAATCAACAGACCTTGTGTCTAGGTTGAATGGGGCGCGTTTCACCAAAACGAGGCAAAATGTTATTTCAAAAACAAAAACCAAGTAGGATGGAACTACTACTGCAGTACAGTCCTGTCCTGCAACAGTGGTTTGTGTTGCAGTTTGTTTGACATTTGTAAATGACAGCTTGGTGATACAGCAGACAAATGTCCAAACATATTGACATATATGTCTTTCTCATTGAACATATAAACACACAGAAATAAAGACAATAAATCATCAAATTAACATTACATGAAACTAATGAAATTTGAAAGGGAAAAGGGGGGGAGAAGAAGAGAGAAATGAGGATTTCACAGCTTGGTGGTACAATTCAAATCTTTCATAGAAAAAAGGCAGCAGTAAAAAAAATGAGTTGAATATTTTCACAGCTATATAGAAGTTAACTGTTTTTATGAATTGCGTTTTGTTCACTTTTAATTATTTTTAGAGAAGCCATTTTTAACCAAAGTTATAAAAATTGATAAGCATTTACAGCACTTTTTTTTTTTTAATCATAACAAACGGCTAACATTTGGTGAGTGTAAAATAATTTCATCTGTACTTTATTATTTTTAATGTTTATAGTTTTTATTGTAAGTAATCAGTTGTACACAACAAAATCAGTTATGTAGTAAAGTGTTTTCATTCTATGTGCAATTAGGTAACATTGGTTTACTGATTTCAAAAAGAATGCACTAACTTTAAGTGGGTTAAAAATATCAATTTCAAGACACTTATCTTGTTTGAAACTTCATATTCTCTACCATGGAATGATTGAGTTACATTTGCCAGACATGTTCTTAGATACATTATGCATTTAAAAATACTGACCTACTTAAAAAATCAAAATGGCATCGAGTTGAATCTGTGTTTCTCCTAATTTCCGCCGTTAGATGCACACAATCTTTACACAAAATTTTCAGATGCAACCAACAACAAAATATATTTTATCGTTCAAATGATCCTTAAAATATTTTTATTGTGATAGCAGTTTCTCAATATCTCATCATGTCAACTTGTCACTGATTTTGTGATATTTTGTCACATTTATCCAGCAGATTTTAACGTCATCATCATCATCATGTTCCTTATGGAGCATAGAGCCACCTCTTGCAGGAAGTGCCTACACCAAACATTGACATGCTCTTGCAGTGATGGTTTATGTGGCAATTAGTTTGATCTGATCAGGTTGTAAGGTCCCCCCCCCCCCCCCCCCCCCCCGAGGGTGAGATTTTAACATACAGTTAGAAAATGATTGTTTCCAATATTCCAACTTTATCTTCATTTCTTTAAGCCTAGTTAGTCATATCGAAGTATCTTTCTTTCTGTCTCACACATACACACAGTCTCCTAGATGATATTGATCAGTGTCATTATTAAACAATGTGGTATCTTTATGTGATCTGCTTTACATTCTTTCACCTGGTTATCCACTGAATATTATCCAGCACTGAATGGCACAGTTTTTTTTTCCCAGTAACTAGATTCATGTGTCTGATGTGTTAGTTAATATCGAGACCACATTATTTCAGATATTGAATGTTTTATACAGGTCTTTTGTGTCACTTACCTTCAATTTTGCAGAGCTGAATCTTCATACCCGTATCAAGAGGCTGTTGTTTGTCATCTTATTAGTTTCATATTGCTGTCTGGGTATTTGAAGATAAACTGTGTAAATGAAGCTGTCTTATAAAACAACCGTGCAACAGCTTTGAAAAGAGGCATATACATTACAAGATGATTTTTTGATGTTCTAACAGTTTCCACATCAGCTTATCATTACAACACCTATTGTTTCATTTATAAATACATTACCAGTACCCATACAGAAAGACAGGAATAATATATCACTGTCATGTAAATGTCTGTCCGTGTGCCAGTTGTGTACATGTATATTGTACATTTGAAGTAGACATAACAACAGCTAACTGTGATAACAAGCTTCTTGTGTGTTTGCCATCTGACAACATGATTAAAAACTGATATTCCATTGTTATCTGGAAGTATTGGTTGGTAGACGAGTGACATGGTGGTGTGTTGAATTGTGGTAACTCATCTAAGCTGGTGAAAGCATTTGGTGTGATATTCCTATGATGCATATATAAGTATGCGACAGTATGTGAATATAAAAACTGTGAATGCTTAACCCTTTCAGCACCAGTATGACGTACACCATACGGCATAAATCTTCACAATTTTTGTCGCTGTGCCGTACCGCGTACGTCACATTTTAAAAGCACAAGAACTCTTCTGTTTACAACTGTATCGGCAATTGCTGGGCATAATCGGATTCAGCATTGAAAAATCTGGCCACTAAGCTTGAAACGAACAAAATATTTTACTGCTAGCGAATACAGTAGAACTGATAATAGTGATTTTATAAAAGCGAAAGTTCAAACATGGACGTTGCCGTACCGCCGAACCATAAACATCTTGTGGAAAAAGAGCATGAAAATTCTTGTTTGAGTTGAATTTATTCAACTTGAATGATTCTGACAACTCTTTTTACTGAGATTCTGGTAATCTTTACCTTTAGTGCCGTCGAGTATGTTTAATATGTGTATTTTCGTACCATTTAGGGTTGAGGTTAGGTTTAGGGTTACCCTAATTCTAATGCTGACTCAATACACATATTATACATACCGTACTCGACGGCACTAAATGTAAAGATTACCCAGATTCAGAGTTTGTGTAGTCTGGTTCAGAATATACTTTTAATGGGTTTCCTTTTACAATAAACTGTTTACAGTCAAATTAAAAATATGACCCCTAAAATTACAATTATCCTGTCGTTCAGGGGAACGAACTAAGCTGGTGTTGTCATTTGGAATAAAAAACCCGTCGTTGCGAAAGGGTGCAAATCGCTACAGACTGTTTAAAAAAAAAAAAAAAAAAAACTCAATGTATATCTTTTAACGGACTGGGAATTAACAAGGTTAACAACTGGTTCCATTTGTCTCCTAACATGGTAAGTAACACAGATAAACATTTGTGAATTAAATTGTGTAGACTGCTGGGTGATTGGAAAGTCACTTCATATTCTGAAATGTTGATATCCTGACTTGTACCTGTTATAAATACATGAAACAAGTGTCCAGACAAGGAGCCATAACTGCCATTTAATAAATAAGCTTAATGTTTTTACGAGGGACGGTCAAAAAGTAATGCATCGTAATTTTTAATTTCATTCAATAGGCAAGAAAACAGATAAAATTCACATTGAAATATAGCGCCAAGTCTGAACTTCAAAAATTTATTTCTCAATGTAGTCTCCGTTATTTGTTACAGTTTTTGTCCATCTTCTCACAAGGGCATGTATCCCCGCATGGTAAAAATTTGTGTCCTTTTTCCTAAACCACTGGCGAACGGCGCGTTTAAGGGTCTCGGTGTCGTCAAAGTGATGTCCGCGAAGATCTTCTTTCGGTGGTCCAAACAGATGGAAGTCAGAAGGTGCAAGATCGGGACTGTAAGGGGGATGTGGTAATAATGTCCAGCCAAATTCTGCAATCGCATCAATGGTGCGTTTAGCGGTGTGTGGCATGGCATTATCGTGCAACAGTAGTGCAGTTCTCTGATCTTTTAATGGGTAAAGTCGCCGAAGACGACCTCTAATCTTCTTCAAAGTTTCAATGTAACGGTCTGCATTCACCGTATTTCCCTGTTCCAAGAAGTCGAGAAGAATCACACCCTTCTCATCCCAAAACACGGAGGCCATAACGTTCCCTACAGATGGTGAACTTTTGAACTTCTTTCTTGTCGGCGATGTTGTGTGATGCCATTCCATTGACTGCCTCTTGGATTCTACTTCAGCTTCGTCACAACGATGTACCCAACGTCGGACAGTGCTAACATCCACTGTTGAATCTCCATAAACATTCTTCAAAAGTTCGTGGATGCGAATTGGGGTCTCGCCTTCAGCATTGAGGAATTCTATGACATAACGTTTTAACCGAACGTCTTTGGCAGCCATTTTTAAACTGTTACAGTGGTGCCACCTGTTACTGAAACAGGTTGGTAATGCTATACAGTGCAGAAGAGTGTTTGAGGAATCCTGCTAAATTTACAAATTACACACCGATGCAGTACTTACATACATAAAAAATAGGAGGCATTACTTTTTGACCTTCCGTTGTACTTCCTTTGTCTGGGAACAGAATAAAAATAAAAGAAAATCTGAAATGGCCAATAAACGGACATTATGATAGACAGTTGCCTACAATGCATGTATACACTGCTTAGACGATGCAGACCATGCTGGCTTGGGCATATCCGCCACATGGAAGATGGTCGCATCCTGAAAGATATCTTCTACAGACAACTAGCAGATGGGAAAAGAACAGTGACCACAGCTGAGGTTAAAAGATGTGTACAAGAGAGACATAAATCCAGCAACCTGGAGGATGAAGCTGCTGTTCGCACTAAGTCACAATGCTCTGTACGGCGCCACCTCAGATTGAGTGAAAAAAGAAGCTCTCACAAGAAGAAGAGAAAAGACCACCAGCAAAAAAAAGCAGCTGAGCGCTGTCACCTCAGGGTCACATTCCCACAGTCAGTTATGACTGAAGGGGCTATTATTATTATTACAATAGACAGCAAAAAATAGTTTTCAATCACCCGGTATAACACAACCACCCGGTATAACACAACCACCCGGTATAACACAACCACCTGGTATAACACAACCACCTGGTATAACACAACCACCTGGTATAACACAACCACCCCGTGTAGTTTCCAGGGGAAACAAAGACAGTATAAGACATCTTAGCCATGGGTACAACAACAACAAGGAGGCAGCTAATATGAACACCATGGTTCATAGAATAGAATTGACATAACCATGCATGGGGCTGCCAACCTCATCTTGTAATACAAATACTTTATAAACAACTGCTGCTGCTGGAGCATGTGCAGGCTTCCTGCTAGAGGACCTGTTGCAGGTCTGACTCCATTGGAGCTCTTTAAGGAGCAAATAGGAAAGTGATAACACATCCAGTCTTTTTGTATGGCTCTGAAACATGAACAGTGAAAACAAAAAGCTATAGATTTTCATCAATGGGTACTCGCGTAGAGCAGAAGGATTGAATTGGTATGACAAGATCACTAATATGAGACTGATGACAAGAACCAGACTAGTGCCAATGGAATAAGATATGACAAGATGAAGCTGGAGATGGATAAGACACACATTGAAGAAACATGTTGATTGCATTACGAGGCAGTCCTTGTTCTGGAACCCTGGTAAGAGAAGTAGTGCAAGACCACATGGAAAGACTTTGAGCTGATGAAGGTACAAGAAGACTTGGTTTAAGTTTGTCAAAGGCCTATGCTCCTTGGGGAGCTAAAGGGTGATGATGATGACATATTCATGTGCATGGGTTTTCTTTGTTATCACACTAGTGTCTGGTCCAACTTCTTGTCACAGGGAGGGAAATGGATGATGAGATATAGATTGTACAGCATTTAGTGTTTTGTAAAGCTGAGCCCAACTAGCCGGTAATGAAATAATTAAAACTCTCCAAATTTCTTTATTCAAGATGCCAACAGAGCAGTTCGCATCAACAGTTGTAATTTTTTTAAACCAAAATTATTTATTTTTGGGGATGTACGCAACAATAATTAACAACATTTAATATAATTATTCAAATTTAGTCCAACAAACAAGACTGTCTTATTATGATCATGACAGAACTCAAGATTATTCTGTAATGCAAAAGGTTTAGTTTACTGATCAACATATCTGAACAGAAGTAATAAACAAGACCTTGCTAGAACAAGTGAAGAAATTAAAATTCCTGTTCAAGAAGCCTGATAGAAAAGGAAAACAAAAAGATGAGCCAGGGCTAAAGCAGTGACTTACAAAATGACATCTCTGCTGATGCAATCATCTAAGTGACAACAAAGAGACAGCAGATAAATACAATTCTTATACTATAACTCTGGGCTATCAATCAATCATCACTATCTGAAACACAAGAAAACAAAAGACCACATATTGTGAGATGAGATGTCAAAAACAAACTTGTAAGAAACAGACTGAGAAATGAAAAGAAAAAAAAAATTTCAAGACACTTATCTTGTTTGAAACTTCATATTCTCTACCATGGAATGATTGAGTTACATTTGCCAGACATGTTCTTAGATACATTATGCATTTAAAAATACTGACCTACTTAAAAAATCAAAATGGCATCGAGTTGAATCTGTGTTTCTCCTAATTTCCGCCGTTAGATGCACACAATCTTTACACAAAATTTTCAGATGCAACCAACAACAAAATATATTTTATCGTTCAAATGATCCTTAAAATATTTTTATTGTGATAGCAGTTTCTCAATATCTCATCATGTCAACTTGTCACTGATTTTGTGATATTTTGTCACATTTATCCAGCAGATTTTAACGTCATCATCATCATCATGTTCCTTATGGAGCATAGAGCCACCTCTTGCAGGAAGTGCCTACACCAAACATTGACATGCTCTTGCAGTGATGGTTTATGTGGCAATTAGTTTGATCTGATCAGGTTGTACGCCCCCCCCCCCCCCCCCCCGAGGGTGAGATTTTAACATACAGTTAGAAAATGATTGTTTCCAATATTCCAACTTTATCTTCATTTCTTTAAGCCTAGTTAGTCATATCGAAGTATCTTTCTTTCTGTCTCACACATACACACAGTCTCCTAGATGATATTGATCAGTGTCATTATTAAACAATGTGGTATCTTTATGTGATCTGCTTTACATTCTTTCACCTGGTTATCCACTGAATATTATCCAGCACTGAATGGCACAGTTTTTTTTTCCCAGTAACTAGATTCATGTGTCTGATGTGTTAGTTAATATCGAGACCACATTATTTCAGATATTGAATGTTTTATACAGGTCTTTTGTGTCACTTACCTTCAATTTTGCAGAGCTGAATCTTCATACCCGTATCAAGAGGCTGTTGTTTGTCATCTTATTAGTTTCATATTGCTGTCTGGGTATTTGAAGATAAACTGTGTAAATGAAGCTGTCTTATAAAACAACCGTGCAACAGCTTTGAAAAGAGGCATATACATTACAAGATGATTTTTTGATGTTCTAACAGTTTCCACATCAGCTTATCATTACAACACCTATTGTTTCATTTATAAATACATTACCAGTACCCATACAGAAAGACAGGAATAATATATCACTGTCATGTAAATGTCTGTCCGTGTGCCAGTTGTGTACATGTATATTGTACATTTGAAGTAGACATAACAACAGCTAACTGTGATAACAAGCTTCTTGTGTGTTTGCCATCTGACAACATGATTAAAAACTGATATTCCATTGTTATCTGGAAGTATTGGTTGGTAGACGAGTGACATGGTGGTGTGTTGAATTGTGGTAACTCATCTAAGCTGGTGAAAGCATTTGGTGTGATATTCCTATGATGCATATATAAGTATGCGACAGTATGTGAATATAAAAACTGTGAATGCTTAACCCTTTCAGCACCAGTATGACGTACACCATACGGCATAAATCTTCACAATTTTTGTCGCTGTGCCGTACCGCGTACGTCACATTTTAAAAGCACAAGAACTCTTCTGTTTACAACTGTATCGGCAATTGCTGGGCATAATCGGATTCAGCATTGAAAAATCTGGCCACTAAGCTTGAAACGAACAAAATATTTTACTGCTAGCGAATACAGTAGAACTGATAATAGTGATTTTATAAAAGCGAAAGTTCAAACATGGACGTTGCCGTACCGCCGAACCATAAACATCTTGTGGGAAAAAGAGCATGAAAATTCTTGTTTGAGTTGAATTTATTCAACTTGAATGATTCTGACAACTCTTTTTACTGAGATTCTGGTAATCTTTACCTTTAGTGCCGTCGAGTATGTTTAATATGTGTATTTTCGTACCATTTAGGGTTGAGGTTAGGTTTAGGGTTACCCTAATTCTAATGCTGACTCAATACACATATTATACATACCGTACTCGACGGCACTAAATGTAAAGATTACCCAGATTCAGAGTTTGTGTAGTCTGGTTCAGAATATACTTTTAATGGGTTTCCTTTTACAATAAACTGTTTACAGTCAAATTAAAAATATGACCCCTAAAATTACAATTATCCTGTCGTTCAGGGGAACGAACTAAGCTGGTGTTGTCATTTGGAATAAAAAACCCGTCGTTGCGAAAGGGTGCAAATCGCTACAGACTGTTTAAAAAAAAAAAAAAAAACTCAATGTATATCTTTTAACGGACTGGGAATTAACAAGGTTAACAACTGATTCCATTTGTCTCCTAACATGATAAGTAACACAGATAAACATTTGTGAATTAAATTGTGTAGACTGCTGGGTGATTGGAAAGTCACTTCATATTCTGAAATGTTGATATCCTGACTTGTACCTGTTATAAATACATGAAACAGATCTTCTTTCGGTGGTCCAAACAGATGGAAGTCAGAAGGTGCAAGATCGGGACTGTAAGGGGGATGTGGTAATAATGTCCAGCCAAATTCTGCAATCGCATCAATGGTGCGTTTAGCGGTGTGTGGCATGGCATTATCGTGCAACAGTAGTGCAGTTCTCTGATCTTTTAATGGGTAAAGTCGCCGAAGACGACCTCTAATCTTCTTCAAAGTTTCAATGTAACGGTCTGCATTCACCGTATTTCCCTGTTCCAAGAAGTCGAGAAGAATCACACCCTTCTCATCCCAAAACACGGAGGCCATAACGTTCCCTACAGATGGTGAACTTTTGAACTTCTTTCTTGTCGGCGATGTTGTGTGATGCCATTCCATTGACTGCCTCTTGGATTCTACTTCAGCTTCGTCACAACGATGTACCCAACGTCGGACAGTGCTAACATCCACTGTTGAATCTCCATAAACATTCTTCAAAAGTTCGTGGATGCGAATTGGGGTCTCGCCTTCAGCATTGAGGAATTCTATGACATAACGTTTTAACCGAACGTCTTTGGCAGCCATTTTTAAACTGTTACAGTGGTGCCACCTGTTACTGAAACAGGTTGGTAATGCTATACAGTGCAGAAGAGTGTTTGAGGAATCCTGCTAAATTTACAAATTACACACCGATGCAGTACTTACATACATAAAAAATAGGAGGCATTACTTTTTGACCTTCCGTTGTACTTCCTTTGTCTGGGAACAGAATAAAAATAAAAGAAAATCTGAAATGGCCAATAAACGGACATTATGATAGACAGTTGCCTACAATGCATGTATACACTGCTTAGACGATGCAGACCATGCTGGCTTGGGCATATCCGCCACATGGAAGATGGTCGCATCCTGAAAGATATCTTCTACAGACAACTAGCAGATGGGAAAAGAACAGTGACCACAGCTGAGGTTAAAAGATGTGTACAAGAGAGACATAAATCCAGCAACCTGGAGGATGAAGCTGCTGTTCGCACTAAGTCACAATGCTCTGTACGGCGCCACCTCAGATTGAGTGAAAAAGAAGCTCTCACAAGAAGAAGAGAAAAGAACACCAGGAAAAAAAAGCAGCTGAGCGCTGTCACCTCAGGGTCACATTCCCATAGTCAGTTATGACTGAAGGGGCTATTATTATTATTACAATAGACAGCAAAAAATGTTGCCTGCTATGAAGGCATATGTTGAACAAGTCAGATCTCATGCTGAATTATATAATGTGATATAGCATTTTTTAAAAATGAAATGACATTAATTTCTCTTTATTTTGATCCTTGTTTCATATGAATTAGATAAAAGTGAAGAAATAACAGTTTAAAAAATAGGACGTAAGTTTTCAATCACCCGGTATAACACAACCACCCGGTATAACACAACCACCCGGTATAACACAACCACCCGGTATAACACAACCACCTGGTATAACACAACCACCTGGTATAACACAACCACCCCGTGTAGTTTCCAGGGGAAACAAAGACAGTATAAGACATCTTAGCCATGGGTACAACAACAACAAGGAGGCAGCTAATATGAACACCATGGTTCATAGAATAGAATTGACATAACCAAGCATGGGGCTGCCAACCTCATCTTGTAATACAAATACTTTATAAACAACTGCTGCTGCTGGAGCATGTGCAGGCTTCCTGCTAAAGGACCTGTTGCAGGTCTGACTCCATTGGAGCTCTTTAAGGAGCAAATAGGAAAGTGATAACACATCCAGTCTTTTTGTATGGCTCTGAAACATGAACAGTGAAAACAAAAAGCTATAGATTTTCATCAATGGGTATTCACGTAGAGCAGAAGGATTGAATTGGTATGACAAGATCACTAATATGAGACTGATGACAAGAACCAGACTAGTGCCAATGGAATAAGATATGACAAGATGAAGCTGGAGATGGATAAGACACACATTGAAGAAACATGTTGATTGCATTACGAGGCAGTCCTTGTTCTGGAACCCTGGTAAGAGAAGTAGTGCAAGACCACATGGAAAGACTTTGAGCTGATGAAGGTACAAGAAGACTTGGTTTAAGTTTGTCAAAGGCCTATGCTCCTTGGGGAGCTAAAGGGTGATGATGATGACATATTCATGTGCATGGGTTTTCTTTGTTATCACACTAGTGTCAGGTCCAACTTCTTGTCACAGGGAGGGAAATGGATGATGAGATATAGATTGTACAGCATTTAGTGTTTTGTAAAGCTGAGCCCAACTAGCCGGTAATGAAATAATTAAAACTCTCCAAATTTCTTTATTCAAGATGCCAACAGAGCAGTTCGCATCAACAGTTGTAATTTTTTTTAAACCAAAATTATTTATTTTTGGGGATGTACGCAACAATAATTAACAACATTTAATATAATTATTCAAATTTAGTCCAACAAACAAGACTGTCTTATTATGATCATGACAGAACTCAAGATTATTCTGTAATGCAAAAGGTTTAGTTTACTGATCAACATATCTGAACAGAAGTAATAAACAAGACCTTGCTAGAACAAGTGAAGAAATTAAAATTCCTGTTCAAGAAGCCTGATAGAAAAGGAAAACAAAAAGATGAGCCAGAGCTAAAGCAGTGACTTACAAAATGACATCTCTGCTGATGCAATCATCTAAGTGACAACAAAGAGACAGCAGATAAATACAATTCTTATACTATAACTCTGGGCTATCAATCAATCATCACTATCTGAAACACAAGAAAACAAAAGACCACATATTGTGAGATGAGATGTCAAAAACAAACTTGTAAGAAACAGACTGAGAAATGAAAAGAAAAAAAAAAAAACAGGATGTTGTAATAACAACACTGCATTAAGCACACAGAGGTAGAAAATAGAATGGTTCAGCTACACACACCAATCAAATGTTTTGACAGAACTTCAATGACACAAGATTTAGCAACTGGGCAAAGGTTAAATGGTGCACGCTGCAGTTCTTAAATTGAGATGAAATGTTTTGGTCAAGATAAAAAGATGCCCTCAGTTTTACTGCCAAAAAAATCATACTAATACAACTAGCCACACATTTAGCAGACATTAACACCTTTTCTCACCTGTGCTGTTATTTTTTTTTATATATTCAAAAAGTTATGAAGCTTTTAAATTATATTCTTTCATCTGGAATTAACATGTTTACAGAACTTATAATCCATTATAATATTTTTAAACAGAATTTTATCTCAATGTTAAACGTACTTACTGACCTCCTCAGACAGTAGCAATCTCAACAGCTTATACAATCATAATACTACTTCAATAAATGACAAATGTTTCAAGTATTCTTTTATTCTCAGTTCCTTATAGTGGTCAAGCATTCATATTTGGGGTTAAGAAAAACAACCTCAGATAACCAAAAGTGTTGCTTAAATCAACAGGATGGTTCACATTTTAAGTATCATATAAAGTTGCCACAGTTCATAAATTTATCCACAAGTGTACCTTCTACTATTTTTTTTCATGCAAAAGCTGCAGCATGACTTACAGTATCTATCATAATTTATAAAGAACTCAGTAATCTCATTCATCCTTAATTTTCTGCACAAGAGTTGCCTCAATTCTGAGAATGTAAAAAAATTTCAGACAAATCTGACTACCAATAATGCTAACATACATCTCACATTGAATAAACTTACACAATAATCTGGACAACTGCAAAGTGATCCATAGCTTGACTGCTTGCGTCAGGGTCAGCAAACCAGAGCAATAACTAACCACCTTGTTAAAGAAAATAAATATAATAAACTACAGTCTTAATGTTTGTAACCAACAATGAAACAATCCCACCAAATTTTCTGGAAATATGGAAATGATGCACATTGCACTAAATTGAATACCCATTAGGGACCCAAAGACACAGCAATAGAGAATGCAGTCAGTGACCCATAGCTTGATACAGAAACTGCTTGCACAGTACTGTGAAAGCTGAACTGATCACCCATAAAAAGGAGCACGCAGGCCTTTAAATTTTTTCACGGTGCATTGATCACAAGTCATGATAAGTTTGACTACAAAGATCGTTACCATATTTACTGGAGTATAAGACGCATGAGCATATAGGATGCATGCCTTTTTCCATGGACATTTTTGGGGAAAAAAATAATTTTAGTACATATCATATATTTATTGGAAAAAAAAAGTTGAAGTAATTTTCAGGGAATTGGTATGTAAAAAAAATTATCAAGAAAAACAATGTTGAGTTACATTAAAGGTTTTAATCTTCATCCTCAAAACTCAGAAAATCATCATCTTCAAACCATCTCTTGAAATCTCTCTGTATCAGAGAGTCATCACTGTCTTCAAACAATAAATTATCCTCAGTATCATCAAGGGTATTACTAATGCCACATTTCTTAAATAATTTAACAACTATCTCCTGTTACACTGCATCTCACAAAGTTTTTAATGATTCATACGCTTTCGAAATAGTAGGCCTCTTCCTTCTTCCTGTCGCTTCAAAACCTGAAGACTACTTCCAGCTGTTCCACCATGAATCCTTTAAATGGTTAATGAATAGACATCTAAAGGTTGTAGCTGGCTGGTTAGGTCTCCTGGAATTACAGCTAGCTGGGTTTTCAACTGGCTAAGTTTATTCTTAACAGCCTCAGTTCTGTGTCATCGAAACTGATCCCATACTAGCAAGGCAGGTTTCTTAACAGGATGCCTGGACCACACATTTTCTATCCACAATTTCATCCCTTCGTCATCCACGCAGCCTTTTGGGTGAGCATGAACATAACTCCAGTAGGTAATTTTTTTCTAGGGTAATGTCTTTCTTTAAACCATGGCTGTTTTGTGCCATCAGCACAGCATGTGTTGAGAGATGTGCAAGATCATAAAGGATTTCGGAATTTTCCGATATAGGGTTCCTTCAATTAGCGCAGGCTTTATTTAAGAAGTGAAATGCTTTGGGGAAGTGATGACGTCAGTGGGAGGACAGAGTGGAAAGGGCAAAAGTTTTGTGGAATTCCAAGGCAGGTTGGCTTCTCAGGTATCCGTGGGAATAAATAGTTAAACCACAGGCAGTGATATTGTATCTGCAGTTTAAATTAATCAGGGACTGACAGAATAAATATGTGCAGTACAAATGACATGGGTCATGACAGAAGATACCGGACATCAGATAGCGAAGCCTGAAATGATCTGTAAAGATTTTGTTCTGTTGCATTTATTATGTGGATTAAACCTTGGATCATCCAGGCCTGGTTTGTTCCTTCAATCCATGTGTGAATCTGTATGTCGGTCCATCTTGAAAGAAACCTAAAACATAAATTGTCAGGGCTTCACAACACATGACAAAACAGTTTTCTTGACACAGCTGCGTTCACTGAAATATATGTAACTGGAGCAGTCTCTGCTTTGCGGTAGCCAAGCAAGATCACATGCACTGAACACAACTGGAATGCTCTCTCACATGATGGTTGCAAGGCAAGCAAGAAATTATGCAACTCGCAACTGAGAAAGCTTATGGAAATGGGTTCACTCGCAATCACTGTATGATAAACGGGTGAGAATTGTGCAGAGTATTTATATAAACACAGACTAGCAGACTTGGGTCGATCAAAATTCCACCTGAAATTTCAGCTTTTAGAATACAAGACTGTAAAGTCTGGTCCATGTAAAGTTGCTTTCACACACACACTGGTTGCTCTGTAAGGAAGAGTGGTGTGTTGTTGAGATCAGGCATGCTCCAGTCTACCCAGCTGTAAATGGGTAACTCACGCTAGTCCTGAGTTAGGGAAGGCAAAGGCTCCAGGGGAAGCAGGCCCTAAACTTGGTCACTTCAACCGACGCAGGATGGTGTATGTATGAAGTAGAAGTGTAGAGTGTGATTACCGCGAATGGTGTACTGTTCGTGTGCTGACCAATATAACCACTCATACACTTGTGTATACAAGGCACCAATGCAGACTGCTGGAATCTTTGTTTACTCAATTTATTCAGACGTACACACTGGGACATACGAGTACATCATGGTATGTTGACATATCAATTTGTAGGTATACATCCTGATCTGAAGTGTCAGAATCTGTATGGGCAGTCGGTTCAATGTCATGATACATTTTGGCCACATCCCATCTGACTAAACGCGTCAGTGAAGGCGGATCGAAACTAAAACATAAATTGACGTCCATAGTTTGTAGCTTCATTATAAACACAGGGGGTTTCTGACAAGAATCTCCCAGTTTGTCTAATGACACAGTTCTCTTGCAGTGATCAAAAACTGAAATATATGAAATCCAACTGGAGCCTCCCTGAGTTGTCGTTCACTCATGCTTTGGGTAGCCAGAGCAATGGGTATATAAAGGATTTCATAAATGTTTCCATACAGCTCTACGGTGATCAGGTTAATTCACGTAGCCATAACCGCTGCAGGAATCTGTCATCTTCGTCGATACAAACATGGTTGCGAAGCCCAAAAAGTCAAGCTAGGCCTAACCGACGAGAGATCAAATTAGGCAACTGGGATTACCTGGAGTCCGAAAGCTTATGGAAATGGGTCTTCACAAACTATCGTCGCACCCCCATCTCCTTCAGTAGAAAAACCACTTCGTAAGACATCTTTTTCTGACGAAAAAGGGGTGAGAATTGTACCCCGCATTTGTTAAGCAGTACATCGGAACTCATACTTGTATAATACCGCAGACTACAAGAATCTTGGGTCGATCAATATGAATTCAGGCCATAAACACAATAAGCAAATTAATATATTTTCTGGCCCTAAAAAATAAGTACAAACGCAAGCGCAATATCCTTGCGCCGGATCAATATCCAGAACGATTACTCCTATAATCAAAAGTGTGAATCAAACATGGATTATCTCGCTTTTACCATAGACAGCATTTTCATACACAAATGAATGAATGTCTATATTTTTCCCATATTAAATAGCCATATCGATTTTTGTAAAATGTGCGTCAAAATATGCACGCAACAAAGACGCACCCTGTTTTTGAGACAAATCTTTAGGGGAGAAAAAAGTGTGTCTTATAGGCCGGCAAATACGGTAAGTTGAAATGGAAAGGAATTAAATGACCACAGAAGAAATAATGCAGTAATCAAGATATGCAGCAGAATGAGGTGAGTTGGGTAGTACTGGATAGCTTATTGCTCTGTCCTGACTGGCTACTCATGCACCCCTAGAGAAAAGTAAACTTTTCTGCAATGCAGGCCTTCATCAGTAGGTAAAAGATAGTCCCATTGCTGATACTGCCTTAGGAGAGTGAAGTGTTAGAGACTTCACCATACTAGATCCAGCATCGAGAGGTTAGGTGACCAGTTCCCTTCCTCGCTACCTTTTCCTTCCCTAACTCAAAGTCAGGTACCCATTTACAGCTTGGTAGACTGGAGCGTGTCGGTACCGTGATTCGAACCTGGTACCTTTGCCACGAGAGACCACCGCTCTAACTACTGATTCGGACACTCCATCAGTAGGTAATTTTGCATAAAAAATTAAAATTTCTTTCTTCTCACCAACTTTAAAATCTATTTTTCACTTGTATAGGGTTCATTTCATGTTATTATCCTTCCCATATTTTTGTCCTAACATACTCCCAAGGAGAAGAAACCCCCATGTTTAATATCAAGGAATTTGACAATTAACTTCCAACAATAAGAGAATACTAACTATACAAAATTGGGAAATCTGTATAATACAGGATTCCTTCCAATTCTACAGAAAACTCCTTCATTAGTTCCAAGAAATATCAAGAGTGGGCTTGAGAGACTGTTAATCACCTCAGTACTCATAAAATGGCAGAATTAGAGTTTTCCACTCTCAATGTCCCTCCGTCTTTGCTCCCAGATGGTAACACCATCGCAAGCGCAGAAACGTTTGGAATTCTGGAATAATCCTGATGCTCTTGCTACAATTCCACATGCTAGTCTGAAAAACAAAACCAAATCTGTTAAATTTTTTTTTCAAATACAATGAAAACAGGCAATGACGTTTGGTGAAACACAAACAAAACAACAAATAGGACAGATCTATTTAAGTATTATGCTGAGGTCAGCCTTTATTCATGGCTGCATGTCCTGGCACTATGCAACAACTACTAAGATTCCTATGCTTGATGCCTTGGCTCAAAAGAAACACTGGGAAGCAAATAACAGATCCACCGCATGTCAAAAAAGTACCATGATGCCAAGAGCATACAAAGTTTATAGACTTCATTAAAAGTGAGCTGCAGATGAGCCTAAACTTTCTGACTATCTCATTTTATTGTCATAAAAATGACTAATGTCAGATATACTTGAAAAAATTAATGAACTTACTTACTATTATTGTTTTGCATTTTTTTTAATAAGAAGTAACTTTCCAGTTCAAAATCTTAAAATCAGCTATTTCAAATATAGTTTTTTTTACAGCAGCCTATTTTTTATGTGCATGCAGATCATCTGAAAATAACTTACACACACCACCCCATCCCATATTTTGCATTATTATTCCCCTCTACCAACTGTTAATATAGCCTGTAACCATCTGGCCTAAAAACAGTTGTTTATGCATATATACATTGACAATTTTGTAAATTGTTTTTATTTTTAGTTTTATTGCTATTCAGACTATATATTTTTTTAATATATACAAAAACTTCCTGTAAACATAAGAATATTCAGCTATGGATGCCATTTTATCCGCTAAAGTTATTTATAATGCAGCCTCTTGAACTCAGACCCCAGGTCTGTCAATGGTTGGAGATTTTGTGCTTTCACTGTTATGGAAAGGCAAACCCAGCAACAACAAAAAGTCATTAACACTTCTCAGTTAGCAATTACCTTCAAGTACCAAGGGTTTTTAGGAAAAATTTCTCATTTGGGGTGATGAAATTTTAAAAAAATCACTGAGACCGAATGAGTCAACAGATTGACATGAAACTTTCAGGATGATATGGGAAGTGGATAAGGTGTCACATGGTGACCTAGTTTTGTGTTCTGGTCATGTGATCGTGGCAGCCATTTTGAATATTAATGAGACAATAGACAAAAATTGGCATGCACTATTGAACAATGTATAAAAAATATTATATTCAACTCAAAAGTCATAAGACTTTCCAAGATATAATATTATTGAACATTCTTTCTAAACAAAGCAAGTATAATATGCTCTTAAAATGATATTGGGGTTAAAAAGCTATTTGAAATGGACACAAAATTCCAGGGTCTGTAATGACAAATTAGAAATATTCACGAGGTACTGACATGATTTCATGCAAAAAGAAATTTTAAAAATACATAATTATCAATTTGCTTTAGCTGGGTGTGATAGTCTAACATAAAATATGGTCACAGATGGCTTTAGCTGGGTGTAATAGTCTAACATAAAATATGGTCACAGATGCAATTATTGTTGCTTTTTTTCTCTGGCCTTGGGGGCCTATTTCCTTCCTGGCGGCAGCATTGTCCTCACACTTATAAAAAATTGAAAAGCAGGGCACAACGCAGAGTGGTTTTTCACATCCAATACAAAAGAATCTTTTCTGGACTCTCAGTCCAGCAGAACTACAAACAATGAATCTTCATCATCATCATAACCCTCCACTCCCAAAGGAGCATAGGCCTTCAACAAACACATGCCAAGTCCTCCTGTCACGTGCCATCATCAAGTTCTTTCCACGTTCTCCTCATCATTTTCACCTCTGTTTCCAGCTCTCTTCTCCATGTGCTTCTTGGTCTACCTCTGCCTCTCTTGCCCTGGGGGTTCCAGAACAAGGACTGCCTTGTAATGCTATCAACAGGTTTCCTCAGTGTGTGTCCTATCCATCACCATCGTCTTCTTCTTATCTCTTGTTCCACTGGCACTTGTCTAGTTCTTGTCATCAGTTCCACGTTGGTAACCTTGTCATACCATTTTAATCCCTCTATTCTACGCAAGCACCCATTTATGAAAGTCTGTAACAATGAATCTTGGTCGCTGTCAATTGTCTTCATACTGCTGTGAGAACTGATTATGTTCTGCGACGAGTCTGTCAATTTCTGCTGAAGCACAGATGGCCTGCATTTTCTTGTAGTGTCTACTTCTTGCATAATCTGATACCAGAGCTTCAGCAATCTTGAGCCTAAATTGCTTTGGTGTAATTGGAGGTTTGGCAGCTTCACAGTACAGAATATATCCATTTACTAGGGCAACTTCTATGATAAAATGAAGAATATGATGATACCATTTGAGGCAGTGATATGGATAAAAGTAATTCACCAGTCTTTGATTGAAGTGACCTACACCACTTGTGGTGGGACGCTCCCTCCACATTTTGGGTTCTTTTTATAATTATTTCAGATAAATAGCTTCCCATGTCCACACTCGAAATCTATATCCATTATGTTAGTTTGTACTTGATTGCTCGTTCTGTTGTTATATATTACTGCTCGTTGCTCTTTTACGTCTAGGGTGAAATCTCCTAATGATTATGTGTGTTCTCACGAAATCCAACAACATAAATATGGGTTCTGTAACTGGCCCAACCAACGACAAGGAATTAAGGCCGTTTCCCTTCATAAACAAACTCATTTTTCTTTAATGCATATATTTGATTCCATTGTAGCATACATATCAGTTCGCCTATTTTCCATAAATCATCATGACAGGATTTACCCTGTTTCAAGAGTATCCTTTTATATCATCCACATACTTTATAAAGGCACCACTACATAATGGGTTCTCATTGGAACGCAAGTTAAGACACAGCCAAAACACAGCAGGGGTTTTCGTGAAACCTCTAACTACACAAAACATTCATACGTCATATCTCTGGTGCACCTCTCTTTCAATATTCATAATAGTGCCGCATTTATCAGCACTGACTCCAACGGTACTCTACGGAAAAAAAGGCACTCGTGGTACTCAAAGTATTAAAATTGTAAACTGCACAAGGACTTCATGGGCAGCATGGTCTACGTGTCTTTTTATTTGTGTAATTCTATTTTATATATTTATCTAATATACTTTAAAAATAACATTACTCTAAATCAGGATGAAATTAAACATTAAATGCATGTCCCCAATGGAACATTAAGAAAGTCTGCAATATTTGTATTAGTGCTATAAAATTACTTCTACTGTAGAATTTGCTTTGTTAATTGGTAAATAAAATGGGAATATCAGATGAAGAAGATGGCAGGCAGAAGTCTGCAAGAGCTAGCCCATAACAAAGTGATGAAGTCACTCTACCAGCATCACAATGTCTAGACTCTTGTGTTTAATCAATACCCTTTAGCTCCCCAAGGTGCATAGGCCTTCAACAAACACACGCCAAATCTTTCTGTCACATGACACCAACTCAAGATCTTTCCACGTTTTCCTCATCAGTGTCACTTCTGTCTCCAGCTCTCTTCTCCATGTGTTTTTTGGTCTACCTCTACCTCTCTTTCCCTGGGTATTCCAGAACAAGGACTGCCTTGTACTGCTATCAACAGGTTTACTCAATTTGTGTCCTATCCATCGCCAGCAATAGATAAACAAAACTCTGGATCATAGTAGAAATGCAGCAGGCAATTTGCAAAGGATATAGAAACACTACTGCCACATTGAAATTGACATACCATATTTTCAGATCTGTCCTGATCAAATCACCTTCTAATCTATAGCCAAACATGAAATAAAATTTTAAACAAGCTTGAATGTTCATACCTTTTGCTCTTGTCTTGCTCAATGTCACTGTGGCTTCCTTGATGTACCACCACACAATGACCAATTATGTTAGACAGCTTTAAATTTGGCATGGCTATCCTGAAGTCTGCTCTCCTATCCTTATCTGGAGTTAGCTGTTTCAGGATACCACTGAATGGCTGCTTTATTAAATAAGTAACCGGAGAAATATAAGAATTTTAATTTTTGACAGATCTATGAAAATTTACAAAATACTTGACACAGTTTAACACTTGTAAAGATGCAAAAGGACTGGACATGACATGCATGTAATACATCAACAAAATACTAAACTGTCAACTAACAAAAGAAACTCGCAGCAATATAAAGTCTAAGTATAAACCCATATTTTCTAAAATTGTACGTGTTATGGTGGCTGGGGTGGGGTTGTCAGGTGATGGATATAGCCTTAGTAGTAAAGAAGGTGGTTCAACTGATGCTAGAAACTAATGTTAGGATGTCTTGAGTCTTAGAACCCTCATATACTTTCATTTCTATTTATACCTCATTCATCATCATCCTTCAGCTCTCCAAGCAGCGCTTGCCTTATGCCAAGTCTTCCTGTCTCAAGGTCTTTCAATGTCTTCTCCACCCCTTTCATGTCTGTCTTCAGTTCTCTTCTTCATGTGTTCTTTGGTCTTCCTCTATCTCTCTTACCCTGGGGATTTCAGAGCAAGCACTGCCTGGTAATGCTATCAACAGGTTCCCTCAGTGTGTGTCTTATCCATCTCCAGCACCTTCTTCTTATCTCTTGTTCTACTGTGCTTGTCTGGTTCTTGTCATCAGTTCCATATCAGTGATCTTGTCATTCAACTTCAACCCTTCTTTTCTACACAAACATCCATTTATGAAAGTCTGTAGCTTTTTGGTCATTGTTTTCCTTGATTTAGAGCCGTTACAATAGGACTGACTTGACATTTGAACTGAAAATTCTGATTTTGGTGTTGGACCTGATTTCTTAACTCCACATTTGCAAGGAAATACTATAGCCTTTTGTTAATTTATTTTGATATCATTGTCTGCCCCTCCAACCATGTCTATATTGCTACCTAATTTTAATGCTGTTTAATCTGACAGCAACACAATAAGTTCACACAAAATACTTGAATCATCAACAGTAATTCATTAATAAAACCACATGAAAACTTCCACTGCTTTCATGCACACCTTTTCCCTCCCCCTCCCCCAAGTGTTATTAGCATTTGTTAAAGACTTCTGGAACACTTCCAGTTACATCCTAGTCAGGGACAGCACAAAATTTAACATCATATATGATGTGCTTCACAACGTTTACTTATACTATTTTGCAAAAGTAAAGTATGGACAGCGAATAACCAAAAGTGGATTGCCTATGACATCCAGCACAGCATTAGAGACATTTTATAGAAATATAAAAACAAACAAAAATCTCACATATTAGCCAATGTGGCCTTTCTTAGCTGAAGTGTTTTCCAAGTTAGTGAAACATTATGAATAACAATTGTAAGTAACTGTAATGAGGAAAACAGAAAACCACACAAATCTGAATAACCTTACAAGAAGCTGTAGAATAGCTCCTGAACTTGATTTAATGCAACAAAAACTAGTGACAATGACAACACTAGTAAATGCAGCACTGACAAATATACTTAAGTTCACAGATGACATACTGAAGGTGAATGTCTGAAACACTGTTAAATATTTCTTCTGTGAAGGTACTCATGTCCCTCTCTCTTGGTTTAGTAAGGAAAACCATTTACACACTTGTTTCTTACAAGTTTTTTAACTAGTTCTTGATACATATACCTAACTGAAGTCATTATTACTGTAAGGCTTCCTGTGGAGAATAAACCTTCAACAAGTTCTTGCCAAACCTTCCTATCCTTGTGTCATCTGTTTAAGGTTTCTGTATGTCTTCTTTATCTCTTTCATATATTGTCCAGCTTTCTTCACCATGTGCATTAAGCCCTCCCTCTATTTCTGTTACCAATGGTATTTCAGACCAGGGATTGCCTTGTAGTGCAATTAGCTGGTTACCTCAATATGTGTCGTATTCATTATATAAGCAACTGGCCAGCACATTTTCCTAAGTTCTTTCCATCAGTTCCCCATTGGTGATTTTTTCATACCATTTCAGTCCCTTCTATTCTGTGCAAACACCCATCTATTAAAGTCTGTAATTCCTTGTTTGCTGTTTTTGTTGTTCTCCATGTTTCAGAGCCATACAATAAGACTGCCATGACATTTGAGTTGAAGATTCTTAGTTTTAGACATTTCATGAATATCATGTGATGCACATGTTGATTATCTTAGAAGCCATTTTGTCTTAGTGTATGAATCAATAAATCATAAGAAATCAAGTCCAACACAAAAACATTTAAAAAAATGACAAATGATAGGACAGAATCATCAATGCTGTACCAAACTAGGCAAATACCAGTGGAAAATGAGATGAGAAAAAGACAATGTGAAAACGGCACACACTGAGAAAGTCATGTGCTAGCATCACAGGACAGCCACTGTTCTGGAACGCTGATGGTGAAAAAAATAATAATAATAAAAACCATCAAAGCACAAAGAAAATAACAGCAGAGATGCAAATATAAGGACAATGAAGAGGCAGAAAGAACTAGAACAAGAATGTGCAGCATAGAAAGGCTTACAGACAGCTATCTGAAGATCCATGCTGCATCGGGGGCTGAAAGGTTACATATGACATTCAACACAGACTCAGTCATAATAAAGGAGCAACCAAGTGGCAGCATTGTTACAGCAATTGCTTCTCGAGGCAAATAGACCAACCAGGTTCATGAGGTAATGTCACACTCCAGTCTACCTAGTGTGAAATTAGGTATCTGACTCTGCTCTAGAGTTAAGAAATGTAAAGGCAGCAAGGAAGGGTATTGGTCATCCCACCTCTTAAAGCTGAGACCAGGTATGGATGAAGTCCTTCATACCCCTAAGGCAGTATTTGCTATGGAACTACCTTCACCTTTAATCATGCATGACAATCGTACCATGTTACCAACAACAACCAAAATAAAATACGAAGATTAAGTAAATCTTGCATGTCATTTTCTGAACATTCAAAAATCTCACATAAAGCTTATTACGATTGGGGATTTATGAATACTCCGCGACTGAGGCTGAAAATCTGTTGGCTTCACTCTGTCCCTCACCATTCCAGTGTGAAGCAGTTAAGTATACAGTTATATCTTAATATCTAAAGAATGGACAAAGCACAGTCACTACACTCTCTAACACCTATTTTATAATCAAACAATCATTACTATGCACTTACATTATTAGTAGTATTTTCATTTTTCAAGAGTGGTCCACAGCTGCTGCATCCATCAGACACATCACCAGTTTCATGAACTGTCAGAAATACAGGCTCTGAGGTAGGCAGCTTATCTACAGTTCCTTCCACAAAGCAGGTATTTGGGTCAACTTGAACAAATCTCAACAATCCTTTAACATCTGAATTTCCTATGCAGATTGCAGCAACACCCGCACCAAAATGTTGTACTGGGATGGAGAAAAAAAAGCAAAAATTTACTAGATTTATTCAGTACCATTAACATCAACAACTTCACAAAAGAGCATGAAATAAAGAGATGATTATGATAATAAGCTGGCATATCCATCCCCTTAAACTACATTCTGTTAACCTATTTATGTTTCCACCACCACATTTAAGTATTTTGATGCTAACATAAAGACATAATTAGGACAGATAACAAAGCTTATTTTTTGGAACTCAGAAGCAATGGGGAATTTGAAGAGCAGAAGCAAGTTTCAAACTTAAGAATTTTAAAACAGGTGTCTTCTTTGATCCTTAGCCACCGACTGTCAAAGCAGTCAGTGGCCATCAAGACTTGGTGGCTCTTGTAGGGCAGCAACAAACTGCTTCCACTTTGCTCCGTCGGCGGCCATCCTTCGTGCAGTGCCCCAGCTCTAGTTCATTATTTGCATCTCGGCCTCCACAGTTCTCCGCCAAGCTGTTTTTGGTCAGGCACTCGTAAGAAATAAAGAAGTAGAACACGAGACAACAGAAAAACAACAGACGTGAGTGGCTTACCCAGGACTTGAACCCAGGACCTTCCGTGCGACAACCCTGCCTAGCTATGCAAGCGAATCACACTATCCTCCCTGCCATCTAGGCATCACCAAAAAATGATGCTTCGATGACGGGCCATTAGTGCGACCCGCAAGACATAACACCAGAAATTTACCATGGGCAGTCCAGCCTATTAATGACGCAATCACTTCTGTTGTTCCCCTGTTATACAGTATAGGTCAGACTAAACAAGACAAAGACCTTAATACTGTGTCTAGTAAATGATAGAAGACTAAGAACAGTAAGTACAGGACAGAGGGTAGGTTTTTGGTATTGTATAAACATTTATAACACATAAGGAAGGGAAGCCCGAAGCCTGTAAACAGTAAATAAATATTAGACAAACATAAAGGTATGTTTTCAGGCACTCGTAAGAACTAAAGAAGTAGAACCCTAGACAACAGAAAAACAACAGACGTGAGTGGCTTACCCAGGACTCGAACCCAGGACCGACCTTCCGTGCGACACAGGCCTCAGGTTTCCCTTCCTTATGTGTTATAAATGTTTATACAATACCAAAAACCTGCCCTCTGCCCTCTTACTAGACACAGTATTAAGGTCTTTGTCTTGTTTAGTCTGACCTATACTGTATAATAGGGGAACAACATGTACAAGTCAACAAAAGCAAACAATTTAAATAATTCAACTCATCATTCAAGATGGAAGAAGATTCCCTGTCAAGGGGATTCATGACTGCAATCTAGAGAAAGCGGAAAAGAGTGTAGACTGCTGATTCCCCCTTATTTTTCTCCTAGGAAAATCTCCAGACTGGGTACTTTGAATGTTCTAACACTAAATAAACAAGGGAGCACTGCACAGCTTGCAGCAGTAATTAGAATCCACAAAACTGACATTCTGGGACTGCATTAGACACATTTGGAGTTCTGGAAAAAAGAAAACACCAGCATAAAGCATCAATAACAATATAAACCATTAATAAAATAAAGAACTCCGCATAGGCCGGTCCCAAGCCCGGCTGAAAAAGGAGGAGGGCGGACTGCATGGAGGCCGTAAGGAGGCAGCCCCTCCACCATGCAAAGGCACAACAGGCCAATCACCTGTTTGCTTTAAACTTTTGATTACGAGAACTACAAGAGAGAAAACCGGACTGATTCTAAAGGCGACGAACTGGAACGGACTGCGGACTACGACTTATGGAACTTGGAACACAAAAAGTATAAATGGGAAAGAAGAGGAGCTGGTGGAAGAGATGAGGAAAGCAAAACTAGAAATCCTGGCTATAACGGAAACAAAGAAAAAAGGACAAGGAGTCATGGATCTCGATGGCAACACGCTGCTCTACAGTGGTGTACCCACATCTGAAAGAGCCAAAAACCAAAAAGATAGTATCAAGGGACGGAATATTGTCTTGGAGAGCATTATGGTTGTAAAACTAAAAGAAATAGAAACGATAGTCAACCTGGTCATAGTGTATGGGCCAAATGAGGATGAGAGAGCAGAGGTCAAGGAGGAATTCTTCGAGCTGCTTCAAAGGACAGTGGATGACTGCCTAGATGAAATTATCATGCTCAGAGATTTTAATGCCAGAGTTAGAAATGACCATGCTAGATGGGGTGGAGTTATCGGAAGATATGGAGAAGATACTCTCAATGACAACGGAAGCAACTCCTTAGATTCTGCAGTGAGCAGAATCTGATCATTACAAAGACAAAGTTCCCTCATTAGCGCATACATGCATACACTAGATGTGAACCAAAAAAGAATGAGAAGTCAGTGATCGACTATGCCATTGTTAGGAGGAGCTCATTCAAATATGTCCGGGATGCTAGAGTCTGGAGGGGGCCAGAGATTGGAAGTGATCACTACCTGCTTACAATCAAAAGAACAACTGACAGAGTTGCTCAGCCTAGGAACTGCCCAACATCACACAAGAAGCTAAGTAAAGGAACGGGAGAAATGAAGATTAAGACCTACAAGCTGAGAGAGCCAGAAATTAAGACCAGATATCAGGGGCTTATTGCTGCAGCGGTGAGCAACACAGAAGAACAACCTGATGACTTGGAAACCCTCTGGCTTAAATTCAAGGACATCATAAAGACAGCTGCTGCAGAATCATGTGGTGAAGTCCGGCTTGGGAACAAGAGAAAAAGGACACCTTGGTGGACAGAGGAAGTCAAAGAGAAAATAAGAGAGAAGAAAATGGCATGGAAACAATACTTAGGAGCTAAAAACACAACAGGACAAATAGAGAAATATAGAGAATATGTGACACTCAGAACAGAAGTAAAGAAAAAGGTGCTAGCAGCAAAACAGAAGTCCTGGGAAGAATTTGGAGAAAAGCTAGAAAAAGATGCGCAAGAAAACCAGAAATTGTTCTATAAGACCCTAAAGAACATGAGGAAGGAAAAACAATGCCCTCTCAAATTTATAAAGGACAAGCAAGGCAAATTGCTTACTGCCCCGAAGGAAGTAATGGAAAGATGGAAAGAATATTTCTCAGAACTCCTTGATGGTGAGCATGGTGAAGCATCAGAAATGATAACCACTAGCACAGAAGAGAAAACCAATGATGGTGAAGATGACATAAAGATGGAAGAACTGAAGGCAGCACTGGAGAAAATCAAGATGGGCAAAGCAGCAGGCCATGATGATATAACACCAGAAATGGTTATGTACATGGGAGCATCAGGCGACCTATTACTCTTAAGGGTCCTACAGGCAGCGTGGTGCAACAAGACCATACCAAAGGATGGATTGGGAGATCGCCATCATAACACCAATTTTCAAAAGGGTGTGGTGGATTTAGATGTTATGAACTGTTGTTGTTATGTATTTATATTGTACTGAATGAGGTCAGCTGTGAAGGCCCCTGAGTATAACAATTATTAGGGTGAGTTCACAGGGAGCCTTTCTGCTACCACCTTATAATCTCATTCAGACTTATTCTTGACTAGTATGTATGATGACTACGTCTAGTGTCTAGGGTTATGAACATGTGGTATGATGGTAATTTAATACTAAAACACACACACATAAACAAATATTAATGTCTATGATCAAATGAACTAACACAGTGTTTGAAATTTTGGTATTAAACTATTTTTTACAATTTTATTTTGTCCTGAACCTAGTATTCTTCTGGTCAGGACTTTCAACTCAAATGAAATCAATTTATATACATATAGGTAATTCAATTAAACAAAAGGGACAATTTGTCCAAACACATATTTTTAAAAAAAATCTCATAATGTTGTTAATAAATTTCTAATACTACTGGTAACTAGCACTGGATGACGGGTCGGGATTCTGTAATCACTCCCATGTCTTTATTTCACAACTTTTAATTTTAATTTCTTGGGTGGAAATAGTTTTATTTATTTCAGTTAGGGAAACACTAATTTTCATTGATGAACGATCATGTGCCAGATTATATAATTATCTACCACATGTAGTAGCTGTCAGTTGTCACTCCGGCAACGGCCACTGTTGTACTTGTCCACAAGTAATAGGGTAGACAGCGTGTACACCTATCACTACTGGAATACAAAGTCTTCTCAAATTCACCACTCAGAAATCTGGCACCGGACTAGTGCCAGACAAAAAACCCTGTAACACGAAATTAGGTTTCCTTGTTTACATCAGGTTTAATCTACTATTTCCACAAATTATAATACATCAAAATAAAAGACCTGGGTCAGATTTATCTGACCAACCCAACTCATCCACATAACAAGGTGTACCAGTTTTTTTTTCACATTCCTCTCCTCTAATGGCTGCACTGTATCTGCCATATTATCATTAATCTCTTTTTTCCATACAATAAGGTGGGTGATATGTTTCCACCTGACCACCTAAGAAAACATGTGTATTCTACATCTCTGGTAATTTGTTATAAGATAAACCAACCTCTAGGCCCTGCAGAAGTCAGCTAGGGACCTCGACTATGTACTTACTGTCGTAATATTTTTCATTTGGCAGTATCTCTCACTCACATTTTAAAATAAAATATTAATAATTTCTGCCTTACCACGAATTCAATGAATAAACACAGGAACGATGACCATGGCACAGATTCAGCTTTGCTGCTGGCTTGACTCTGAATTTGTTTAAGTATTTACTTTAGTTTTAGTTAAAATTCATACTTCAGTACATCGTCCTGGCTGAGGGACAGTATTTCTGCAAATGGCGACGAGCCTTCTAAGTTTTCAGTAATATTAAATGTGTTGGCCAATGAGATCGGATGACCTCCAATTTTGATTTGAATTTGAAAAGAAAGCCAAAATTACAGCCCAATTTCGGGGTACCTCTGTCTGTCGGTCCGTCCCGATCTTGGCGTTAGTTAAAAATAGACTTGCTTTTTGGCCTAATACATTTGCCTCTCCCTCCTAAAGTTCCCCACTTGGACTTTGACCCTCCCTCTTCTGCTTCTTTTCAACAACGCGTGCAAAAAATTGTCACCGATAGTGAATGCAAAAACGAGGGTCTGTCCGACTGTCTGTACGAACTTATATAGTATTTTGTCAATATCTTTAGTATTAATGGGGCAATTTTGAAAATTGTAACATAATATTTATCAGGAGATCATATTCTATCAAACTAATTAGGTTTTATGGCCCCATTCCCAGTAATAATGAATTCTATATATTTTCCATATTATTTGGCAATTTCTACTTTTATATAAATACTCCATTTTGTCCCCTCTCCCCTTTGTTCAAACCGAAACCACAAGTCGTTACGTCAGAAAAATACGCTACTTGGCAGACACTGCGCTGTGTGTGTGGTTATATATGTCAAACTGCGTGCCTATGAAACGAACAAGTATTGACTTTTCGTTGCATTTTCAAATCTGCCAAAACCAATGTCGCGCGTATTTTTCAATTTATTGCTTCCAAACCACGCGTGTCCGTGTATCATTTTCCGTCTCTCCCCTCCAGATGAAAACCGGATTGATCGTGTCCCAATGCTCTAAATAGTTTCAAGGACGTTAGGGAAAGATAGTATTATTTATTCTTCGTTACTGTCTAACAATACCCGATGCGTTTGCAGGCGGGGCGAAGACGAAACCTCACAATTCCACTAATTTTTATTTCTACATTATTTTAACTATACAAATACTACAAATGGGATCAATGTATATCATCACAAAGGGTGACAATCGACAATGTGGAAACCATAGAAGCATATCCCTTCTCAGTGTCCCTGGTAAAAATCTACTCTAGAATCCTAGAGCAGAGACTCCGACGCCTAGCTGAGCCACAATTGGATGAGGTCCAGTGCAGATTCCGAGCAAACCTAAGTACTCAAGACCTAATCTTCACACTCAGACAGCTGAGTGAAAAGGCCCTTGAGTATAAGAGTGAGATCCATCTTTGTTTCATAGATTTGGAAAAGGCATTTGACAGGGTCCCCTGGAGCAAACTTTGGGACTGTTTGGCAAGGAAGAACATTCCAGCACCTGATTCATGCTATACAGAGCTTCTACAAGTCTTGCAGAAATTATGTGAGGACAGCAAACCATAAGTCAGAAGAGTTCAGAACCACCACTGGTGTAAGACAAGGTGATATCCTGTCACCTTATCTTTTCATACTCCTCATGGACGATGTCATCAAGGCATGTAAGGAGAGAACAAGAAAGTATTCAATGGGGTACTGTTAGATGAGACAGGTCTGTATTTCAGAGCTGGCATTTGCTGATGATGTTGCCCTGATTGCTAAATCACAGGCACATCTCCAATCCAACCTGCAAGTCTGGAAGGAAGAGCTGGAGAAGAGAGGGATGGTCATAAGCAGCTCTAAAACAAAATCCATGGTGATATCACGAGAAGAAAGAAGACATCATATTAAGCTGGGAGAACAGATCCTGGAGCAGGTCGACCACTTTAAATATCTCGGAGCTATTATAAACCGAAAGGGGGGCATCAAAGAAGAGTTGGCCACTCGAAAAGCAGCAGCTGGGAGCTTTTTCAGGCCATAAATCGAGGATTCCTCAGCAAGAGAGAGGTTGGTAAGAAAACAAAGATGGCTGTATACCGCTCCACCTATGTCCCAGTCTTGACATATGGATGTGAGTCATGGACAATGACTACAACCCACAAAAGCCAGATCCAAACCTCAGAAATTAGGTATCTGAGGAAGGTGGTTGAAGTAACAAGAAGAGACATGGTCTGCAACCAGACGATACGTCAAGGCCTAAAATCCCATCCCCTACAGACCCAAGTAGAACAGTCCCAACTAAAATGGTTTGGCCATGTCTGCAGAATGGGAGTAGACCGGCTACCACGACAAGCATGGGAAACAAAGAGCCAGGGATCCAGACCCCCAGGACGACCCAGAGTCCGCTGGGAGGACAACATTAGACAATCTTTGAAGGACCGAGGACTAGAATGGAACCAGGCCAGGAGGAAGACAGCCGATAGGATAGTCTGGCGCTCTCTCTTCCAAACCTCTACACCTCACAGTAGAAGGGGAACGACTAAGTAAGTAATAAAATAAAGGAAAGAAAAAAATTAGAAGGTAGATTTAAACAGAAGCAAATAGGGAGCCGCGCTGGTGTAGTGGTTATCAAAGTGCGCTAGCGACCGGGTGACCGAGGATTAAACCAGGGCGAGGACATTTGAAGATTTTTCGTCAACCGGGATTTGGACTGGATTAACTCGAGCCCTGGCGAAGACATTTGAAGGAGTGTCATCGACCAGGGACTGGCGGCTTCTGAGCCGACCCAGCTCTAATGGGTACCTCCGAAATCGGCAAGTATTTGCCTGAATGGCGAGGGACACCTGTCTCTGTACAAGAAAAAAAGGGATACTCACGTAAAAATCAGTCTCAGGTTGGACATACTAACCTGAGATTTCGCCTTGAGTAATAGCTGGCGTACGAAAAAAAACAACAAATAAAAACAGAAGCAAATCCAGAAGTTGGATAGCACACACATTGAGGAAACCTGCTGATAGCATTACAAAGTAGTCCTTGCTCTGGAATCCCCAGGGAAAGAGAGGCAGAGGTAGACCAAATAACACACAGAGAAGAGAACTAGACACAGAAGTGAAAATGATGAAGAAAACATGGAAAGTACTTGAGCAGATGGCACATGACACGAGGACTTGGCATTCGTTTGTCAAAGGCCTAAGCTCCCTGGGGAGCCAAAGGGTATTGACTGAAATCCAGGCCAGGCTAATGAAATATATACAGAAGCAAACAGAAGAAGAGAAGCGGAAATATAATGATGAGTTGGCAAGAGTGTAGAGGACACTGCAACCAAAGAAAATAGAGACCTGTACAACAGCATAAAGAAGCTAGTAGGGAAATACAAACAAGCAAATGACCTTATCAAGGACAAGAATGGAAAAATGCTAAGCAAAATAAAGGAATAAATGTAGATATGGATGGAGCATTTCAAGGATCTTCAAAATAAACCAGCTTCACAAGATCCCCAAGACCAGGAGAAAAACAAGTTACAAAAGAGACAAGGAGCATTCCCTGCATTTTTTTTTTTTTTTTTTTTCGTACGCCCGCTAATACTCGAGGCGAAATCTCAGGGTATTGTTAATGTCTGACAGATGTCCCTCGCCATTCAGGCAGATACTCGCCGATTTCGGAGGTACCCATTAGAGCTGGGTCGGCTCAGGAGCCGCCAATCCCTGGTCGACGATACTCCTTCAAATGTCCTCGCCAGGTCTCGAGTTAATCCAGTTCAATTCCCGGTCGACGAAAAATCCTCAAATGCCGTCGCCCGGGTTTGATCGTGAATCACCCGGTCGCCAGAGCGGTGTTGTAACCACTACGCTAGCGCGGCTCCCCCTGCATTTTAAATACATGGAAATAAAAATTTACAGCTAAAAAAACCCCCATAAAAATAAGAATCTTTAACTCAAATGTCATGGCAGTCCCACTGTGTGGCTATGAAACATGGAGAACAACACATAAGTTAAAGACTTTCATAAATGGGTGATTGCATAAAACAGGAGGATTAAAATGGTATGACAAGATTACCAATGCAGAACTGATGACAAGAACCAGACAAGTGTCAATGAAACGATAGGTGAGAAGGTGACACTGCTACTGAACAGGACACACACACTGATGAAACCTGGCAGCCTCACGAGGCAGTCTTAGTATACCTGGGGTTAGAGAGGTAGAGGGAGACTGAAAAACACCAGGAGAATGGAGCTGGAGACAGACAAAAAAAAGGTAAAGAAAACATGGAAAGACCTTGAATGGATGGCACAGGACAGGAAGGCTTGGCAGGATTTTGCTGAATTCCTTCATTTATCAGGGAGATGAAGAGTAATGAAAAGAGAGAGTGACATAGACACCACACAAAGAAAAAACTTGTGGTTACTGGCCAAAGGAGTCAAATTCATTGAAGATTTATTGAATACTGTACAGAATAAACACACCACAAATTTCCAAATACTGTACAGAATTTCCACATAGGTAATTAAAAGTTGAATGTATATTCTTGTTGATTCAATCACAGATGGTATCCTGTGGTCAAAAGTCACAGGATCATGTTTTGTTTCACACTTCAAAAACTTACATGATGAACCATGTCCAAGTAGCACTGCTGCCATTCCAGTTCTTGTTTCCACAGTTTCTCTTACAGTTTCTGCTGAAATGTCACCTTCAATAACAAGCCTTTGCGTTGCTAAATCTACATCAATGGATTTAACACCTGTAACAAAAAGGAAACAACGGCTTAATCCTTTTAACGCACTGCGCTTCTATAATAGCACTCACTGCCAGTATTAAAGTTATTTGCAGCACAAACTTGTACTAAACAAAAATAATCACATCCGTTAAAAATAATATTTATTATTCATTTAAATTTATTAAGTTTCTTGACTAGCTTCGTGATATTAAACTGATGTAAGAAAAAAATCGTGATATCATTACACTTGAAGAAGAAGAATCATTTCTGAAATAATTATTACTGAAGTTTTACCTATGACTCCATCTAATGCATTTTTAACTCTGTCAACACAACATGGACTCCTCATTTCCACAGCAAACTCCATCTGAAATTAAATAAATAACCAAAAATAACAATTTTTTGGAAGTTCATTCTTCAGCTAATAGGAAACTATACAGAGCAATAAAACAGGAGGTAATCTGATCATCAGAAGTTTCTCGAATCGATCAGGTGTTTCGGCCCGTTAATCTCCTTTACACTCTAAGGGGACGGGCCCACTTGGGTCATGACTCCCAAGTGTCAGCCTCCTGTTGTTTTGTGCAGAGAACTGAACCTACTCCATCTTGGTTGCAGCTTTCAACATCACTCCTGTTTTCTGCTAGCTGGAGGCGATTGTGAAAGTAACCCCTATGTTGAAAATAAATTTACTGTCCCGAATTCCATAGCCCATTGCGGTTGTTCCACATTAGCCAACAAATTTTGATATTAAATTTTTCAACACACTTCATTCTTGAATGAAAGAGTTGAATTTAGCTATAGGATATCTGATTAAGTTGACTAAAAAGGGAGATTTACAAGAGGGCACAAATTAAACAGGAATATTGTTACTATCAATGCCAGGGAATATTTTAAGCAGGATCATCTTTGAGAGATTAAAAGAGTACATAAACAGAAAAGTGAGAGATGAACAAGCAGGTTTTCAACAATACAGATCCTGTACAGACCAGATAACCACATTGCAAATAACATTCGGACAAAGTCAGGAACTGAAATCAAGTCTTTACATTTGTGGTACGAAATGGCATTCAACAGTGTGGACAAGGCATCACTTCGGAAACTGGTGAGGCACAATGGAGTTCCTTTGAAGGCCATTAACTTAATAAAGAAACCATATGAGGACATGAAATGCAGCATTTTTCATGAAGGATTAACTTACGTAACTGTTTGAGATAAGAATTGGAGTGAGATAAGAACTTATTGGTTACTGGTTGAGTTTTGAAAACAACATCTGGCAGCAGAAATGAAATTTGGTGGACTCTAAAACAGGTGATCAAAATAGCTTGAAAAAACTGTGGAAAACCCAGCTCAAAAGCAAAGAAGGAAAAAATATGAATGGAGTATACATCCCAATGGAACAAAATTCTACATACATCAGTCAGTTCAGGCAAATCTCACTACTCAACATGGAAGGAAAGGTATTCTTCTCAAGTGATGGCTAAAAGGCTCACCACATACCTCCTTGAGAATGGGCACAGTGACACTACCATCCAAAAAAAAGGAGGTATCTCAGGTACTCCAGTGTGTCTACAATGATATGGGAAGCAATTCAATAGGCTAAATCCAGGGCCGTCTTAACAGCATTGTAGGCCCTGGGCAAAGCCATGCACTGGGTCCCTACCAGCCCTACCCACCCACGGAAATAAAAATGTAAACGGTCAATAAAATTAAACCTATAGATTTATAATTTAATGGTACTTTCAACAAAAATGTCGTCAACTTACCCACGTCATGTTTGATTTGAATCCCAGGCCTTTCCAGCGAGAGATCAAGTAATTATCCACTCTGCCAAGAGATGTCTTATGAACAATATTGCAGCATCCCAGCATGGGGCCCCTGGGCACTGCCCAATGTGCCCATGCCTTAAGATGGCACTGGCTAAATCTGATAGAATAAATCTCCATGTAATCTGGTTGGATCTAGCTAATGCATATGGATCAGTCCCACACCAGATGTTGTGGCAGGCCCTGTAAATGTACCATGTTCTACAAGAAAATGCAGCAATATTGAAGCTGTATTTCTCAGGGTTCTCTGTCAGATTTGTGACCAGAAAGTACACAATGTCATGAAATATTCTAATCCACATATATAAATTATTAGGTAAATATAAAGCCTAACAAATAAAATTAATAAAGAGAAGAGCAATGGGAAAATGACAGTGCTGTCACAAAGAATGTACTCGAAATCCCCCTTGTTTTCTGCTTCGTCTGCAAATTGTAACGCTTTCACGTTGATATAAAAGCTTACTGTATTATTACCCGCCTTCTCAATGAAACGTGTGCTGCATTTCTAAGAAAAACATTGAGACGTACTGCGTAATGACCTAAATTAATCCTAACATTAATTATATTACGTTACCAAAACGAACGAACAGATGGACAAAAGGATGGCGAGAGGGGAGGGCTGAAAATCAGGAACGCATGCAACACGCGACGCGCGATATACAAATGCTGGCATCACGCGTGTAAGTCTACATGCACTAATTTTTTTTCAGACGGACAGTGATAAAATACACTACCCTTTCCCAGAGTTAGGTTTATAAATCATAACAGACTCTTATTAGAAAAGATAACAATAGATGGGTTTACGTTTGAACACATAACAGTACCCAGACAGCACATCTTCCAAACAGGAGGTAGAAGAAATTGCATATTTTGAACGCAGCCACGTAGCTCCTTTAAATTAGTATTTTTGGGTTCCTTAGGGCTTGCTGACAAATAATATGTAAAACGTTACGCAAATAGTCCAGGAATTAATAAATTATACCCAAAATAAAATATTGGGGGTGCCTGACAGCATAAAATCATTTCTGCTCATAAGATTTTTTTTTAACGTGTTTGAAAAAAATTTACGTTACAGAAATAGCCTACCATGTAAACTCCAAATTGATTGGAGCGCAACAAATGAAAGCCTAACCACGATTGGTCGGGCTATAAATACTATCTTGGTTGTTAGGGGAGACGGGAAAAGATAACATTTTTTCAAACACTTGTCGAAACGGGGCTCATTGGCCAGTCTCGCTGATATACACACTTGGGAGCGTTAGTTCGAAACCACTTGTTTAAAATACACTTGATAAAGCATCAGTGCGTTGAAGCCAGCATATATTTGGCTAAATTAAAAGCCTGGAAGATAAGCAGAAGGAAATTTGTGCCAGTTTGTGCCAGAATTCATTGCTAATCAACGTATCTGTGTTATTCGTATGAATTGTGGGACAGTGGTCTTGATGGTACTGAGCAGCATCTGGTCAGAGATTTGCTGAATCCAGTGTCGGACAGCATACTCCTTGGTCTTTTTAGCTATCAGTGAGGTGTCTCCTGAGCCCAGAGGAGAATTCGAGCAGAGGAGTCCTCTCCTGCCGCCATCACTCAAGATAAGCAGAGTTGGCCAGCTGAGCTCAACATTATGTCCCCTCATCTTGAAATAACTTTATAAAAATACTATTCAGAGGGGAATTTACTTGTCTTAAAATCAGGAACTGTGAACATCTCCAATAATAGTCCCTAAAGACAAACTATTGAAGTCATGATGACAAATACCAACAGAGCTTGAACAAAACAAAACCAGTATTACCTCATTTTACTACTACACAACTGACACACATAGAACATTTGTACTAATATATGTCACTACAATATTCATATTAAATACATTCTGTACATAACTTGTAATTTAAATTGATTGTGATTCCTGGTTCCCTTGTAGTTGAATCAGGACACATATTCATTCATGCCAGTAATGAATACATATTGTTATTTGAAAGTTTATCAGTGACTCTTTTAAGATATCTTTGTAGAGTGTTATATGTATGTGAGTGTCACAGTGTTGTCAAGAGTAGTGGATTAAATTAAATTGTTTATCTGTCTGTTGTTGTGACTTACACTTCACCATACTCATACCCTAGACACATAACGTAGCATCACACTATTCCAGAATAATTCTGACTGAGATATATAGATATGTGGTAGCAAGTAAGGTTATATATATAATACACTACTCTTATTAGATAGATATATATACCTTCACAGCTGATCTCAGTCAGTACACTAAGTCCCTTATAAATATTTATAACATCCCACTTCACCACATATATTGGGGTCTCGCTCTTGGGATTTTGAATCTTTAACTATTAAAAATATTGGGGGGTAATTCACTTCAGGGAATATAAGAATTAAAAGGTATCCTTGGGTGGAATTAAATAAGGTTGAGCTCACGGTGCCTGTGTTGTCCATTAGAGATTGAATTGTTGGTTAGACATTGTATAAATTTACATAATAGACAATGGCGGACCTGGCCAAATTTCGATCTGCTGCGGTTCAGACTGCAAAAGAGTTAGGATTAGATGGGCAAGTTATGGTTGCCTATGTCACGACGGAATGTGACAAATTTATTGAACGCGAAGAAAGAAGGTTTGAAGCCGAAAGAAGGTTAGAGGCTGAAAGGGAAATTAAGAGGTTGCAGATTGAGGCTGAGGCTAAGAAATTGGAGGCAGAAAGAGAAGACAAACGATTGGCTGCAGAAAGGGAAGAGAAGAAATTGGCTGCAGAAAGGGAAGAGAAGAAATTGGCTGCAGAAAGGGAAGAGAGGAAATTAGCTGCAGAAAGGGAAGCAGAAGATAAAAGATTACAAAGGGAACATGAGTTACGACTAAGGGAGTTTGAGTTTCAAGGCCATGCTCCTGAAAATGGTGCCAGTCCCTTTGCCTCTGATGCTACGGTTACTCAAGGAGCCTCAATCTCAGCTATGAATTTTCATTTAGATCATTTTGTTGAGAAAGACGATGATATTGAGAGCTATATAAATAGGTATGAGCTATTAGCTACCACGTATGGGTTAGAGAGAGAAAGGTGGAGCTTAAAGTTATCTCAGGGACTTCGTGGGGCAGCTTATGAAGTTTTTGCAAAAATGAGCAGAGGTGATCAGGAAAATTATGACATGCTAAAGCAGGCTCTTTTGTTAAGGTATGAAAAGAATGCAGAGTTTTACAGGAAAAAATTTAGGAATGCTAAACTACTGTCAGGTGAAACCTATCACCAGTTCTCTGCACGCATAGAGACATACTTGGAGAAATGGACTTCTCTGGGGAAAACCCAAGATCTTAAGGAAATGGTCCTTATAGAGCAACTAAGAGAGTCCATGGCTCCAGACCTGAGAAAGTTTCTCATGGAACAAGGTGCAGAGAGGCTGGGTGAGTTGCTAAATGTTGCTGAAAGGTATCAAGCAGCTCAAGCAGAGGTAACAGGTAATAAAAAGAAACAGGTGGATAACTTTAGGGCACCACAGAACTTTAATAAATTTGATCCTAGGGATCAAAATAAAGGTAAGCACCAATTTGATAGGCCACGGTATGAAAATAAAAATAAAGTCCCACAATTCGATGAAAGGAAATATGATGAAAGAAAATCTTTCAACCAAGGAAAAAGGTGGTGTAAAAATTGTCAGATGGACAATCATGACACTGACCGTTGCAGAAGGAAACCTGTGTATATGGCAACCCTTCAGGTCAGGTCGACCTCAAGACAGGAGGAGGATATTATGTTAGATACCACTCCAGAAGAGATGAGGAAGGCACAGGCTGGGGATAAAACACTCAAGCCTTGTTTCAGAAAAATTGTCAACTTGTCATACAACTCCAGGCAAGGGAGATTTTTACATGAAAAACAAGTTGATGTATAGGAAGGCCGGAACTAGATCCCATGGTCACGGACAGCTGGTTCTTCCAAAAAGATACAGGACAGAATTAATAAGGAGCCTACATGTGAAACCAGATGGGGACCATGAGAAGATAGGTACCATCATTCAAAAGGTGGCTCACAATTATTATTGGCCCAAAGCAAGATGGGACATTGAGAACTTTGTAGAAAGGTGTAGCATAGCACATGAGGGAACACCCACAAGTGGGAACATGGATCAGGACCTGGACACGCCATGGGGCAAAATCAGGCCTGACAATAAAAAGAAAAATAGATTTGATAAAGTGGACCAAATGGAATGGGAAGCCCCTTTTCACGGACAAGCTTCACTTAACTGTTTTACAATGGCCACTATGCGGAGAGTGCAAAAAGATGTCTTACCCCAGGATAAGCCGAAAATCCCTCAATCGGACTTAAAAAAACTGGAGGAAGAGGATGTAGGGAGGAAATCTCTCATCAAGAATTTTAAGTGGGGAGACAGCCCCAAGAGAAAAATTGGTAGCGGTCGTTTTGTGAATGATAATTCTGGGAGGAAAAATCATCACTATAAAGCTTCGAGTGGAAGAGACCATACCGGTGCATGGACAAATAGGTCCACACAATTAAAGGTCCATATGTAGCTTTGTTAAGAACGTGGACTGATGAAAAGGCAGAGGAAAACATTACATCTTCATACCAATATGTGAATGAGCTGACCACTCGGTTAAAAAACTGGCTGGAAACTTGCCAATGAAAATTTGAAACAAGCCAGGAAGAAACATGCTGCCTATTATAACAGGAAGGCGAAAGACAGAAATTTGGCTGTGGGAGAGAAGGTACTGCTTCTTTTGCCCGGGAGTCAGAATAAGTTACAAATTGGATGGCAGGGTCCATATACAGTTCTAGAGAAGGTGTCTAGAACAAATTATAAGATAGATAAGAAGGGGAAAGAAAAAAATCTATCATGTGAATCTCCTGAAGAAATATTTGGAAAGAGAACATCAGGAAGAGACACACTTGTTGACCTTGTCCATCGCCATGGAGATGAAAAAGGAACCACTTTCATCATTTGAATATCCATTACACCCCTGTGAGACAGCAGCACAGGTGAAAATCAGTACACATTTAACGAAAACTCAGAAAGAGAGAGTGCAACAGGTTCTAAATAATCATGCAGAGGTGTTAACAGACCGACCAGGGCATACAAACCTATTGGAATATGATATGAAACTCATAGACTCCACACCTGTCTGTATGAAACCATATTCGATTCCGTTTGCTAAGGAAAAAGCTTTGAAGGAAGAGATAGACTATCTATTGAAGGAAGGAATTATTTCGCACAGTGAGTCTTCGTATAGTTCCGGGGTGGTACTCTTAAGGAAGCCCTCTGGAGAACATAGACTCTGTATAGATTACAGGAGACTGAATGCTATTACAGAAGGACAGGTGGATCCATTGCCGGATACAAATCAGCTGTTTGCCAGACTAAATAAAGCTAAATATTTCTCAAAAGTGGATCTGAGTAAAGGATACTATCAGATTCCAGTAAAGCCTGAGGTTAGACCATACCTAGCTTTTAGTACCTCAGAAGGACACTATGAGTTTAATAGATTGCCATTTGGATTGAAGAATGCGCCTAGTGTCTTCTCTAGAATGATGAGAAAATTATTGGATCCTCTGAATAATCCCTGTATAACAAATTTTATGGATGATATCCTTATAGCAACAGAAACATTTGAGGAACACATTGACTCTCTGAACATGCTGTTTGATCGACTTAGGGAGGCAAATTTAACAGCCCGACCAACCAAATGTTGCGTTGGATGTAAAGAATTGGAATTTTTGGGACACACAGTTTATCAGGGAAACATGACCCCTGACCCAAAGAATTTAGAGAAACTACAGAAAGCCCCGAGACCACAAACCAAGAAGGACGTGAGATCCTTTGTCTCATTATGTGGTTTCTACCAGAAGTATATCAAAAACTTTAATTCCATATGTGCACCTTTAACGGAATTGACACGTAAAGGACTTCCAGATCGCATTACATGGACACCACAATGTGAAATGACTTACCAAGAATTGAAGGAAAAGCTCACAAGTAAACCCATTTTGAAATTACCTGACTTAAGTCAAGAATTCATAGTAAGGACGGATGCAAGTAATATTGGGTTAGGTGCAACTTTACTACAGAAATCAGATGCATTGGATGGGGAATTAAGCCCAGTGGCATATGCTAGCAGAAAGTTGAATAAAGCTGAAATCAACTACTCAACTAGCGAAAAAAAGAATGTCTTGCAGTAATATGGGCAATAAAGAAATTCAATATTTATCTATATGGGAAGGCATTTAAGTTGCAAACTGACCACAAACCTTTATCGTTTTTAGCACAGGCTAAGCATGAGAACTCTAGGTTACTCCGATGGTCTTTGCTTCTGGCTCCATATAATTTTAGCATTGAATATATATCTGGAAAAACCAATCTGGGAGCGGATTTTTTAAGCCGCCATCCGTGTGATGAGAATCACCGTAAACCCCAGAAATAATAATAAATTTCTATATGTGTATATAGAATAAAGGACTGACATATAATGTCTGTTTTAAGAGGGGAGGTGTCATGAAATATTCTAATCCACATATATAAATTATTAGGTAAATATAAAGCCTAACAAATAAAATTAATAAAGAGAAGAGCAATGGGAAAATGACAGTGCTGTCACAAAGAATGTACTCGAAATCCCCCTTGTTTTCTGCTTCGTCTGCAAATTGTAACGCTTTCACGTTGATATAAAAGCTTACTGTATTATTACCCGCCTTCTGCAATGAAACGTGTGCTGCATTTCTAAGAAAAACATTGAGAGACTGCGTAATGACCTAAATTAATCCTAACATTAATTATATTACGTTACCAAAACGAACGAACAGATGGACAAAAGGATGGCGAGAGGGGAGGGCTGAAAATCAGGAACGCATGCAACACGCGACGCGCGATATACAAATGCTGGCATCACGCGTGTAAGTCTACATGCACTAATTTTTTTTATGAAATTAATATGAAACAAATATAAAGGTATGTTATCAGGCACTCGCAGGAAATAAAGAAGTAGAACACCAGACAACAGAAAAACAACAGACATGAGTGGCTTACCCAGGATTTGAACACTGGACCTTCCGTGCGACAACCCCGCCTAGCATGCAAGCGAATCACACTATCCGCTCTGCCATCTACGCATCATCAAAAAATGATGTTTCAATGGCAGGTCAATAGTGCGAACCACAATACACGACACCAGAAGTCCTCCATGGGCAGTTCAGCCTATTAATGACGCAATCACTTCTGTTGTATTTCTATCAAGCAGTATCGGCCGAATCCAACAAGACCCTTAGGACCTTAATACTGTGTCCAGTAAATGATAGTAGACTAGAACAGTGAGAACAGGATAGTGGGTAGGTTTGGTATTGTACAAACATTTATTACAAATAAGGGAGGGAAACCTGAGGCCTGTAAACAGTAAATTAATATGAAATTAATATGAAACAAATATAAAGGTATGTTATCAGGCACTCGCAGGAAATAAAGAAGTAGAACACCAGACAATTGAAACATCATTTTTTGATGATGCGTAGATGGCAGAGCGGATAGTGTGATTCGCTTGCATGGCTAGGCGGGGTTGTCGCACGGAAGGTCCAGTGTTCAAATCCTGGGTAAGCCACTCATGTCTGTTGTTTTTCTGTTGTCTGGTGTTCTACTTCTTTATTTCCTGCGAGTGCCTGATAACATACCTTTATATTTGTTTCATATTAATTTCATATTAATTTACTGTTTACAGGCCTCAGGTTTCCCTCCCTTATTTGTAATAAATGTTTGTACTAATTTTTTTTCAGACGGACAGTGATAAAATACACTACCCTTTCCCAGAGTTAGGTTTATAAATCATAACAGACTCTTATTAGAAAAGATAACAATAGATGGGTTTACGTTTGAACACATAACAGTACCCAGACAGCACATCTTCCAAACAGGAGGTAGAAGAAATTGCATATTTTGAACGCAGCCACGTAGCTCCTTTAAATTAGTATTTTTGGGTTCCTTAGGGCTTGCTGACAAATAATATGTAAAACGTTACACAAATAGTCCAGGAATTAATAAATTATACCCAAAATAAAATATTGGGGGTGCCTGACAGCATAAAATCATTTCTGCTCATAAGATTTTTTTTTAACGTGTTTGAAAAAAATTTACGTTACAGAAATAGCCTACCATGTAAACTCCAAATTGATTGGAGCGCAACAAATGAAAGCCTAACCACGATTGGTCGGGCTATAAATACTATCTTGGTTGTTAGGAGAGACGGGAAAAGATAACATTTTTTCAAACACTTGTCGAAACGTGGCTCATTGGCCAGTCTCGCTGATATACACACTTGGGAGCGTTAGTTCGAAACCACTTGTTTAAATACACTTGATAAAGCATCAGTGCGTTGAAGCCAGCATATATTTGGCTAAATTAAAAGCCTGGAAGATAAGCAGAAGGAAATTTGTGCCAGTTTGTGCCAGAATTCATTGCTAATCAACGTATCTGTGTTATTCGTATGAATTGTGGGACAGTGGTCTTGATGGTACTGAGCAGCATCTGGTCAGAGATTTGCTGAATCCAGTGTCGGACAGCATACTCCTTGGTCTTTTTAGCTATCAGTGAGGTGTCTCCTGAGCCCAGAGGAGAATTCGAGCAGAGGAGTCCTCTCCTGCCGCCATCACTCAAGATAAGCAGAGTTGGCCAGCTGAGCTCAACATTATGTCCCCTCATCTTGAAATAACTTTATAAAAATACTATTCAGAGGGGAATTTACTTGTCTTAAAATCAGGAACTGTGAACATCTCCAATAATAGTCCCTAAAGACAAACTATTGAAGTCATGATGACCAATACCAACAGAGCTTGAACAAAACAAAACCAGTATTACCTCATTTTACTACTACACAACTGACACACATAGAACATTTGTACTAATATATGTCACTACAATATTCATATTAAATACATTCTGTACATAACTTGTAATTTAAATTGATTGTGATTCCTGGTTCCCTTGTAGTTGAATCAGGACACATATTCATTCATGCCAGTAATGAATACATATTGTTATTTGAAAGTTTATCAGTGACTCTTTTAAGATATCTTTGTAGAGTGTTATATGTATGTGAGTGTCACAGTGTTGTCAAGAGTAGTGGATTAAATTAAATTGTTTATCTGTCTGTTGTTGTGACTTACACTTCACCATACTCATACCCTAGACACATAACGTAGCATCACACTATTCCAGAATAATTCTGACTGAGATATATAGATATGTGGTAGCAAGTAAGGTTATATATATAATATACTATTCTTATTAGATATATATATATACCTTCACAGCTGATCTCAGTCAGTACACTAAGTCCCTTATAAATATTTATAACATCCCACTTCACCACACACAATGAAGTGAATTGACTGGAATTGTGATGGGATGTACCATTTCTTCAATACTATCCGTGATGGCTATGCAGGTAATCCTCAAAGTGGCTGAAGGATTTGTGACAGGTCCAAAGCTTGATGGAAGGTGTCACATGCTACAGCCTAAAGAATTCATGGATGACACAATAATTCTTACATCAGAGAAAAACCAGGTCCAGGGAATGTAAGTATGCCTGGATGAACTAATCAGCTGGTGCAGAATGGGCTTCTAACCTAAGAAGTCTAGTCATACTAATTTTCTATCAGGAAAAGGAAGACACATGAGGTCACATTCATGGCATCAAACCAAAGATTCCCTATTGTCATTGAGAAACCTGTTAAAAGTCATGGCAGGGTGTATGATGCCTCATTAAAAGACAAGGGCAGTTCAACAGACAAGAGACATGGCAGTTCAACTGACAAGAGACATGGCAGCTCAACAGACAAGATACATGGCAGACAGAGAACTGCAGATCCATGGCCGTATTGAAATGGCGGTAATCTTTACCTTTAGTGCCGTCGAGTATGTATAATAAGTGTATTGAGTTAGGATTGAGTTAACCCTAAACCCAATCCTAAATGGTATGAAAATACACATATTAGGCTATACATACTCGACGGCACAAAGATTACCCGAAAAGACTGCACCCTGTTCTTCATTTCAATCACAATAACATATCCAACGATACCATATTTACAATCACTTAACAGTCCATTTCCATTCAGTCCACCACAACCATTATCTTTTCGATAGCCACTTTATTTTCAATAATTCTGCAGAATAGGCCCTAATATTAATCTAATAGATCTTAGTGTTAGTCGTTGAAAGTTTTGGTTGCCGAGTTTAGGTTGAAATGAAGACACAGTGGGCCGTGTAGCCTTTTTGATGCGGCCTCAAATGAAAAAAATTCAGAAACTTAGCAATGGTTAGGTTTACGTACTCTAAACCTTATTCTAAACCCTAACGACTTATCTGTATAACATTAAAGACCACATCCCACTGTTTGTTCATTTCAACCCAGCGTTTATTTAATGTAGTAAAAGTAGACCCTATGCGTGTTGGTCGACTCAAAAAATAAATTTAAAAGTCCTTACTTTAGTATGAGGCAACAGATTGTTCCCCTCCATCTCTGTCAATGGATCTGTGGCAAAAATCAACTGACAACGTTATGCTGAATAACAGTTCCTATAGTTTATGTTCTGTATGGAAAACGAAATTTTGTCTTGGTCGCAGAAGGTACCACTTCGACAACAGTCCGTCAGAGAAGGCAAACAGACTTCTGCTGCCCTTTGAACTGCAAATGAGAAAGCGATTGTTGTCATGCCAGGTAAACTGGAGTTCGTTCATAACAGTCTCGCCAGCTTCTTCAAGACCTTGTGGATTTGTTTTTAAGCTGTATGAATTTTTAAAAAATATTGTTTAACATTTATGTCACTTTGTTATGTCTTTTTCCTGATAAGAACAGCGCTATCGTATCCTTGAAGTGTCGTCTTCATGAATGTATATAGCAGTTTTTAACCTTTGTGATAATAAACTAAGAACTGATTTACCCAACATTATAGCTGTTATCATTTATCTTCACTACTTTCCCATTCCAAATTATCGTATCTATATAACATCATTATTGCAGCGAGTTTATATTCTTTAAATGGCTGGAATAATTACGAACAACTCAAAATGTTAACATAAATTAACAAACTTTAATAAAACATCCAAAGTTTTTATTAAACCTGGTACATTAAAACCACCTCAATTGCAGTACTGAAACTTTTTCATTAATAACACATAAGGAAGGGAAACCCGAGGCCTGTAAACAGTAAATTAATATTAGACAAACACAAAGGTATGTTTTCAGGCACTCGTAAGAATTAAAGAAGTAGAACACTAGACAACAGAAAACAACAGACGTGAGTGGCTTACCCAGGTTGTCTTGTGTTTCACACTGATGACCGCTCAGTAAAGCATCTTTTTTTTGGGGGGGATGCCTAGCTGGCCGGGAGGATAGCGTGATTCGCTTGTATAGCTAGGCGGTGTTGTCGTACGGAAGGTACGGGGTTCAAACCCTGGGTAAGCCAAGCATGTCGTAGAAAGCGACTAAGGAGGGTTACCCCATCCTGTAAAAAAATTTAAACCACAAAAAACTTCAACAAACATGGACAAGTCAATTAAAGAAAATAAAACACAGCCATCCAAAACAGGGGAAGGTCCTCTCGCAGGGAGGCGTATGATGCAACACAGAGAAAGCCGAAAGGAGTCTGTGTTACTGACTAACCTTCTTTCTTCTAGAAGAACTTCCAGATTTGGCACCTGGAATGTTCGGACACGAACAAGGGAAAGTGGCACAAGTAGCAGCAGAGATGTGGGAATATAAAATCGAGGTTCTGGGACTGTGTGAAACAAAGTGGAAATGGGTAGACAGGAAGAAACTCATCACAGGTGAATTGGTGCAGTCCTCAGGACATGAAGACGAAAGTTCACACCACAGTGAAGGGGTAGTTCTTATGTTATCTAAAGAAGCACAGAAAGCACTCATTGAATGGGAAGCCGTTGGATCCAGAATAATAACAGCTACCTTTAAAACAGCTAAAAAGAAAATAAATGTAAATGTCATCTAATGTTATGCACCAACTAATGACAAAGAAGAGTCGGTGAAAGAAGCATTTTATACTAGACTACAGGAAATTATGGAAAAAGTAAAAAGAAGAGACATCACAATTTTGATGGGTGACATGAATGCAAAGATAGGTACAGTCAACACCGGCTTTGAAGAAGTCATGGGAAAACAGGGGCTAGGAATAATGAATGAAAATGGGGAACTATTCTCAAACTTCTGTGCTTCAAATCAACTGGCTATAGGAGGAAGCATGTTTCCACATAAGAGAAAACACAAGGCAACATGGATATCACCAGACCATAGAACAGAAAATCAGATTGATCATATATGCATAAACAAGAAGTTTAGATCATCATTGCAGGATGTAAAGGTATATAGAGGAGCAGATGTGGCATCAGATCACCACCTTCTGATAGCCAAAGTAAAAATGAAACTCAAGAGATATGCAACAATGCAAAATTATAGACAACAATTTAATGTAGGACATCTAAGAAATCAAGAAATAAGAGACAAATTTGCGGTCACAATATCCAACAAATTCCAAGTGCTCCAACAGCTGGAAGATGCAGAGAATACAGAAGACTATTGGCAGCAAATCAAAACGGTATGGAAGGAGACATGTGAAGAAATACTGGGGAAAAACGAACGACAACAAAAAGCACGGATAACAACATAAACCATCAATAAGATAAAAGACAGAAAAAACAAGAAAGCAGATTTAAACACAAACAAAACCAGAAGTTCCAAAGCCAAGGCTCAAAAAGTGTACACAGAAGCAAACAAAGAAGTTAAAAAGAAGTATCAAAAGAGACAAGAGGAGGTATATTGAGGAGTTGGCAAGAGAGGCAGAAGATGCTGCAGCCAAAGGAAATATGAGAGAACTGTATAACAGCACAAAGAAGCTGACAGGGAAATACAAGCAAACAAGTTGCCTCATAAAAGACAAGAATGGAAAACTGCTCAGCAATATACAAGAGCAAATGAAGAGGTGGACAATATTTTGAGGACCTTCTCAATAGACCAGCTCCACAAAACCCCCTGGACATCCAGCCAGCAGAAGAAGAGCTACAAATTAACGGTGAAAGACCAACGAATGAAGACATAAAGAAAGCCATAAAGCTTCTAAGAGATGGAAAAGCGTCTGGACCTGATGGCATTCCAGCAGAGGCCATCAAAGCAGATATCGACACGGCTACAGAGATGTTATATAAACTACTTGGTAAAGTCTGGGAAAAGGAAGAGATACCAGCAGAATGGAAGAAGGGATATCTGGTTAAGTTGCCTAAGAAAGCAAATTTATAAGAGTGCACAAATTATAGAGGAATAATGTTACTATCAGTGCCAGGAAAAGTATTATATAGGATTATCCTTGAGAGATTAAAAGAGTCCATAGACAAGAAACTGAGAGATGAACAAGCAGATTTTCGACAAAACAGATCCTGTACAGACCAGATAGCCACTTTGAGAATAATAGTTGAACAAAGTCTGGAATGGAATTCATCATTATACATCGATTTGTGGACTACGAAAAGGCATTTGACAGTGTAGACAGAGAATCACTTTGGAAATTGATGAGGCATTATGGAGTTCCCCTGAAGATCATTAATTTAATAAAGAAAACATATGAAGACATGACATGCAGAGTTCTTCATGAAGGACAGCTTACAGAACCATTTGGGATAAGAACAGGAGTGCGACAGGGATGCCTCTTGTCTCCATTTCTTTTCTTATTAGCAATAGACTGGGTTATGAGAACATCAACAACACACAACAGAAATGGAATCCAATGGACTCTGACTAAGCAGTTGGATGATCTGGATTTTGCTGATGACTTGGCTCTTCTGTCCCATAACCGTAATCAGATGCAGGACAAATTGAAAACACTCGATGAGAGGTCACAGCAATTGGGTCTGAAAATACACAGGGAAAAGACAAAGATAATGAGAATAAATGCAGGTAATGCAAACAGGGTTGAACTTGAAGAAGCACCAATACATGATGTAGAGTCGTACTCATATCTTGGCAGCAATATAGACAAAGTTGGAGGGACAGACAGTGATATCAAAATAAGAATACAAAAAGCAAGAGGAGCTTTCATTGCATTGGGAAATATATGGAGATCAAGAGAAATCGGATCCAACACGAAAATAAGAATCTTCAACTCAGATGTGACGTCAGTCCTATTGTATAGCTCTGAGACATGGAGAACAACAAAGACAACAACAAAAAAGCTACAGACTTTCATAAATGAGTGCTTGCGTAGAATAGAGGGATTAAAATGGTATGACAAGGTTACCAACTGTGGTGGGTTTGATGTTAATACAGTTTGTTGTTAAGAAATCTTAGTGTACTGAATGAGGTCAGCTGTGAAGGTCCCTGAATATAATAAATATTAGAGTAAATTTCCAGGGCACCTTTCTACTACCACCACTATGATCTCATTCAGACTTATTCTAGATAGACTGTAAGATGACTACGTTTGGTGTCTAGGGTTATGAAATGTTAGTGTAATGTTGCATTAACCAACTGAACATATAAACAATTACACAAATTATTTTATTATCTAATACAACACAACAGTATCACGACAATCACATACGAACTACACTTTAAAAGACTATCTTTAGTAAGTCAGTGGTTGAAAGTTTGGTAAAGTTAATGGTTTTCAATTTATTGTCCTGAATCTGATTTATTTGGAATCAGGACTGACAATCAAAAGTGAAATCATAGAAATTAATTACATCAATCAATTTACACAATGGGTCTTCTGACCATAATACACATATTATTATATAAGGGTGTAGTTGTATTGTCTAACTGAGGTGACTTCTAGTATACACTGGTTGATTGTTTATTATCATCATCTCTGCATGTTGTTTGTAAGTTTTTGTGGACACTGATGGAATGTTTATATCACTATTCCCAGTCTCTTCTTCTTCTTCGATCCTTAACCACCGACCGTCAAAGCAGTCAGTGGCCATCACGCCTAGTGGCGTCTTGTAGGGCAACAACAAATTGATTCCACTTTGCACGGTCGGTGGCCATCCTTCGTACAGTGCCCCAACTCTGGTTCATTCTTTGCATCTCAGCCTCCACAGTCCTCCGCCAAGTTGTTTTTGGTCGGCCTCTCTTTCGCTTTCCTTCAGGGGTCCAAAGCATAGCTGTTCTTGTGATGGCATCGGGGTCTCTTCTGAGGACATGACCAACCCAGCTCCAGCGTCTGCCAGCTATGATGGTGTGCATGTCCTCTTGCTTGCTACGAGTAAGCAGATCTTGGTTGGTGATGGTATTCGGCCAAAAGATGTGGTGAATTTTTCTTAGGCATGTTGTGTGAAAAGAGGACAATTTTGACATTTCCTTCTCTGTGACTCTCCAGCATTCCGCACCATAGAGAAGCACAGAAAGCATGCAACTCTGGTATAATCTTAATTTTGTGCTTGTGCTGTATTGGGAGGACTTCCAGATGTTATTTAGGCTAAAGAAGGCTGTTCTTGCCTTATTCATTCTGATGTTGATGTCTTTGCCTGCCCCACCGTCTGGTGTTACTATGCTTCCTAGGTATGTGAAGGTATCTGTCTGTACCAATTGCTGATTCCTTACTGATATGGGCTCAGGGTTGCCCACATTGAGCGTCATGACCTCAGACTTCTTTAAATTGATGTTCAAGCCCACCTGCTGGCTAAATTTATTAAGTCTATCCGTTTTTTCCTGGATGTGTTGATGTGAATGTGCCAGCAGTGCAATGTCATCTGCATATTCCAGATCTTCCAATGTAGAAAATGTAGTCCATCTTATTCCTCTTGGACTGCCCTCTGTTGTCTGGCGCATCACCCAGTCTATGACTGTTAAAAAAAGAGTGGTTGATAAGGGGCATCCCTGTCGTACTCCTGTCTTCACCTCGAAGGTTAGGTTGCTCTGCCCAACACTACACGTAAAGTTGGCATAGAGGCTTTTTATGATTGACACTATGCAGCTTGGAATTCCATAAGCCCTCAGTATTTTCTATAAACTGTCCCTATGTATGCTGTCAAAAGCCTTTTTCAAAATCAACAAAATTTATGTAAAGCTGTCTTTGCCATTCTGAGCACTGCTCTATAATGTTCCTGAGAGTGAATATATGGTCTACACATCTTCTGTTCTTTCTAAATCCTGCTTGTTCTTTCCTCAGTTTGTAGTCTACTGCCTTTGAAATTCTCTGTATAATTATCCTGCCTAGTATTTTGCTGGGAACTGAGAGAAGAGTGATTCCTCTCCAATTATTGCAGTCTGCAAGATCTCCCTTTTTGGGCAATTTGACAATTATTCCTTTGTTCCACTCTGATGGTGTTGTCCCCGTTTTCCACACTTGTGCATATAGTGGTTCTAATAGTTCTGCTGCTAGCTCAGGGTCTGTCTTAAATAGCTCTGCATTTAAGTTATCATGGCCCGGAGCTTTACCGTTCTTTAACCCTTTGATTGCTGTGATCTTCTTCTTCTTCTTGCGATCGCATCTTTGATGAGCGTTGACTGTTGTTTTTCTTTAACTCCATATAGTGTTGAGTCATTCGGCCAGTATATCTTTCTTAACTGGTCATACAGAGGACAGTCCTGTAGAACATGCTCAGCAGTTTGTTCGTTTAATCCACATGTGCACAGTGGTGAAGCAGACAATCGTAGCTTGTGCATGTGTTTATTCAGTTTGTTATGCCCTGTCCTGAGTCGAAAAATAGTTATCTGTCCCTGCCGGTCGAGAGTGTGATAGTCGTCTTTGGGTTGGTTCTGTTCTCTTCTGATAGTCTGGATAGCTCTCTTTTTCTCAAAGTATGTGACTTCATTATCTTCTTGTTCACATTCTCCTCCCTTTTTTGCAAGTTTATCTGCCTTTTCATTTCCGGGTACACCACAATGAGATGGTACCCACTGAAGTATGGTTCTCTTTTTGGCAGCTACCTTGTTTAGTTCATTTCTCAGATGCGGGAGTTTACCACCCTTGAGAGCTTGCAGGACAGACAGTGCATCTGTGAGGATGACTACCTGGTGGCAGTCAGAGTTGGTGTTATAAATCATATTTGCAGCTTGCTCTAGAGCTTGAACCTCAGCTGTATAGTTGGAACAGAATTTACCAGTGGGAATGTGCCTAGTCTCATAGTGGTTGTCAGGATATGAGATAAAGATACCGGCACCTCCATTCCTAACAGCATTTGTTGCTGATCCATCTGTATAGGCATGTATCCATGATTGATCGGGATAGCTTTCTTGGATCATACTCAATGTAGCAGTTCGTTTTTGCAGATCATTATACTCACATCCACTTGTGAGACCACTGACTGATGTATTAATTTGGAGGGCACTGCTGGCCTGCTCCCATGGTACAGGGTATAGGGTGGGCTTCAGTGGTGTTGTCTTCATGGATAGGTCTTCTTGATGCTGTCTTATAAGTCTTTTCCCCCGATGCACAAAGCTGCTACGCTTTAGACGTCCCAATGCCAGATCATCTAGTCTTGCCTTCATTGGGTGCATTGGCATACTCTTGTACTTTTCCATCTGGATCATGGTTTTTGTGTCTCTTCTATGGGACAATGTCTGTAATCCAGCAACCTTCTGCATCTCTGTTATTGGTGTAGTTTTCATGGCTCCTGTAATGAGCCTGAGAGCTTGATTTTGCACCTTGTCCAAAGACTGCAGATGTGAGTTAGCAGCTGATGACCATGCTGCTGAGCTAAACTCTAAGTGTGGTCTTATTACTCCATTATAAATCTTCTTTAGATTTCGTTCATTTGCTCCCCAGTTGGTACCTGCTAATTTTCTGAGTATGCCTAGTCGTCTTCGGGCCTTTCCTTCTGCGTTTTCAATATGCTTATTCCATGTAAGCCTTTGGTCAAATGTCACCCCAAGATAGGTGGGGTAGCTTTCTTCCTTGATCACGGTTGTCCCTAGGTGTATGTTAGCTGATTTGTCCTTGGGGGCGAGGGAGAACAGTGTTGTGGAGGTTTTGTCTGTGTTTATTGTGATAAGCCATTTCTCTGCCCATGACACTAGCATGTCTGCTGCCCGCTGCATTCTATAATTTGCTGTGGTGACATTTTCATCAGCGCACCAGAGTACTAGGTCATCTGCATATAAGGCAGCTTTAACTCCTGCAGGGAGATCTTTCACCAGGTCATTGATGTAAACAAGGAAGAGTGTTGGGGAAATTACTCCTCCTTGAGGTACCCCCTGATGGAGCAACACTTTTCTGCTCTGCAGACCGTCAAGAGTGACTCTAGTTCTCCTGTTATGCAAGTATGACTGGATCCATTTCATCATGTTGCCTTGGATTCCACTTCTCCTAAGTTTTGCAATGAGGCCATCTTTCCACACCTTGTCAAAGGCCTGCTTGAAGTCGACCCAGATCGTTAGGACCTTTTTCTTCTCCTGGAAGGCATCTTCTATTGCTTGAGACAAGTAAGTAACTTGGTCTTCTATACTGTAGCATTCTCTAAATCCAGCTTGTTCCGGCACCAGGATCTGCTCAGACTCTAAATACCATTTCAATCTGTGGTTGACTATTCGCTCCATAGTCTTCCCAACACAGCTTGTGAGACTGATTGGCCGGTAACTTGCAGCCTCGGTCTTACATTTCCCTTTCTTTAGTATGGGTATTGTGATGGCTTCTCTCCATACTTGGGGTACCGTTCCTTTCAACCAGCTGTGGTTGAATATCTCAAGCAGTTTTGTCTTTGCTGCTGAGCTCAGATTTACTAGCATTTCGTTGCTGATTTTGTCTGGGCCGGGTGACTTTTGAAACTTAAGCTTGGAAATAGCCTTCTGTAGTTCTCCTAGTGTGATGGGTTCCCTCATTGGGGCAGGAGTATCTGTCTGTCCCATGGTTGCCAGTATTTCTTTTCTTATCTCTCTCTGATGATCTATGTTAATGGGTAAGTTGCTTTCTGAACTGTATCTTCTAGCAAACAAGTCTGCAGCTTGTTTTCCTCTGAAAAGTTTGCCACCTTCATCCAATGTGATAGTCTGCCTAGGTGAGGAACGCTCTTCATTTAGAGACTTGACTAATCTCCAAAGTTTCCTGCCGTCTTTCTCAAGGTTCAGCGATGCCGTTTTAGTTCTCCAGCTTTTCCGTTTTTCTTCTAGCTTTGTTCTCTGAAACTCTGCTACAGCCTTTTTCCATTTGTTGTGAGTTTCAAGTGAAGGCTGAGACTCTGCGTCCTTTCTAGCCCTGTCCATGGCTTCCTGACGTTCTTGGAGTGTGCTGGACCAGTATGGTATGTAGTTACGCCGGCATCCTTTGGGAATGGTTTCTTTTGCAGCTTGTAGTATGCATCTGTTGAAGTCTTTTACCACTTCATTAATGTCTCTGTTCTGTACCTTGAGGGTAGACAGCAGCGTGTTCACCTGATGCCTGAATAAACCCCAGTTGGCTTTTTTGTAGTTCCATCTTGTAATGGCTGGGCCTGTACTGAGAGTTGCACTCTGGACAGTAAGAAAGATTGGGCGATGGTCGCTTCCCCCTAGTTGGTCTCCTACTTCTCTACTAATAGATCCAGCTATATCTGGTGTGGAGAAGGCAAGATCTGGTGTTGAAGTTGTGTGCCATCTCTGGAGTAGAAGGTAGGAGTATCTGTGGCATTATTGACTAGGATTAGGGAGTGATCATCTTGCCAAGTTTCAACCTCTTCACCTCTGTGATCCAGATGGTTATGCCCCAGCTCTGGGAGTGGCTATTAAAGTCTCCAACTGCTATAAAGTTGGTGGCTGGTACCTGTATAGAGCTGAGACTCAGGGGTTTGTTGTTCGGACAGTAATAGTTCAGGAGTTCTATTTCCATCTTGTCTACCTTTATCTGCAACAGCTGATATTCTGCTCCATCCATGAAGGTTTTCCTTTCGTGTGCAGGAATGTTATTCCTTACAAGAGTAAGTACTCCTCCTTTTCGTCTATCTTTTCTGTCGGATCTGAAGCATTGATATCCCCTTATTTTAAAGGTTTGATCTGCTTTCAAGTGAGTCTCTTGGATACAGCAAACACTGACTTGCTTCTCATACAAGATGTTTTCCAGCTCTGTCTTTTTGCTGTATCCAGCCTGCTTGCTGTTCACTCCCTCTGCATTCCAGTGCATCATGACAAGTGGCACTCTGGGTTTCTCTTTTTCTGTTTTGTTTTGGTCAGTAGTTCTCCTCCGCCGTCTGCTGACTCCACAAGACGGTCTAGAGGGTCCTCCAGTAGCTGAGGGTGGGCTCTGTCGAGGCTCAGAGCCCGGCACTGCACCTGCCTGGTGGAGCTCCACAGGGCGAGCACCAGTACGAGATTTATTTGACGGTGTACTCTCCATAGAAAAAAAAAAAGCGAGTTGCGTGATACTGTGGTTTCCGGTGCGCCTTCTGGCCCAGTATCTATGACTTTAGCACCTGTTCAACGGGAGAGTGGGCTCATCCCTAATCTGTTTATGTTCCCAGTAGTAGACTATTCGCAAGCAGCCTGGGGGTGTCACTGCTCTGCGCGGACCTTGTTTACCGAGGCGGCGTCCGAGCTCGTATGGTGAAAATATGGTTGCATTATCTTCAAAATAGCCCTGTCTTTCCTGCCATCCTGCAACTTTGAGTTAGGGAGTTCTGAGCTCCAGTCTCTTTCCCAGGCATTTTATCCTGGCCTGGCACGCATACAGAGGACCCCACTTCTGGTTCTAAGTTAGCAGTTGGGGACAGGTGGGGTAGCACACTGTGCATTCCCCGTCATCCAGGGGGCTCTCCAACTATGCAGAGCTTGCACAATGCTGTGCTCTGGTTCTGGGCTCACCCAAGGAATCCTCACGTCCTGCACAGAGCCACTTCCAGATACCCACCACCTGCCAACCCCCCATTGTAGAAATCTCCTGCATGCGGCCATCCAGTCAAGAGCCAGTATTAAGTCTGGTGCCCAAGTGATTCCCCCCAAGCTCAGTGTGCAATTCTGGGTTCTCATCATGCTGCAACACAGGGGGGATTGTGATGCTCAGCCATCTCTCTCAACTCTGCACCGATAAATGACATCGGGGACTTAACTGTGTCTCAGTACTGGGAGGCCCCGTTTCCGGGTACACCACACACAGCCAGTTGAGGCAACGGTCGCCGTGGGCGTGTCTTCAGTGGGGAAGTTGTGGAGTCTTCCTGTCCATGTTCTTGCACATCCTAACACTGCCCGCAAGACATCGGAGGTTTGGAGAGTGGCCTTCTCTGCTTTTTTGAGCCGGGGTGGGCTCCCCGGGCAAGTCTCGATGGGGATCGGGACGTGTCCACGCGCCAGTGGGCCCAGCATCGGCCGCATCTGTTGGAGGACTTGCTCTGCCAGGTTTGAGTTAGTAAATTCCAACTTTGTCATCTTCTTGGCATTGTGATGCTGGGGTGCCTGTGGATTTCCTAACGCCCCGGGTAGAAGCCAGAAGTGTACTGTGCCAGCTCTGGGGGAGATAAAGGGGGTGTTTCTGCGTCTCCTTGTGATACGTAGCCAAGGTAGGGCTCACAGTGCTCTTTCCCCGCCACCAAATTGCCTGCTGGTTACGCCGAGTTCTCCGAGGCTCTAGGCATGTGACCAAGAGTTGAAGGCAATAGGATCGTCACGTCCTGAGTCTCTGTGCCTGTACGATGGGTTCCGATCTTCAGGGAGCAGTCCACACTCGTTCCCACTCCCAAGACTTGTTCAGTATCCATCTGGCTCCTTCCCACCCACAGAGGGCGTGTACGGTGTAGTGCACCGGTTTTATTATCGAGGTTTGCTCCTCTAGATCCGTTGTGTTTAGCCTGAGGATTCGCACCCTCAGTTACCAGGACTACCTCGAGGAGGGTGTGGCTCTTCACCACGCACAACGATCTTGGGGTATGAGAGGTTTTGCTAGGCCAAGAGACTAACACCGCAATGGTCGCTCCTTTCATGAACAGAATTCACTAGGCCTAGGGTGAAGCAAGGGGGGAAACCCACTACCCACAACACCAGCACATCATACCCCCTGTCTGTAGATATTTCCTTGTTCAGAGTTTCTCTGAAGTGCTCTGCCCATCTTGTTTCCTGTCCCTCTGCTGTCTTGATGAGATTTCCTTGCTTATCTCTTACTAATGTAATATTGTTTGCACCTTGTTTTCCGCTGATGAATTTAGTTATTTTGTATACTGTGCTTTGTTCATTTCTCAGTGCTGCCTCTTCTGCCTGTTTTGCAAGATCGTCTAGGAAATTCCTTTTGTTGGCTCGGGTTTGGCGTTTAACTTCCCTGTCCAGCTGGCTGTACTGTTCGCTATATAGTTGCTTTAACCTGGGGGACTTCGCTTCTGTTTTCTTTCTTTTCATTTCCTTTCTCATCTTTATGGTGTTTAGTGTTTCTGGTGTTATCCAGTCTTGCTTCTTCCTTTCCTGGAATCCTAAGCATGATTTGCTACTTTCCTTATATACTGTTGAAATGGTGTTGAAATTCTGGTCTATATCATCAGTCAATCCCAGTCTCTTATTTTTAATATAATGTTAGTTGAGCGATCAGGTGCCGAACATGCACCTATCTTTGTAATATGATGTAGGACTCTTCCTGCACTTCGCTGAACGACAACCTTCAGCTCCCACTTCTTCAAGAATGATGGTGGTTTACAGTTGTCTCCGAAAAAGGCAAGACTGTGGCATGAATATATCGGCCCACTGTAGTCTGGCACCAGTTATTGACAGCAACCAAAACCCTCACAGATGCAAGGAAATAACACAAGTAAACGATGACTAGGCAATAGAATATGGCACATTTTCGATCTGCCCTATGTCCAGGCTTTTCCTGTGTTATAAAATTCTCCGCCTGCTCTCATCGATCTTGCTTTACACAAAATTTTCCCTAAATGGCAGTGAACAGTCCCCGTTTCGTACCAATATCTACTGCTTTGTCCAATGGGACCATGTTTACATTTATTTTTGAATCTATCGTTTCAAATAACAACTCCCAATATGTTTCCAAGGCAAATATATTTTTAGTTTTAGGTCAACCAATCATACTTCGCCTTCCTTCAAAATCCACCCAATCAAATATCCCGTACCTTTTAACCTCATTTACCCAAAGTCGTTTTTTTCAAAACATGCCATAAAAAATTATAAGCAGGCATGATCTTTACTTGACAGTCTGGTCGGATCCACTATAGTATTATGGCTATAATTAGTTAATTAATGGACTATTTGCGTAACTACTACCATATTCTTTGTCAGCAAGTCCTAAGGTACACGAATATACAATTTATATGGGACTAGTTGGCTTGGTTCAGAAGTACACAGTTTTTTTATGTTAGTGTTTTTTATTTTTAGTCTACTACACGTTCAATTCTTTTCCATGTGCTGTCTTCTCTATTTACGTGATAATTACGTCCTTTGAAATAAGAGCTAAGGTTGTTTTTGTGACACGAGTTGTCTACATGTTCTAACTTTTTCCTCGTATTTTGGGGAAACCCCTAAGGCAAGGCTTGCCCCTGTGCTGGTATTGGCTTTTAGTTTAAAATCAATGCGAAACGAATTAGCATTTCATCTATCCTTTCCCCTCCTCGTTCCACAATGCATTTTAGGCAAATATTTTCTTAGAACTAGGAAAAGTGATTATGTCAAGGACGAATTTGAAAAATTGGGTACCGTTTTGTTCGGCTATTCGTTAGCAAATAATAATCTGAAGGCGTTAGTTTCCCCTTGAACTGAGAGCCATTATCAGTCAAGATTTGGTTGGGAAAGCCTAACCTGGTGAAGATTGTGAGTAATGCCTCTGCCACATGCTTCGAATCAATTGATGACAGGGCTACCGCCTCTCCCCACATAGAACAAGTGTCCACCAGAGTCAGAATGTAACTGTTCCTCCTCTTGGTCCGAGTGAGAGGTCCCACAATGTCCACGGCAACTCTTTCAAAGGGGGTTCCCACTATGGGCATTTCCCCTAGAGTTACTGGAGCAGTCCAATGCTTTTGAGCTACCCGTTGGCACTCTGGACAGGATTTTACATATCTCTTTATGTCTTCAGTTATTCCTGGCCAGAAATAATGACAAGCTATACGCTGTTCGTGTTAAATATCGTTTGACTATATTATGCAGTTCCCTAGGTCTGTCTATTCTTAACACTTCTCCTATTTTGTAGGTAAATTTGATGCCTGCAAATAATCTAATATTGTTATTCTCATTTGTTCATACCTCTTACATTTGAACAAGAAACGCTCTATATTATTGTCTTGAAGACATCCTGCACAATTATTCTGAAATAGCCTTTTCCCAGCTGTAGTCTGAGAAGTTTCTTATTTCTGGGAATTTTAAATTCTCTAGATATCTGACATTTTCTTATTGGAGCCTTGAACATCTTATATGCATGTCTTCCTTTCAGATTTTTATCCCACTCTGCTTTCCATTCATCTGTTATTAAATCTTTAATTAAGCTCTTAATCTCTGATTTACTCATCCCTACAAAATTCGCGGACTATTCTTCCATCTAATGTTTTTTCCTGTAACTCCCGTGTTTACATGCGCTATAATTTGTTGTTAATCTGTAACGTAATATTAAATTTTAATACAGTAAGCAACAGCTACTTATTGTAAACAAACTTTTTCTGGCTGAAACTGTATTTGATATTTGTTGCATTTTAAATCGTTGACGCTCAAAATCTCTGTGTTCCACTCTTCGTAGAGAACTGAAACTTTGCACGCAGCTCCCTTTCTTGGTAGGCCTACATTTTAATACATCAAGTTTTGGCCGGCATTAGCCCAGCCTATTTTATATCATAACTAGCACTAACCCGTCAACATTGACAGGTTATTAATTATAGTGTGTTGTTTCTCTTACATGTATTACACACGGTACTACCACTACTGTGGTCATTTCATTACAGGCGACCGTCACTAGATATTTGTGGTAAAAATTATATGGATGTATTAAATATGAAGACATGGAGTAACCTTGCCTAAATGACATGTGGAGCAGTGATAATGATCTAATTGGACCGTAAATTGACTAAATAACTAATATTTCTTTTATGACAACATGTCTCGTAATTGTTCGTGCATCTTTTAAAATCTTGCCCTGGTCGACTTACTGCCTCTGAGAAGCCATGGTCGACTTACTGCCTCTGAGAACAACGTTTGAAGTTTGACGAAACTCCAGTTCATGTACTGTTTATCAATCGTGTTGTTGGCTTCTTTCCATAATCAAACTGTTCATGCACACCTTCATTTGCGCACTTTTTCTATTTTCGGGAGAGTACATACAAGGGGAAACAATACAATTATTGTCTAACTTTCAACCACAGTTGCACCCCCTTAGCTGTGGTTGATAGTTAATGTACTCTCTCGAAACTAGAAAAAGTGCGCAAATGACGGTGTGCAAAATGTGACTGACCAACCGACCGAATTACTTACGGCGGAAATAATGGTATTGAATTACAATAAGGGACCGAAGACGCAGCAAGAGAGATGAATGCAGTCAGCGACCCATAGCTTAACTACTTGCGTCAGGGTCAGCGAACCAGAGCTGACCAAGACCCTACTCCACCTCCAAGTGGTGGTCCTGGAAACAGGCTACATCACTGCAGTCTGGCTGAGAGAGTAGGGATCGAAGTGGGAAGGCAAACCCGGTCCCAAAAAATGCCGTGCTGAAGTCGGATATGTCGGCCGAAAGGCGCAAATATCGCAGCTTCACTGTAAATGGACACAACGCAACCAACGTCCTTTTCAGGACGAACGAGGAAGAAGAATTACAAGAATGTAAAATAAGGTAGAAATAACTATATTAAAGAAAGGGTTTTAAATTAAGGGAAACGATGAGCTGTGTTTATAAATTTTGTTTCGTATTTGAAGAGGCGGGCATCGGATGGTGAATGTTGATGTTCCGATTAAATCAATTTTTTTAAAAACAAAGTATCCCATTCAACCCTCGATGGGTTACAAATTAGGATATGTAGTGTAATAAATTGAAGACAATATAGTAACTTCTCTTCCCCCCCCCCCCAGTATAAATAGAGGTAAATTGAGTAAATAAATAAAAAATTGTGACTGTGTGTGACCTCCCCTTTCCAAGAAACAAAAAAAATAAAAATTAAATCAAAATGTTTCTTCAACATCTAGGGTGTTACGAGTGGTTTGCAGAGTCTGTCTGAGACAAAAAAAAAAGTCTGAGTGACGTCTGAGACAAGACAAAAGTCTGAGTGAGGACTGAAAAGATAGATAAGTTATGGTGTTGAATGTTGATAGGGTTTTTTTTTTTTTTTTGGCATACGCCCGCTATTACTCGAGATCTCAGGTTAGTATGTCTAACCTGAGACTGATTTTTACGTGAGTATCTCTTTTTGTCTTGTACAGAGACAGGTGTCCCTCGCCATTCAGGCAGATACTCGCCGATTTCGGAGGTATCCATTAGAGCTGGGTCGGCTCAGGAGCCACCAGTCCCTGGTCGACGATACTCCTTCAAATGTCTTCACCAGGGCTCGAGTTAATCCAGTCCAAATCCCGGTCGACGAAAAATCTTCAAATGTCCTCGCCCGGGTTTGATCCTGGGTCACCTGGTCGCCAGTGCAGTTTGGTAACCACTACACCAGCGCGGCTCCTATGTGGGTGGAGTGAATTATAGCTATCAGAAGTAAAAGATCAGATAACGACTCTCCCCTCCTGCCACTCAATGACTATGTTTCTAAGCTACTTTCATTCCGCCCCTCTCTCTCTCTCTCTCTGCTAAGAGGAAGGAACAGTGCACGTTAGTGACTCCACAAACAATCAAGTACAAGTGCAGATGGTAGAGTAGTCTGATCCACGATTAGAGGAATAATTTATTAACAAAAACTATGGCAAAACAAGAAAATGTCCAATCACAAACCATCCAATCATAAAAATGCGTTAACAAAAAATCTAGTGACAACACTAATAAGAATCATAAGAATAATCAACTAGACTGGTACTAAGGAGTTTGGCTCTCTGTAGTCCCTGATACCCCGATCAAATAGATAAAATATTATAGATTATAAATCCAAATATTATAGAGATAAATCGGGCAGTTGTGCTCAACGTCTTCGCCATCGCCCTCAGTCGCGCAGGTTTTGAGAAAACCGTAACGCAAAGTGAATGAGACCCTCTCTCTCTCAATAGTACAAGCTTTTCATACTCCGTCCTTGAAACTAAATATAACATTTTGATAGCCAAGGCGTGTTTCGTCCAAGAAAGAGTGAGAGAAAACACGGAGGAATGACAGAAGGAGAGGAAGACAGTGGTTCTAGGCATCACTTACTAACGAGCGTGCGTGACTTTGTTGCTGGCAGATTTTTTAAAAGCGGTGCAAAGGGATTTCAAACCCCTTACCACTTAGATAGGGAGACGGTAGTGAAAAACACACAGACAAGCTCTCATTTCCTGTAGAGTTATATTGTCGAATGAAATTCAAACGCGTTGCTTCGTTTTGAACAGAATGATAGGGGAGGGGGAACGTTACCAATTTGAAAGTGTAATTTATTTTGAAAAAAAGACAAGTGGGGCATAACATAATTCGATTGGCTGTAGCAGAATAGACTAACAGTAGTGATAAAAACAATTTGAAACCAGCGTTAGTTGCTACTCGAAGAGAAATATTTAACTAGTAGTGTTATCATCAGAAGCAAGGGATTCATGACCAGTGCCTTCGCTGTTCTGTATCAGTGGCGATCTGAATGTCCATTGATCGCCGGTTAACCTACAAATTGTGCATTATTTCATTGATGCGGTAAGATGAACCTTTATGTAAACCTTATTAGTGAATATGTATCTGTATTATTGAATGTGTGTGTAGAATTGATGGGTAGAGGCTAAACCAGAAAGGCGCCAAACTCAACATGTTGTGTATGCCACAAGTGATAGTAGGGAAGATTACCATTTCTGTTAAAAGCCAGGCAGGTTTTCTTAAACTTTGGGAAAGGATGAAAAGATATAGGTGGAAATAAAATATGACATTATTATAATTGGTAGGCCAGAAAACCACTGGCCGTCTTCACCAAGTCACAGTGTTTTCACATGACATCATAAAATTAATTATAATTTACCTATGAAAGGAATATATCAAACTGATGATTGAAATTTACCTGAGTATGAAGCTGTCATCCCATCAGATAGGAATGATGGCTGTTTATGTAGCCATTGATACTGATCTTGAAACTGTTGATAATGCTTAGTTGATTAGGGAAGGAGAGATATGTTTGAAATACTGAGGAGGCCTTAATCCTCTTAATTTCAGGGTTCCATGTACAAATATTCAGTGAGCCATCCCAGACTTATTGTATCTGCACGTGTGAGGCAGGAAGAATCTGATTGCCAAAAGACTTTGAAGATTCCTGCAGCGTGTCTAAACTTTGCAGTCGTGACTACTATCGTGGTGGAAGAAAGACCACAGTGCACCAAGACTTTCAGATAAGAACCATATATGGGTTCATGAGTTTTCACCTGACATACTCTCTCCAGTATTATATCAACACAGCGTTCTTGAAGTGATGAACACCCACGTTCCTCCTAATAGTGACATATATATATTTTAGTGCTTCATCAGGACATTTCAAGTCTCAGACATTTTATGATATAAACAGACAAGTAGTCTTTTGTTTTGATTCACATTAATGTAAATAATATATCCATTCTATTTGAGTTTTAAACATTTCTGTGCCCAAGAAATTGAGGTACAGAAAATTAAAATTGTAAAAAATTGTTACTCAAACTTTAAACACTGATTTGTTTAATCCTTTTCATCGAGTTACATCAGTGGTTGTTGTCACTATCTTTACATCACATATCACATTACCCTAGACATCTAGCCAGATAACAACCAGACACCTTAACACATAAGTAGGATCAAAATATATCGCAGATTGAGGTCATAGGGTGGTAGCAGTCAGGTTCCCTGAGAACAAGCTTCATCAACTATTAGACTCAGGGGCTTGCATAGCTGACCTCACTCTGTAGACAAGTAATACTTTAATTAATAACATCCAAACCCACCACACTCTCCCGTCTCAGTAATTCAAACTCCCACTATTATTTGGCGAGATATTCTACTACTCCTTCTGTAGGGAACCCTGAAATAAAGAAGTCCCTACACATGCACAATCTTCCGCTGACTTCTTCTGGTCAGCAACCAAGCTGTTCAATCCAACTTAGTGAACCCTATCCTGCAGTTACTTCAAGCTCTCTCCTCACCAACATTTATCTAAGTCCAACTCCCCCAAAGTCCTTCTTCGTCAGCACAATTGTGTTTATATTCAGCTTCGTGTTACAGCTGTTGACGGATCGCAGACGGAGAGATGGTAACCCTCTCCTCTCCCTATGTTGCTGACGAACCGAAACTATAACTCCACAATGAAAGGAATTTTCAGGACAAATGTTAAGTCCTCTTGATATACAGGTGTGCTTTAAATCCAGGATCTAAAGAGGTGGCGATGAAGTAACTCAAGATTACATATGCGTTGGAGGGAATAAATCCACTATTCGTGCAGGCCACCACTCCTGTGACGGCGCGTGATAATATGGAGGAAGTAGAGCTGCGGCTGGCTACAAGATGTTAGAACTGGCGATAATGTGTAGCTCTACGGAGTTGATGCCAGTGGAGCATGGGCGCTCCACTTACTTTGCAGGGGTGGCGTAAAATTCCCAGCATGGGAGATCACAAATGTACCCGTATTAGGGTGCTGGTAAAATAAACAACTGTAATTGGTGGGAACACCCCAATGTAAATGGGTTGATGATTTATCATGCCTTTCCAGGAAGGCAAAACCGGCCGATGGCTCAGAGTTCCCTTAACTCAGTCAGAGTTAACCAGTTCTCGCGAGATTGTGAAGAATTTACCACACTAAAATAGCTGGCAACCTGCACAAAATCTCTACCACCTTACGACAGAAGTTCCAGGGACTAAAAGCATTAAGAGACAGAAGGGGACTCATTATGTACTGTAAAATGGGCCACAGGTGTTTGGACACCTGGACAGAAAATGAAGAAAAACAATCGTAACTTCTCCTGGCGATGCACTACAAGAAGGATTGCGTAAAAGAGCGATTGCTCTTTCGCTGCGAGGGTCCCATACTTTCCCTGGAATAAAAAACCATGGGGGAAAATTATGCCGCCCAACGAGGAGCATAGTGGATGCGTCACAAAGACACTCTTACCAGCATTAAAAGACCTTTCATCTCTGCTGGCCACCTTCGCTGGAGCAAAGGGGAGTTAACTTGTAAGATCAAAGTGACATGCTAGCAGCGACCAAAAACTTAATCTAGAAAAAAGATGAAAAATGGGCGTGCCTAAAATCAAGAAGTAGTTAGGGGGGATGGTAGCTCCACCCTAGGGCCAAATAACTTTAAACGCATTGCAGTAAACAACATTCATACAACAGAAGGGCAACACAGTAACATAAATTTGCCAGTTGGAGAGAAGAAGACCCATTTAAGAAGGATGGACTCTCTACTGACAGTGAGCTGCTGTGAATGGGTGTGCTTTAACTTACTTTTTACTGATTACATTATACAATCACATTCTGCACTTGATACACTTCAGTCTGCTGTGTCACAGCATCATTTCCCTCATGACAGCAATGAGCATTTTGCATGTTTCAACTGCTGTCTTGCAAAGTTTGAAACGAAATATGATGTTTGCATGCTGTTCTACTTCTTCTTCGTACACTCTCAGACGTCTACTTGAATGTTTTCAAAGAAAGCAGTAGTCAATTTGAGACTATTTGAATCTCAGTAGAGCTATTCCACGAATGGTACTGGTGTCGGCCATATGCGCTTTCTCTGTTCCACATATGTTCAGCACTTATTTTATCTGTGCCACAGTGCTAAGACAAATGAATGCTACTTTGCAATGGATCATGTTAACCTGTCAAAACTGCACATGTTCATAAAGAAGTGGCATTGTAGTAAACTCCACCTACAGATATTTTTGCATCAACACCATCTCAGTAACTGAGTTCTTTCACCCATCACATTATTGTCTTATTGTAAAACTGGCAGACCAACTGACTAACCTAATCATCTGTTCTGCAGTACTAAATTATCTTTATTTACATATCAACAGATTTTATGCCACTTTAATTGTATTCTGTTTCACTGCACATCTCATATCATTATCATCACCCATCAGCTCCCCAAGGTGCATAGGCCTTCAACAAACTTAAAGCCGCCTTTAGGGAAGTACCCATGTTTTGTCCTCATAAGACAACAAACTTATGCCAAGTCTTTCTGTCCTGTGCCATCAGATCAAGGTGTTTCCATGATGACTTCCTCCCTTTCATGTAAGTCTCCAACTATCTTCTCCACGTGTTCTTTGGCCTCCCTCTTTCATGCACTGAAAGATGTTTCCTCCATGTGTCAAGGTGAGTAGGCCTGTCAGGCCGCTGCCCTGGCAAAATTTAAAAATTAGAAACCTACCCACCACAAAAATATTTATAGAATGTGTGATTCCTATTTACACAAACTGGGATTCTCGCCGGTGCTATGGAGTTCATGCACTGTGCTGAGATCCTCCTTGTGTGATCTAGAGATCCTCCTTGTGTGCGAGGGAGGAGATCGGAGCACTGATGGAGTGGTCTGTGTGCAATGAAGATAATCCTTAAAACCAAACCAAATCATCAAGGTTAAACTGAATACAAGAACCAGACAAGTACTTGCGGAACAAGAGCTGAACAAATATCGCATACATTTAACTCTTTGACTCCGGAACAACGCTCAGAGCGTTGGTCAGATTTGACACCCGTGCCAAAACAACTCTCTGAGCATTGTTTCTAGTCCATCACGAATTAAAATTACGGCACAGGGTGGAAAATAATTGCAAAGTCAAGGAGTTAAACTTCTTGCCTTTATGAACCTAATTTGTGCTTAGCTAACTGCTGGTCTCATTATGGGTCTTAAACGCTGTTTGATAATTGTCTAACATGGACATTAGCACTGAAGTGTAGAATTAAAATCTTTCATAATTATTACAGGCTCCTCAATGTAATTCAGAATTCCTGAAGAAACATTACTAAGGCAATAAAAATGCCCAACGTTAAGCAACCAGCGTTTAAGAGAACATTAGACATTACTAGTACTGAAAACTGCAGAAGCAAATGAAATAGTCTAGAAATCACATTCTTCGTTGAATATGAAGCTTTCAAATTTGAGGTCCCTAGTATGTTTCCCTAAAACATTTTACTAGTTTCCCTAACCTTTTTTCTTACAAGAGCAAGAAGTATTTTCAATGTAAAATTTGGCATCCATAAATATGTGTTACCACATCATTTCTTTATTCTCTAGAATACACTTTTCTTCCTTTTTTGTTTCCGCTCCCTGTGGAGCATGAAACCACCACTGGTAGGAATCTTGCACACCATATCATTCATGAAGATAGTTTGTGTGGCAATTTAATTGACATGATGAGGTTGCCAGCTCCAAGCACAACCTATGCCTAAGACAGCAGTAGTCCCATTCTTTATCTCCTCAGAGACCCCACACCACTGACCTCTAGAACAGAGGGTACAAGAAAATTAAGCAGATGTTTTTAGAGGCACACATTCTAATACAAGTAATAGAATACCAAGCAAATGTTAATGCTATTTTTCTTTTATTTCAGACATGTATGCAGTCACCATCTAGGCCACAGTAGGTATTTACCGGGAATCAAACATAAGCCACAGATATTTATCATGTCACCACAATCTTAAACATCAATGTCAAATCCACACAATGGCAAACAAATATCTTTCTATTTGTAAATGTTAAAAATAACCCTGAAGTGGTTAACAATACCAATAACAGTAAGTGCAACAATAACATAATTAAAGCCACATCTGAATATGGAAATAAGGCAAACAATGGATACCCCCTTAAAATATTATAGTAATATCCAGTTTTACAGATGGTCACATACTCTAAGGAGGAAGTACAAGTAACGCATCTGTATGTTTAGTGCAAAAGCCTTGTAAATATTTTAAGGGGAAAGAAAAACAATCTCAAACATTGCACACAAATTTCCATAAGCTTCTTCAATGATTGGCAGTGCATTTTCAGCAACAGTTTGGGATTTAAACTTGAGTCTCTGCGCTCAGTTCTTAACCCACAAGGAAGTCAATCTGCACATTCAGCCAGTGCAGCCTCCAGCTCTTCCTCCAGCTCAGCAGCTGTGGCATCCATATTTTCACGAGCAAACTTGCTGATGCTCAGACCCTGGACAATGGACCATTTCTTGTTCTTGATGCGAAGAGGGAAGCTGTACATGAGACCTTTCTTAATGCCATAAGAGCCATCAGAGATAACACCCATAGACACCCAGTTATCCTGAAATTATCAATTATGTATATTCAATGAATCTGCTAGCAGGTTGCAAAGAAAAGATTGTAATAATACTGAATAATTATTACTGTGGAAAACATCACTTGATGTGTAAATTTATCTACAAAATATATGTAACAAATCGTTACAAATATATTTAATCAAACCAGTAATACCACCAACAACAACAATTTAGAAAAAAAATTAACAGATTACAAGGTCATTTTCGTCATCAATCAAAATATCTGGATAAGCCTATCACTGTAAACTAAATAAGCTGCAGATATGTACCTGAACAACTACAATTCCTGATATTTTTTTAACAATTAAAATCAATCACTGCCCTGGCTAAATTGGTTACATAAACCAGAATCACACACTTCAGATCATTCTGTCTAAGTTCCACTATCTATATCTAGCTGTAGGAATCTATCTTTCAATTCTGTCATATAGTGTTTATGTGTGTCTTCCTTTTCATAACTTCATCTGCCACTGTGGGTAACCACATCAGTACTTAAACATTTAGGCCAAAAGTTTGTTTCATCAGCCGATGTCCAATCTACTACTATTTATAATTTCCTAGCTGCTGCTCAGTGGGATCTTGGCTTGTCCTGCTTCAGAGGTCTTCGTCTCTCTCACTCCTGCCATCAAATTTTCAAGATCTAAGCGTCCGTTTATAAAATGTTATTGGTTTATTTTATTTTGTCAGTTATTCTCCACATTTCTGCTCTGTACATTTATTTTATTTAAAAAAAAAAAAAAAAACTTTTGCCAAGATTTCCAAATGTTTTTCATCATTTATCTTTTCCCCAACCAACTGAAACTGACATGACCTGCCCATCACACTGTAGCTATTTATCACAACCCTCCTAATTTCCTAAGTAGTTCCCAGTGGTCTCTGATGAGACAAAGAAAGAATACCTACTGCACTGTCAACTAACATGAGGCTGCACATGAGGCTGGCAACCTCATCATGTAAAAATACAACTGGTGCAATGCGTGTGACTGATTGGTGCAAGCTTTCCTGCAAGGGGACCAGTTGCAGTAAATGCTCCGTGCTTAGTAAGGAGCGTACATAAAAATGATGATAAAATATGGATCACAAACTATCACAAGAAAACAATAAACAACATCACATAGGCACATCATTATTTCAAAGAGCTCACACAATTTTAAAAAACAAAAACATGCCTTTCCTCCTAACTGTTACGACAGGATGTAAAGACAGACGAAATTTTCACTTCTGATCATTATCACCTATAGTTCCTACCATGTATTATTATTTCCATATTCAATTCTCTAAACTGCTTGCTGTGTGATAGTGAGTTCTAAAATGCTTTTTCATAACTAAAAGCAATTGTGAACCCACATTTAAAAAAATAACAGAAATTGTGCCTCGTTTTGGCAAGGCTCACCACATTCAACCTAAACACATGGTCCGTCAGTAATATTAGGGCGCATGTCCAAAAAATAATATACTTTTTGGTCAGAGTTGAATTACCTAACTTACTTACTCGTTCCCCTTCTACCGTGAGCTGTAGAGGTTTGGAAGAGAGAGCACCAGACTATCCTCTCTACTCTCTCTCTACTGTCTTTCTCCTGGCCTGGTTCCATTCTAGTCCTCGGTCCTTCAAAGATTGTCTAATGTTGTCCTCCCAGCGGACTCTGGGTCGTCCTGGGGGTCTGGATCCCTGGCTCTTTGTTTCCCATGCTTTTCGTGGTAGCCGATCTTCTCCCATTCTGCAGACATGGCCAAACCATCTTAGTTGGGACTGTTCTACTTGGGTCTGCAGGGGATGGGATTTTAGGCCTTGACGTATCGTCTGGTTGCAGACCATGTCTCTTCTTGTTACTTCAACCACCTTCCTCAGATACCTAATTTCTGAGGTTTGGATCTGGCTTTTGTGGGTTGTAGTCATTGCCCATGACTCGCATCCATATGTCAAAACGGGGACATAGGTGGAGCGGTATATGGCCATCTTCGTTTTCTTACCAACCTCTCTCTTGCTGAGGAATTCTCAATTTATGGCCTGAAAAAGGCTCCCAGCTCCTGCTTTTCAAGTGGCCAACTCTTCTTTGATGCCTCCCTTTTGGTCTATAATAGCTCTGAGGTATTTAAAGTGGTCGACCTGCTCCAGGACCTGTTCTCCCAGCTTAATATGATGTCTTCTTTCTTCTCGTGATATCACCATGGATTTTGTTTTAGAGCTGCTTATGACCATCCCTCTCTTCTCCAGCTCTTCCTTCCAGACTAGAAGGTTGGATTGGAGATGTGCCTCTGATTTAGCAATACAGACCTGTCTCATCTTCCAGTACCCCACTGAATACTTTCTTGTTCTCTCCTTACATGCCTTGATGACATCGTCCATGAGGAGTATGAAAAGATAAGGTGACAGGATATCACCTTGTCTTACAAACAGTGGTGGTCCTGAACTCTTCCGACTTATGGTTTGCTGGTCCTCACATAATTTCTGCAAGATTTGTAGAAGCTCTGTATAGCATGAATCAGAGGTGCTGGAATGTTCTTCTTTGCCAAACAGTCCAAAAGTTTGCTCCAGGGGACCCTGTCAAACGCCTTTTCCAGATCTATGAAACAAAGATGGATCTCACTCTTATACTCAAAGGCCTTTTCACGCTGCTGTTTGAGTGTGAAGTTTAGGTCTTGAGTACTTCGGTTTGCTTGGAATCCGCACTGGACCTCATCCAATTGTGGCTCAGCTAGGCGTCGGAGTCTCTGCTCTAGGATTCTAGAGTAGATTTTACCAGGGACACTGAGAAGGGATATGCCTCTATGGTTTCCACATTGTCGATTGTCACCCTTTTTGAAAATTGATGTTATGATGGCAATCTCCCAATCCTTTGGTATGGTCTTGTTGCACCACGCTGCCTGTAGGACCCTTAAGAGTAATAGGTCGCCTGATGCTCCCATGTACTTAACCATTTCTGGTGTTATACCATCATGCCCTGCTGCTTTGCCCATCTTGATTTTCTCCAGTGCTGCCTTCAGTTCTTCCATCTTTATGTCATCTTCACCATCATTGGTTTCCACTTCTGTGCTAGTGGTTATCATTTCTGATGCTTCACCATGCTCACCATCAAGGAGTTCTGAGAAATATTCTTTCCATCTTTCCATTACTTCCTTCGGGGCAGTAAGCAATTTGCCTTGCTTGTCCTTTATAAATTTGAGAGGGCATTGTTTTTCCTTCCTCATGTTCTTTAGGGTCTTATTGAACAATTTCTGGTTTTCTTGCGCATCTTTTTCTAGCTTTTCTCCAAATTCTTCCTAGGACTTCTGTTTTGCTGCTAGCATCTTGTTCTTTGCTTCTGTTCTGAGTGTCACATATTCTCTATATTTCTCCATTTGTCCTGTTGTGTTTTTAGCTCCTAAGTATTGTTTCCATGCCATTTTCTTCTCTATTATTTTCTCTTAGACCACCAAGGTGTCCTCTTTCTCTTGTCCCAAGTTGGACTTCACCACATGCTTCTGCAGCAGCTGTCTTTATGATGTCCTTGAAATTAAGGCAGAGGGTTTCCAAGTCATCAGGTTGTTCTTCTGTGTTGCTCACCGCTGCAGCAATAAGCCCCTGATATCTGGTCTTAATTTCTGGCTCTCTCAGCTTGTAGGTCTTAATGCTCATTTCTCCCGTTCGTTTACTTACTTTCTTGTGTGATGTTGGGCAGTTCCTAGGCTGAGCAACTCTTTCAGTTGTTCTTTTGATTGTAAGCAGGTAGTGATCAATGCCAATCTCTGGCCCCCTCCAGACTCTAGCATCCCGAACATATTTGAATGAGCTACTCCTAACAATGGCATAGACGATCACTGACTTCTCATTCTTTGTTGGTTCACATCTAGTGTATGCATGTATGCGCTTATGGGGGAACTTTGTGTTTGTAATGATCAGATTCTGCTCACTGCAGAATCTAAGGAGTCGCCTTCCACTGTCATTGAGAGTATCTTCTCTATATCTTCCGATAACTCCACCCCATCTAGCATGGTCATTTCCAACTCTGGCATTGAAATCTCCGAGCATGATAATTTCATCTAGGCAGTCATCCACTGTCCTTTGAAGCAGCTTGAAGAATTCCTCCTTGACCTCTGCTCTCTCATCCTCATTTGGCCCATACACTATGACCAGGTTGACTATGGTTTCTCCTCCTTTTAGTTTTACAACCATAATGCGCTCCGAGACAAAGTTCCATCCCTTGATACTATCTTTTTGGTTTTTGGCCACAATGCAACCCACGCCCCCTTTTCTCTTTCAGATATGGGTACACCACTGTAGAGCAGCATGTTGCCATCGAGATCCATGACTTCTTGTCCTTTTTTCTTTGTTTCCGTTATAGCCAGGATTTCCAGTTTTGCTTTCCTCATCTCTTCCACCAGCTCATCTTCTTTCCCATTATAATATTCGAGGCAATCTTGAAGTACGTGCTCCGCAGTCTGGGGTGCCTGTCCACATGGCAAATTGCCAATCTTGAATTTTGTATACATGTGGCTATGGAGTCGGTTGTGTCCTGTTCTAAGGTGCAGAGTGACAATTTGTTCTGATCTGTTCATAGCTTGGTAGTCATCCGGTGTTGGTGGCTTTCTGATTGATTTGATCATCTTTTTCTTCTGATGGTAAGTAACTGGTACATCTGGGTGCTCGTCTGCAGCACCTTCTTTAGCCAGTCGGTCCGCTCTCTCGTTTCCTGGTATTCCACAATGAGACGGTATCCACTGCATGGCGACCCTGCGCTGGTTGCACAGTTCAGAAAGTAGGGCTTGTATACCTGGCAATTTTCTGGATTTTCTGGACTGAAGTGCTTGGAGTGCTGATCTTGCATCTGTCAGGAATACTACAGGCTGTGGACCGAGATTGGTGTTCAACAGTTTCTCAGTTGCCACCTTGATTGCCTGGATTTCTGCATCATAGTTGTTACAGAATTTCCCCGTTGGTACTCTGACCGTATCCCTAGTGTTGTTTGGGTATTCTATGTACACTCCTGCTCCTCCATTCATTACTGCATTCTGTGCTGACCCATCCATGTATACTCGGACCCAGAGGTCCTGTGGGTATTCATCATCCAGGAAACTGAGAGTGACTGTCCTACGTTGCACGCTGTTCTGTTCATCCCTGTCGAATATTCCTTTCACTTTTGTCTGGATGTGTATTGGTAGTCCAGCTCCTCTCTTCCAAGGGGTTTGTTCTGGCACAGACTTAAGGGGGCTGTCAACTTTAGGATCTATGAAATCGTTTGGCCTGGTGGATAAAGCTGCTTCTTTTCAATCGCATGTCCAAATATAAAAGACCTTTAGCTGTAGATTACTTGGCCACCTCTATCGCCTCAGGATATCTCATACGAATGAATGGCCATGTGGAACCGGAATCCAGACCCCTGAACATATTCTCCAAAACTGCCCAACCCATGATGACCCACGATGCCTGACCTGGCCAGTGGGTGCTGAGTTCAGGCAGCAGCTATGGAGCTGCCACGCTGACCTGGAAAAGACTGTGGACTTCGTCCTGGCGACAGGCCTGCAGATTTAGCACAACTACAAACTGACCGAAGAAGGTCTGAGAAAAAACAAGCTCAAACTATTAAAAATATACACACCAGACTTCATCTTACCCCTTCAGTTCCAAAAAACCAGTCATGCATGTGGTCACAAGCAGCTTTAGCTGCCGACATGGCACTAGACAGTTTACGTGCCTTGATGACAGCAGCACCTCTCTGCTGTACAGTCTGTTCAAAATAATGAAATAAAGAGAAAATAAAATGTTTTTAATTTGTACTGCATGTTTAGTTACAAACAGAAGACAGTTTAAAAAACTGTATTTTATTTTTGTGATATAAAAAAAAGGAAAAATCCTGTAACATTGAGGCATTTTGGGAATGTGGTGTTAGGCCAATGTTTTCTTCACCATCGGCACTCTAGGGGTGATGTGGTCAGCATCATGCTGCCCACCTTTAACTTTGCTCTGGTACCCAATTCATGAGGCTGGGTCAACCCCAGAGCCGGTGGGGATCGAACCATGGATTACCCCACAGCTGAGGTGTTTTTAGATACACCATATTTTACGGGGAGGACACTTGTATGTCTTTTGGAGAATCCAATTGCTGGGATCATTTTAGGAAACATACCTAAATTGCATGAATGTACAAAGGAAGATATTCAAAGATGGGAAAGACAACATTTACTGTGTTCAAATGCTGTGACTACTAGAGCTCAGGCTCGCATGGAGAAGGATCAACACATACCAATTGTTGATGTGTTACCTGAAGATATAACTGAGGAAATGATGTCAGAAGAAGAAGAAGATGATAATAATGATGATAATGAAAATCATTATCAACAGAAAAGTATTGATGATATACAGGTAATGGATGATGTCAATACTAATGATGATACTTTATTTCAGATGGAACTCATTGATAAGGAAACTTTTATACAAAGACAGAAAGATGATATTTCCTTAAGAAAATTTTTTCACATTGCTCATTTAGATGATGTAATGGTGGATGACAATGCAAAACACTGGTATACTATAAAGAATGGAATATTAGTAAGAAATTATCAAGATGCTAATTCCTTAAAGAAACAGATTATGGTACCAGCTTGTTTTCGTCCATTCGTTTTACGACATGCACATGACATTGAATGTGCTGGACATTTAGGTGTTGCTAGAACAAAACAAAGAGTTTTGTCACATTTCTTTTGGCCGGGTATTACGAAAGACGTAAAATTATTTTGTCGTACGTGTACCACTTGCCAAAGCTTAGCAACGAGAAAACCAAAACATGACGCTCTTATTCAGGCAGCTGATATTTCTTTGCGACCCTTCGCAAAGATGGCCATTGACATTATTGGCCCTTTAAAAGTAACATCAGCCAGAGGTCATCAATATGTGTTGACCTGCATTGATATGTGCACACGCTGGCTGGAAGCCATACCATTAAAAACCACTACTACAGTAGATATTGCTGATGCATTGTTTTTGATTTTTAGCCATATAGGTTTTCCTGAAAACATTTTATCTGATAGAGGAAGTCAGTTAGTTTCAGATGCTATGAAACAGGTGATGGATATTTTTGGGATTGAGAGATATCTTAGTTCAATTTATCATCCACAGTCTAACGGGAAAATAGAAGTTCTCAATAGATCCATAAAACAAATGTTACATAAAGTTACCATGAAATATCCTCAAAATTGGGACAGAGTTCTCCCAGCTATTTTATTTGCGTACAGAGAAATTAAAAATGAACATACAGGCTTTAGTCCATTCGAGTTAGTTTTTGGTGCCAAACCAAGAGGCCCAATGTCTATATTAAAACAGCTATTAATTGGAGCTGAAATGAATGAAGAGGTTCAAACCTCATACCAATATGTGGTCAATCTGAGAAAAAAAAAATAGACGCATGCCAAATAGCAGTAAATTCATCTGAAAAGGCAAAGCTTAGGGCGAGGTTGTTTCTGAACCAAAACCGCACATTCACCAACTTTGGCCTGGTGATGAAGCATACGTACTATTACCCAAGAAAGATAACAAACTATTAGTGTCATGGAGAGGACCGTACAGGATTGTGGAGAAACTATCTGATGTTGATTATATTGTTTCAGTAGATGGTAAAGAAAAAACTTTTCATATCAATATGTTGCAGCAGTTTCATATACGTCCACCACATCTTAAACCAGTCTTTGAAGCTCTTGATGAATCTGTCACTCGTCACTCTTCTTTGGCTGTCATACAAGAGGAAAATTCTGATTTGACTGATGGAAATGAGTCACTCTTGGTGTTACCTAGTGTTCACTTTTTAGCTACTGAAAGTTGGAAAGATGTTACTATATCTCCAACTCTGTCGTCTCTTCAAAAAGAACAAGCTACTCAATTGCTATGTTCCTTTACTGATGTTCCAGGACACACTGATATCATCGAACATGATATCATTCTCACTGATTTTCAACCTATAAGTTGAAACCCTATCCTTTACCTATACACTTACAGTCTCAGGTTAAGGAGGAATTAGAACAGATGGTGCAATTAAATGTCATCTCTCCATCTCATTCCCCTTATAGTTTTCCGATGGTCTTGATTCAGAAAAAAGACAAGTCGATATGCATATGCATAGATTTCAGACAGTTAAATTCTTTGACTATTACTGACGCTGAACCACTCCCATTGTTAGAGTCTTTGTTAGACAGACTAGCTTCTGCTACATTTTTCTCGAAATTTGATCTTTTGAAAGGCTACTGGCAAGTGCCATTAACGGAGAAAGCCAAGCCTTATACTGCCTTTGCTACTCCCTTAGGTCTATTTGAGTTCAATTATATGTCCTTTGGTTTAGTAAACGCGCCTGCGACCTTCGTTCGCATGATGCGAAGACTCTTCTCTGATAGAGAAGATCTTATTACTTATATAGATGACATTTGTCTGTTTCATCGATCATGGGATGAACATTTGGATGGTATTCATTCTTTACTAAACACGTTACAACGTCATAACTTAACAGCACGTCCTTCTAAAACTAAAGTTGGATTTCAGGAGATTTCATTTTTGGGATATAAAGTAGGAGGAGGTTTCTTAAAAACAGAGGATACAACCATCTCTAGAATCCTAAACCTTGATGTTCCAAAAACCAAAAAACAGGTTAGGAGTATTCTCGGCCTACTAAATTTCTATCGTAAATTTATTCCTAATTTTGCTGAGATTACGTCTGTATTATCGTCACTTGTAAAGAAGGATTCTCCCAATAGATTTATCTGCAGCCATGATTGTGTTGTGGCTTTAAATATACTTAACCTTTAGCACGCTGCTGTTGACCACAGTCGACCAAGGGTTAGCACGCTGCTGTTGACCACAGTCGACCGCAGCGTGCTACGTTTTTTAGCATTAGAATGTGTGTACACGTGATCTCACCCCCGGATGTTAAGTTTTAAACTTATCTGAGAGAGAGTTAGCTTCCGTTTCCGATCTTTTTAAGTAATGGGTGCATCCGCGTTTATTTTCTGTGAATTTTTTAATCGAAATGAATCGGCATCGAATACGCGGCCATTTTCGCTCTAATTTTATTGGATTCTGACGCCATGCGGTGGGGATGAGATTTTTGTCATTATAAGCGCTAATATCGGTTCTCAGAATATGGTTGATGACAGAGATCGAAACGAAAGTGGAATGTCATTGCTAGTATGTAAAAGTTTAGGGGTTAGGATTAGATTTATTGGAAAAATTTAGGGTTATGGCCGAATGTCACTGCTGACATGGGCGTTTGTTGCTTTGCTACTGATGATGGGTGTAACGAAAAGATCGTCATTTGATTTGTATTGGTCAAATGACTTTCATTGAGATGCAGGAGATAATTTAGATATGGACACTTCGTTTGTTGGTTATTATTTTTTTTTTTTTAAATTTTAAAATAAAAAATAAACATTTTTTTTTTTTAATCGTTTTTTTCATCTTTCCTTTCCTCTCTTCCTATCACATCTAACATGTACACAAACAAATTTTATATCATCAGATTCACCATTCATTTATTTATATAAATTCCAAAAATTATAGCAATTGACCAAGAAACACAAAAACTATAGTCATTACAAGTCACCCACTATAAAAACGAGGCATTGTGAAAAAGAATGCAGCTGCAGGGGAAGTTTTCTGGAAGAGAATGCAGCGTGCTAAAGGTTAAATCTTTGTTTTCAAAAATGCCTATATTGAGATTGCCTGATCCTGCCAAACATTTTACCCTCAGGGTCGATGCATCAAAGTCTTCCATTGGAGGCTCGTTGTTACAAGAGTGGAATGGCTGTCTGCATCCCACCCTCTACGTAAGCAGAAAGCTGACACCTACTGAGCAGCGTTACCCGATCATCGAAAGAGAATTGCTGGCTGTGGTCTTTTGCTTCTCGAAACTACAGAGGTACTTGGAGCGAGTTTTACACTGGAAACTGATCAGAGGGCTCTATCATACCTGAAAACGGCACGTTTCAAGATCGAAAGAGCAGCTCATGCCTCACTGGCTCTTCAACCATATGAATACACTATAAAGCCTATCAAAGGAAACTTGAATGTGATGGCGGATGTTCTATCCCGCTGCATGAAACATCCACTGGTTCCGGTTGAAACCTCAATTTCTCATTCAACACATATATGAGTGTCGAGCATATGTCATAGGTCAAGAACTATGTCACAACTATAACTTCATATCAACTGTGATATATACCTGCTGTTGACAAGTATATCGCAGGCTTCTGAAATTACTGCCACAATGACTCATCATGTACAGAAACAAGTTGCTAAATTACGGACAGTATGCCGAGCAACATGATGATGATGATTTTCTACTCAACCAAAATCAACGTATATATCAAATCATTCAACATAATGTTTCTGATGCTGTTGTTCAATGACAATACTTCCATACTACATGCACGTTATAAAATAACAATTTGCAATAGGTGATATCAATTTGACTTGTTCAAGACAGATTTCTTGAATTATTTAGTGACTTTTCCCAATTAAAGTGACTGCTACGAACATAAAAAGGGAAATAACTCAGAAACGTTTATTCTGGAGAGTCAAAGGGGACACAACAAATAAATTTCGTCTCAACTTGGACTTTGAAAAATGGAAAGTACAGAATGAATAACAGTACCTTTCAAGTTAATTCCTATTGCGCGGTAGAGAAATATTGACAGTCGAATTACATGAATACTACATATTTCAATGAACTTTTTCGTCACTACATATGAAAATGACTTTGCATCACCAAAAATAATCTGTGAATGCGTGAGAGCTGAAGATCTAAAGGAATTTTTTCAAAACTACATGAAGGAAAATGACTTTGTTTCAACAAGGATGATCTATCATAAGTGACAATAAATAATGAATAACATTAATTGGTTGATAAATAATTAATTGATGTAAACCACAGGAGTGTTTCAGACATAAGGAAATTGATTATTTTATTGTGTTCAGATATTACTTAATATATCTTCACAACAACATTTTATTAACATGGTCAGTCATCACATGAGATTACATACATACAAATATTAATAACTATTTTGACATAATGTCACAGTCACTCATTATGAATTGATTTGTCTGCCTCATATGATCTATTGTCTCTTTGATTGCTAATTGTGCATTTCATTGATAGATAGGGAGACTTACATGACTGACATGACATAAGGTGTTTGTTGACATGGTGTGCTGTATGAGTGCCTTTACTGACATATTGAAGTCTTTCCACACTGCCTTATTATTAATATGGTGACCTCACATTTGTGTCACAAGAGATGTTTCCGAAATAGACAATGAGTTTGGTAATTTTATTACTAGATTCCACACCTTGTGTGTTTAACTGTCGATTATGGAGCACGCCTCTAGGTGCTGTATGAATGGGGACAGTTGGGAATATGGATATTGTCATCTGGTTACTCCAGTGATTTTGTAGATTTTGCCATGGAAATAATGAAAAGTTCCTTTTCATTATTTTAGTGCAGGGGGGAGTAAATGTTATGTTTAAATATCATAACATTGGTTATACGATCACTTCCTGGTTTAGTGTTTATGTACGGTAGTCCTTGGTTTCAGGAAGTGACGTCTTGACTTCTGCTCAAATTGGTAGCAGACAGGAGTTTGTGAATGTGGGACAAGAACGCGTCTCTAGCTGGCATTCGGCTTGTGTCATTGTACCAGTGAAGATGGCATGTGTCCGTCTGGATTTTATATCGGCTCGTGTTCATGCATACTGCCTGTTATGATTCACCTGCATGCTATTTTACCACCAACTGAGTTATGCATATACCTCCGTGTGTAAGATCAGTTTATGAATTAGCAGAGTGAAGGAATATTCATGATGTACGTAAGTTGATGTATTTAATAAACTGTGTGCTTTATCAGCTACAGGACAGTAGAGAGACAAGCTTAGAGAGCTTTGATGTCATACATTCAACAATATGAGCAGTATGTAATAAACGTTGTAAACTGTGCAAAGCAGTAAGCCTTATTTGACTGAGTGCCAGTGTGCGGGCCAGGGAGAATTGGTGAATGGCCATATTACCTACATAAGTATTAATACAGTGGAATCAAGAAGGATATCCCTGCGGCACTCAGCAGTCCTAGGAAAGGACTTTTAAATAATCTTCAGACTGGAGAAGAGAACCAGCCTTAAGAAGTGGAGCCATTCAATATACCATATAATCATATCAAATTTGCCCGCAACAATAGACCAACGAGAATTCAAAGTTTATAGCCTTGCATGACGATACATGTTATCGATCACAGCACAGACCTGGAATTCTGCCCTTAATTTGCGGTCATTCACAACGCATGCCAGTGGCTGCTGCCACAAATATAATAAAACAGAATACCACATTAACTTAACTTGACAGAAGTGCACACTTAGCAAAACATTGGACTTGGCAGGAAGCTAGAAATACACTTGTTCCACACTGCAGGACTGTGAAGTAGAACTGATACTTCCAGGTGTTTGCCAACACTGTGGGACAGTGGATCGGAAAAGTTAAACATGCATACAGATAACACAAACATGGTCAGTTAAAATTGTGCACCTGTGGTCCAAAAATAAGAACCAGCACACCCACCTTAATGAACTCATCTTTCAGGTAACTGTCATCACTAATTGCACCAGGGACAGGAACAACTTTGCCATCAATTTCTACAGTTGCATGGGCTACATCTGGATATTGCGTAGAGGAGTGGTTGCCCCAAATAATTACATTTCTTACTTTATTGTTTGTAACTCCAAGTTTTGCAGCAATCTGAAAAAAAGTTGTAGGTAAGTGACATTTGTAATCATAAAATTAATAAATGTGAATAAATTGCCATATCCAATATTAACTCTTATATCCAGAGCACTGAAGTGTCAACTTTACTACTAGAATTCTTTTTTTACAAGAGAAATTACAGGATTGAACAAAGATTGTTGCTTTTACACTAATAGTGGAAAACAACAAGCATTCCTCTCACACAGAAGAACACAGGTGTTGCATAGTAACATGCATTAGCCTTTAAACAAAATGAAAAGAAACTAACACAGTATTACAATAGGAGGCAATCTGGTCATCAGAAGTTTGCCCCCTGTAGGACAAGTGCTTTGGCCCTTTTTTCTCCTTCACATTGTAAGGGGGCAGGCACACTTAGGTCATGACTCCCAAGTGTCAACCTTCTTTTGTCTCCTGCCTGATACAAGCTTGAATACATAAACTGACAAAGTAAAACATCAAAACAGATAATACAAACATAAAACACGGTTAAAGCTTAATTTCCCCAAGTGGTTGTGGTTGGTACAGCGGCAGTCTAAGAAGATAAAGAAAGAATAGAGCCTCTGTTCCCTCAAGCAAGGCAATGAGGCAACTAATGTGAGGTTCACTGTGTGTTACAAACTGCTACAAAAACAAAAGCCGTAAGGAACACATGGTGTTTTGGCAAAAGTTTTCCATTTGAGGGCCAACTATATTTTGGTGCCATGCTCCTTAAAGAGCACAAAAGGAGAATGATGATGATGATTAAAGCTTGACAAATGACAGTATGAAGCTATAATCTTGATGACATCTGGTGTTCAATGTCGGCAGAATATTAAATAATTCTTCTGTTAACATCCTCAGATGTCACCCTGCATATACGTGAAGAAAGCAGCAGTCAGCTTCCAGTTGCTCATAAATCCATAGTTTGTCCTGCATTTATACTGAGGAAATAAAAAATTATTACCACAAAAACTTCAACAAACAATATGGATAAGTCAAATACAGAACATAAGTCAATTCAGCCATCCAAGACAGAAGAATGTCCTCTGGAAAGGAGGCTAATGAAGCAACATAGAGAAAGCCAAAAGGAGTCTCTGTTGCTGACTAACCTCTTTTCATCTAGGAAGATCTCCGGGATTGGCACCTGGAATGTTCACACTCTAAGAGAGGCAGAAGTAGACCAAAATAAACATGAAGAAGAGAACTGGAGACAGAAATGAAAATGATGAGAAAGACATGGTAAGAATGTGCTGATGGCACAAGACAGGGGGGGATTGTGTTTGTTGAAGGCCTATGCTCCTTGGGCAGCTAAAGGGTATTGACTGATATTGCAATGTGAATGGATCACTCTTACAATCATATCACAACTTGTCTTTTAAACTGCCAGCATAGTTTGCACGGTGTAGCTCTTAGGACATTTAGATCTGTTTGTTTTAACTGTTTGTTATATGTGTTAAATTTTACTTCTCTCATTGCTTTCCTCTTTCATTTGGACTTCTGCTGCAATTTTCAGTGCATCTGCCTCTGCTAAGAAGTTGCTTGAAAATGCTCCTGTTGCCACTGACAGCTTTTCCTGTGTAACGCTATTTAGCATCAGAAAGATTCTGCCACCTCCACTGTCAGTTACATTAGCTGTGGATACTTCTGTGTATGAGTGAGTCTAAGAAATCTTGAGCAGCATTCCTATGTATATTTTATGGTCAAAGATTTTTCTTTGTGCTTCCATCTGGATGTTTTTCCTAAACCTTGAAAGCTTCTCTTTCATCTTGTGAAAGCTCTGTTCTTCCCAGGCAGGGAATTTATTATCAGAGTGGATGGACCTGGCAATAGTTAAGTTATAGCATTTACAGGCTCTCATCTTGGTTTTTGTTAATTCTACACAGTTGCCTCACTTGAGTCTTCCCAATACATTTAAATTTTGTCTCTGGTACACTGGATGATCTGTTAGCTTTCTTTAAGTCTTCAGACTGCAGCTGGGTCTGCCATCTCTTCTGTCTTTTCCATGTCTTCAACTAGTGTTGTCATCATGCCTCCTGTTATATATTCTTATGGTTTGGTTTTGCAGCCAGTTAACTTTTTCAAAGTTTGATTAGACTGCTGTTGCCCATGCTGGAATGTCATATTCTAGTACTGGTCTCATGTGTCTGGTGTAAGCTTCCTAGGTTGTGCCAGTTTTTTTTTTCCATTATTGCCATTCTTAGTTTTGATTGTGGCTGGTTTTTCTTAATTTGTGCTTTCCACGTCGATCGGCTAACAAAAGAAATATCTGGAAGTCAGTCCTATTTACATCCAGGCATGGAGACAACAAAGACAACAACCAAAAATTTAGTACTTTATAAATGGGTGTATGACAGGAAGACTAGAGGGATTAAAATTGGTATGACACTAGGTTACCTGGGTATGAACTGATGACAAGGGCATGTGTTTGTTGAAGGCCTATGCTCCTTTGGGAGTGGAGGGTTATGATGATGATGATGATGGGTATGACAGGACTTTCTCCTGTGGGATACCCTGCTCCACTGACCTCTTTTAACAACTCTGTCCTTGTAGTTGTTCTCTGGCAATTCTGTTGTCATGATTTTTGCACTTGTAAAGTGTTTCTTTGCAGCTTTTCTATCATCATTTTGATTTATTTGTTTAAGTTCCTTCACTGATCATGGTTTTGGCTAGTTTTCAGTCTGTTTCCATCTCTATCAAGATTCAGATTTTTTTTTTTTCTTCCAGCAGTTTCATGTCATGAAGTTTCACATTTTACAGAATTTTGCAGAGATATTTTGATGTTGGCTTCAGTTGTTTGTTCTCTCTTTACTGTGTTTCTGGCTTTTGTTACTTCATCCTTAAGCTGTTGCAGTTTTTTTGGTCCAGTATGGATTACAATCACTCCGTGCCCTTAAGGAATAACTCAGCAGCATCCCCTTATTAAAACTTTAAACCATCGTTTTCATCTTATTGTTGCATGTATTGTCTCTTAATACAAATCTGTCTGCACCGCTCATCTGTTCCAGTCTAATAACTTGTAGTTCCACTGGAGCAATAGTTCTTGATTCTGAGGGACATATTCTGTTTTAATATTACTATAGCCTGTGGTCACTTCCTGCTAGTTGGTCAAGCACCTGCTGGACAATTCTGTGGAGGACTTCCCTTGTAGAAAATGCTTGATTTGAGGCAGAGGTGGGCTGCCAACATCTGAAGTTATTGGTCATCAGATCTGTTTACGAGCATCATCTTTTAGTATAGCTGCTGGGTCACCAGTGACTCTGCATTGGTAGCACTTTATTTCCATACTGGGATATTACATGATTGTCACATGTAACTGTCACCTCATATAGTTCCGCGGGGTCTCTGTCCGCGGGGGAAAAATAAAGAACAGGTCTACTGTTCCCTCAGGACTGTAATAAAAGGAGACTAACATAAGGCTGCGCATGGTGCTGGCAATCTCATGATGTAAAGCAAATTGCTTCTGAAACCACTACTGCACAGGCATGTGGCTTTGATGTTGGCTTCCTGCAAGGGAGCCAGCTGTAGTTGTGGCTAAATGCTCTAGAAGGAACAAAAAAGAAAAGAGAGATGGATGATAATGTGTGACTGTCAGCCCACCTGTAAGAATCCTCAATCCATATTTTCCTTAATTATGCATGTGATGTGATCTTAGCTATCTGTGTATTAGACTTTATGACAGACATTAATCTCTGCTCCTCTTAGCATTGTGTACAAGAATTGAATGTTAACTTTTGCCTTACTGTGCTGACTTTACATGTTCCTGTATTGTTGATCAGATTAGTATGTCACTTGACACGTTATACAAATTTAGGTTATAGCTTACTAAGTGTCCTTGTCTGGCTCTCACGACGCAAGACTGATGTGAAGAATGTTGTTACCACTGGCTGCTTTGATTTTGGAAGGCATCAAATAAATTAAAAATAAAAGGCCAGTGTTAACAATCAGATTTTTATTTTACCTTCACACTCTTCTTGGACAGTTTGTCCATAGCCTGACCCTGTGCCTTGAATATTCTTACATTAGCTTTGAGCAAATCCTTCCTCTCCATGCCCTCCTTGCGTGGCATGGCACCAACCATGAATGCAGCATCTACATCATTAAACGCAACATTGGGGTTGTCTGTCGCAACAATTTCTGCCAAAAGAGGTAAATAATGTTTACACTATCAGATAACGCTATAAAACGTGTATCACAAATGTTTGTTTTAAATACACATATTAGCTAAACAGACTTACTTCTTGTGAAGTACATTATAATGATAAATTATGATGTTGTGCATGAGGCTAACAACCCCATGATGTAAAACTGCTTCAGAAACCACCTCTGCAAAAGCATATGAAGTGCTCTGGCACAGCGTTCTGTGTAAGGATCTACTGCAAAGGTGGCCCTGTGCTCCTTCAGGACCAAAAAAAAAGAAGCATTCAAACACATCAATTTTTTAAATAACAGACACCTCAACCACAAATTATTTGCACATGCAGACAGAAGTATGCAATACACTTTTTCAACATTAATGACAGGTTTAACGATACAAACTGCTGCGCAGACCAACTTTTGACTAGAGGTATAGCACAGTCAGTCAGTTCCATCACAACACCTTGCAGTACTTCCATCATGGGAGCGATGTCAAGCAGGTACAGCTCCACTGCCTGTTGAGACCAAAAAAAAACATGGTTGTGTTTGGTGTCCATTCTTGTCTGTTAACTCAGTACTCTCATGGGTGATCTGTCTTAGCTGTTAACGATCAATCATTCTGAAACTTTCACATCTATTTGTCTGTTGTGGGTTCCACTTTTTCTTGTCTGATGTAATTCATAAAAGGTAATGGTAGTCCCATAGCAGATACTACCATAGGGGAGTGAAGTGTTGGAGATTTCACCATGCTAGGTCAAGAAGAGAGGTGGGGAGACCAGTTCTCTTCCTCGCTGCTTTTTCCTTCCCTAACTCAAGAGGTAAGGCAGGTACCCATTTACAGCTGAGTAGACTGGAGCGTGGTGACACCGTGAATCGAACCCTGCACCTTTGCCATGACAGACCAGCGCTCTAATCATTCTGCCAATCGGATGCTCATGTAATTCATATTAACACTTATTTTAGGGATGGGTATCCTATGATTAGTTAAAGTGTGCATTTGGGGTAACCAAACTTATTTTCTGCAGCCTAAGTGCACTTTTAAATTAAAACAAGTGAAATTGTAATTGAAAATGGCATATGCATTATTTCTAATGAGAAAACTGTGCTCAGAGAAATTATGTAATATTATTATTTATTAAATAATTTAACAAATCAGCATGAGGCACAAACCCTGGTCTCCTGCTTAACAAAGCAGATATGTTAACCACTCCATCAGCGAGGAACCAGCATACATGCTGATACAATGAAATATTCACTTACAGCAAGGTCTGTAGAACAGACCCAAAATAAAAGGTTCAACAACTCCAAACAAGAGCCAATATATCCAGTTACTGACATTGAAGATACTCTGACCAGTAATAGACATTTGACATTCAGGAAATAAAAGTAGTTCTGCAGTGCTCATACCATTATAATAATACATATTTACCACTATGGGAAAACCATTTCTTATCAAAGCTTATAAAGCATTGAGTTTAGCAACCTAGTATTTTTGCGACTTCAAAATTTTTTGTTTTTTTTTCCTTAAGATGTTTGCTACCTTCCTTTGTGTAGCACGCCTCTTTCAACCATTTACCATATTCATGGAACTGCTGGTTATAACAGGATGTAGTTCTGTACTGTATTATTTATCACGATGGGGTTTTTACTGTTTGGTTAATAGTTCAGTTTGTTGTGTTATTCAGAAGCATATTTGTATCTATGCTGGCATGAATTTAATATTGGTTTGAGGTTTATTTATGTACTTTTTCTACTGGGTTGTGTTATTCCTTTCTGATGAAATAGCTTTGTTACTACTGCTAGCGTTGTAAGATAATTTTACAGAAAATTGTAAGATAAATTCAAAACTTGAACTGTCATCAAAACGTATTTAAGTGGTGGATGCCCCTCACAAGCTGCGAATACAGGTATCTATCGTTTATGTTAAATAAAACCTAAATTTGTCTGAAAATCAAAAGTTTCTTTGGGCCACTTTTCGATCATAATTTGGGAGATTTTTTACTATTGTGGGTGACTTCTGGCTAGCTTTTAATACATTTTGGGCTACTTTCCGAACAAGATCTGGGTGAAATCAGAAAACTTAAAAAATTCCGGTTTCCGAAATAAAGCAGTCTCTTTGATTTTGGATAAAAGGATGCAGACAATCTAAAGCATATAAGTAAACAGATCTTATAAATAGATCTGAATAAATACCTCATGCTTTGTTATCTTCTTCTGCATAGTCATTATCATTACACTTCACATATCTTCTTCTGCCTAATCATCATTACCCTCCAGTTATCTTCTGCCTAGTTATCATCATTATCCTTCAGTTACCTTCTGTCTAGTCATCTCCAGTTACCTTTATCTGCCTAGTCATCATTATTACCCTCCAGTTACATGCTTAGTCATCATCATTACCCTCCAGTCACCTTTATCTGCCTAGTCATTATTATTACCCTCCAGTTACATGCTTAGTTATCATCATTACCCTCCAGTTACATGCTTAGTCATCATCATTACCCTCCAGTCACCTTTATCTGCCTAGTCATCATCATTACCCTCCAGTTACATGCTTAGTCATCATCATTACCCTCCTGTCACCTTTATCTGCATAGTCATCATCGTTGCCCTCCAATTACCTTTATCTGTCTAGTCACCATAATATCCTGCAATTACCTTTAACTGTCTAGTAATCATCATTACCCTTCAGTTATCTTTATCTGTCTAGTCATCATCATTAACCTTCAGTTACCTTTATCTGCCTAGTCATCATCATTACCCTCCAGTCACCTTAATCTGCCTAGTCATCTATATCACCCTCCAGTTACCTTTATCTGCCTGGTCATCATCATTACTCTCCAGCTATCTTTATCTGCCTAGTCATCATCATCACCTTCCAGTTACCTTTATCTGCCTGGTCATCATCATTACCCTCCAGTCACCTTAATCTGTATCACCCTCCAGTTACTTTTATCTGCCTGGTCATCATCATTACTCTCCAGTTATCTTTATCTGTCTAGTCATCATCATTAACCTTCAGTTACCTTTATCTGCCTAGTCATCATCATTACCCTCCAGTCACCTTAATCTGCCTAGTCATCTATATCACCCTCCAGTTACCTTTATCTGCCTGGTCATCATCATTACTCTCCAGCTATCTTTATCTGCCTAGTCATCATCATCACCTTCCAGTTACCTTTATCTGCCTAGTCATCATTATTACCCTTCAGTTACCTTTATCTGTCTGGTCATCATCATTACCCTCCATCTATCTTTATCTGCCTAGTCATCATCATTACCAATCAGTTACCTTTATCTGCCCAGTCATCATCATTACCTTTCAGTAACCTTTATCTGCCTAGTCATAATCATTACCCTTCAGTCACCATTTCTGCTTTGTCATCATCATCACCTTTCAGTTACCTTTATCTGCCTAGTCATAATCATTACCCATCAGTTACCTTTATCTGCCTAGCCATCATCATTACCCTTCAGTTATCTTTATCTGTCTAGTCATCATCATTACCCTTCAGTTATCTTTATATGTCCAGTCATTATCATTATCCTTCAGTTATCTTTATCTGCCTAGTCATCATCATTACCCTTCAGTTACCTTTATCTGCCTAGTCATCATCATTACCATCAGTTACCTTTATCTGCCTAGCCATCATCATTATCCTTCAGTTATCTTTATCTGCCTAGTCATCATCATTACCATTCAGTTACCTTTATCTGCTTAGTCTTCATCATTACAATCCAGTTACCTTTATCTGCCTAGTCATCATCATTACCCTTCAGTTACCTTTATCTGCTTAGTCATCATCATTACAATCCAGTTACCTTTATCTGCCTAGTCATCATCATTACCGTTCAATTACATTTACCTATCTAGTCATCATAATTACCCTTCAGTTACCTTTATCTGTCTAGTCATTAAGTTACCTTCATCTGTCTAGTCATCATGATTACCCTCCAGTTACCTTCATCTGTCTAGTAATCACAATTACCCTCAAGTTACCTTTATCTATCTAGTCACCATCATTACCCTCCAGTTACCTTTATCTGTCTAGTCATCATCATTACCTTCCAGTTATGTTTATCTGCCTAGTCATCATCATTACCCTCCAGTTACCGTTATCTGTCTGGTCACCATCATTACCCTCCAGTTACCTTTATCTGTCTAGTCATCATCATTACCCTCCAGTTATCTTTATCTGTCTAGTCATCATCATTACCCTCCAGTTATCTTTATCTGTCTAGTCATCATCATTACCCTCTAGTTACCTATATCTGTCTAGTCACCATCATTACCCTCCAGTTACCTTTATCTGCCTAGTCATCTTCATTAACCTTCAGTTACCTTTATCTGTCTGGTCACCATCATTAACCTCCAGTTACCTTTATCTGCCTAGTCACCATCATTACCCTCCAGTTACCTGCATCTGCCTAGTCATCATCATTACCCTCCAGTTGTCTTTATCTGCCTAGTCATCATCATTACCCTTCAGCTATCTTTATCTGCCTAGTCATCATCATTTCCTGCTGTTTTTCTCGTTTTTTATGTGTATTTTTCGGTATCAGCATACTCTGTTACCCTGAAGATTTCAGGAATAAAAACTTCCTTGTAATGTTATCAATAGGTTTCTTCCATGTATGTCCCATCCAACGCCAGTGTCTTCTTCCACTGACGTTTGTCTGGCTCTTGTCAACAGTTCCACATTCATGATCTTGTCATACCATTTTAATTCTTCTATTCTATGCAAGCATTTATTTTTGAAATTTATTAACTTCTTACTTGCTGTTTCCACATGTACTCTCGATGTTTCAGAGCAATACAATTAGACTGCTTTGACATTTGAGTTGAAAATTCTATTTTTAAAATGGTGGTCTTGATGTTTGATTTCCATATATTTCTCAATGCAATGAATCCTCCCCTTGCCTTGTAATCTTATTTTGATATCACTTTCTGTTTGTCAAACTCTGTCTATATTGCTGCCAAAATATGAATTCATGTCTTGTAGAAATGTTTCTCTTAGTGTAATCGTGCAATCATTTGCTGCATTTATTCTAATAATCTTTTGGCTTTTCTCTGTGTATTTTCAGACCTAACTGTTGTGGCCTCTCATCAAATATTTTCATTTTGTCAAGCATCTGGTTGTGATTAGGGCACAGAAGTGCCAGGTCATTCATTGAATCTATATCATCAAGCTTTTTGTCAGTCTAATGAATTCTATTCCAGGGCGATGTTTTCATAAGCTGTTCTTCATTCAGAATTATGCATTTTATATCTTCATATGTTTTCTTTACTAAGTTAATGATGTTCATGGGGACTCCATAATATCTCATCAGTTTCCAAAATGATTCTCTGTCTAAACTGTTAAATGGCTTTTTATAGTCAATAAATCCAATGTAAAGCGAAGAGTTAAATCCCAAGCTTTGTTAAACTATTATGTTCAGTGTGGCTATCTGGCCTGCACAGGACCTGCTGTGGCAGGGTTTTTCTTCTCTCAGCTGTCTGTTTCTTGCTTATACCGTTAGTTTATAATTAACTAGACAGTAATGGATATTACGTATTTAAAAACAAATATTTTGTTTATTAATCTATCAATATTTAAAGTTTATGGCTACAGTGCTATTAAAGTAGCCTACAACACTTATGTTCCTTGATAGTGAAGTATTTAACATGGCTGCTTTTCAACATGGAAGACTTGAGTTAGCTTTCACTGAGGAACCCAGATGCAACAGGCCTGGCCAAAAAGCAATGTAATATGGCTAAGATAACTGAAGATATCTCCTCGCTCGGCTTAACAGCACACATGAAAGCTACTTTACTGTTACATATTTTACATAACTTTTACAGATGAGAACATACTTGATCTTCGCCAAAGACATCTCCCTTGGCAACTGAGAACAGAAGTGAATAAGCAATTTGGCCAGCTGCACCAGTAACAACAACTTTCAATGGGTCTGCCTGATGGGGGAAAAAATAAAACGGCAACCAAACATTATTTGTAAATAATGTGATCTACATTTTGAAAGCATATTATCATGTATTACTATGTAGGAAGAAAGGGTTTACAGAAGAATTTAGTGTGCATTCCGTTCTGAAAAAAAAAATATATATATATGTATATATATTTATATATAGTGCTAGTATTACAAGGTGGTTCTTCTGGAATTCCTAGGGTAAAAGAAAAAGAGGGAAGCCCAAAAAACATGAAGAGAACAGATCATAGACCCAGAGGCGTCGTTACGCACGGATCATTATTATTTTTCGTTTGTATAAACATTTTTTCATATGTATGATCATTTTTTTGACTGAAGTGTGTATTATGTTTTCTATGGTCAAAGGGACATAATCCGAGTTATCGAAACTACAATTTTTAGGAGTTGCCTTCTCTTGTATAGAGACACGTTCGGTCTATAATTTCTTGAACGAAGCGTGACCACATCTCCTTATTTGGTAGTATCAGTCAACTATGGTAGATGTCTGAAACCTTTCTTAACGCTTCTTTTCATGACCATAAAAGGCGCGACTGTGTAAGACTTTTATCTCGAATGTTCTTCGAATCGTCTTATTGTGAACGGCAACTCAGAGATTGTCGTTCTGCGCATGTCAAAAACCGGGAGTTCGTTCTGTGTGTTCCGCCCAGTTGGGCAGTTTAGAAATGGTTTAAGAAGCGAGCAGACGCAACTGCGTCTTGTGATTCTCTGAGGGAAATACAGTGTCTTAGTGAGTTAGTTAGCTAACTAGACTATTTCCCAGTATTATGCAGCCTGCCTGGAGGCATATGTTCATGGTTGATTTTCCGAAATAAGGTAATTCCTCTTGTATCGAACTTTATGCTATCGTCTAGAGGTTCGTCATTTTGTCGCCTATTTGCTCGCCTGTGTGATGCAAAATGGAGAGGTACTTTGACTAGGATTAAGTCACCAGTATCTGTATACCTGAACTAGTTAAATATATATGGGTCGCTCTAGACCAACAAGACTGTTGTCTGTGTTCCAGGATTCGTTATATCAGAGATCACGTCCAAGTCAGATGGTTAGACTTAGGAACATTATAAAGGTCGAGCTGACCTGTAGCCCATGTATGCTATTCACGTGCAGACAGTGAACGGACTTATTGTATACAACTGATCTGCTAGCATCAGAATGGGAGCATTTATTATTGTTTATGAACATTGAAGATCTGTAGCTGACACTGTTGCAGAAGTTATAGAAATTATTATTATTTATACAGCTTCACGAACTAGCACTCGATGATTGATGAATTTCTGAATCTATTGAACTGTGATGTCTTATGACGCATATATACAACAGCTATCATTGCTGACTACAGAAATTGTTTTCAATGTGCCATATCATCTTGCTGAACTCGTTAACCATGTTGATGTCATAAGTATCATGACTGTTTTGTGGCGTGCAATAAATGAAAGAAACTTATACAACGAAGTTACCCTTTCTATGACTCTACACGTCATGTTGCCTGTGTGATAACCCTGTGAACTGTTCCACTACCACATACACAGCAACATCCTAAATCAGAGAAGCAACCTACATCTTACACTTTAACACCAGGTGTCGATAAGGGTGGCAAGTTACCACTTCAGCACAAATCCACCCTTATCATTTTTGGTGGCCAGAGCTGGTTCTATCATCTGATATTTTGGCGCACCATATCATTTTTGGTGGCCATAGGTTGGTTCACTCTGATTCCAGCTATCAAGGGGGTCAGCAAACCCAGACATCATCATCATACTAGATACAACTACAGCATCAACTACCACCTTACAAGAAATTTTATTGAAAGTATCCGGATTTTCTGACAGTTGCTGATTTTGAAACTACCCGGCGCTGCTCGGCAATATTGAAGTTTATGTAAAATTAGAAGGACAAGTACCGAGCGAATGGATTTCCTGATCTGGTGAAAAGAAGGACAAGTGCCGTAACAACTGTTCCGGTCTCAGGGGTACTGTTGCGGGTTCAGAAGGTCAAGTGCCGGTTAAATCAATTTAGAAGATTCAGAATGCTGATTACATCCTGTTCTGCACCGTGCTGACGCTGGATTTATAGAAGTTAAGTGGCCTGTTTTGTTTGAATAAGTTCTGAAACTGAAGCTTCTGTACTTTCACACTTTCTGAATTGTTTTCATGATACATGTTTATAGCTTTATATGAGATTTGAATTTGTAGGCTGAATGAAAAAAAGTTACAGGCCCAGGCTGAAGAAAGAAAGTTACAGGCTGAGGCTGAAGAAAGAAGGTTACAAAGAGAGGCTGATGAGAGAAAAGCAAAAATGGAACATGATGAAAAAATCTTAGCTTTAGAGTTAGAGAAGTTAAAGTTATTGAACACTGGTAATGCTAATGATGCAAATAAGGTGTCAAATAAGACTAATGCTAAGGATTTCAAGCTTAATCTACCAGCATTTAATCCCTCAATCGATGATATAACATTTTATCTAGATAGATTTGAAGTGCATGTAATGTGCATAATATAGATAAAACATTATATGTGTATCATCTGTCCAAGATACTTAGAGGTGATGCTTTGACTTTGTTGAGTATGGTAGATGTGCCTGACAAAAACAACTATGAGGTTGTCAGGGCGGCATTGTTAAAGAAGTACCAACTTAACGAGGACGGATATCGTCTTAAATTTAAAACCATGTTACCAGAAACTGGAGTTGAATTCTCTGAATTCATCTCAGGCATCCGTCTTACTTTTTTACGATGGGTTGAGTTGTCTAAGACAGAAAATACATTTGAAGCTCTTATGGATTTACTACTTAGAGATAAGGTTATGTCTTCTGTTAATGAAGCTTTTCTATCTTTTCTTCATGAGCGTAAGCCTAAAAACATAAAAGAAATGGAAGAATACTGTAGCCAGTATGTTACTGCGCATCCGCACATAACCATTAGTAACTCTAAGGTGAAAGAAGGTCTGCCAGTTGCTTCGGCAGCACCTTATGGCCCAAATTTTATGCGTAAATTTCAGGGTAGCCAGAAAAATTTCAATAAAAAGAGTAATCGTAATTATGCCCAGAACCATAGTGATCAATTCCAGGGTGATTCTTCTTCCCAGAACTGGAGACAACCTAATACTACACGTTATTCTACTCCGGTTAACTTTAGAAATTTTCACAAAGGTAATCGGTATAGAGGGAAAATATTTTATGCAGAGACCTCAATACCAAGATAATAGAGGTTCTCAACAGCATAGAGATAGTAATGACAGTTATGGAAACTGGAACTCAAACCAGGATAAAAATTACAGTAGGGACTTTAATGATAATTGCAGAGGCAATAATGGTCGCGGTAGATCGCAACATAAGAGAAAAAGATATCAACAGACAAATTCTGTTCAACAAGAATCTCAGGGAGCAGATAAACAGGTTAATAATGATAAAGACCATAATGCTATCGGATGCTCATCTTTTGATTTTCGTAGGGCAAATAAATGTATCCAATGCAGTACTTTATTTGATCCGAAAACCATTAGTACTCTAAGCTGTGGTCATCCTTTGCCCGCTCTTCCTGCTAATGTTGCTCATGATGGGAGAGGTTCTCTTATATTACATAAGGGGCTAGTAAATAGTAATCCAGTCTCAGTGTTGTTTGATTCTGGATGTACTACTGTCGGCGTTAGGCAATCTCTTGTAGATCCATCCTGTGCTACAGGAAAAGTCATCAAATGTGTCACATTTGGTGGCACGTTAGAAAAGTATCCTACTGCTATAATACACATTGCTACTCCTTTCTTCACGGGAGAGGTCCACGCGTGTCTACTTCCAAACCCTATTGCGGACCTTATTATTGGTCGTATTCACGGAGTTAGGGAATGTACCCCACAGCAGATTGCTGTTTGGGAAGAGCAAAACATTGAAGCTACCAATGCGGTGGTCACAAGAGCACATGCTCTGGATCCACCTCAAACTTCATTAACTAATAATGATGAAGTAAATGACCAAGATAGTCACTTGACTATTACACGTGACTCATTTATCAAATTGCAAGAAGAAGATCCTTCTTTACAAAAATTCTTCATTCTAGCAAAAAAAGGTGATCCTAATCAGAACACTAATAGGAAATCTTGGATTTCTATGAAGAACGGCGTACTTGTACGTATGGTACAAGACTCGACTACGTCCACTCATTCACAAATTCTTGTGCCTAAGAGCATGAGATTGCAAATATTGCAACATGCTCATGACTCGCAATGTGCTGGACATATGGGTTTTTCCCGTACAAAGTCGAGGGTTCTTGCGGCTTTCTTTTGGCCATTTGTGAGCAAGGACATACGAATGTACTGTCGCTCTTGCAAAGTATGTCAGGAGGTCAAATCTAAAGGACCACGACATGCTGCGCCTATCCAGGCTGCTGACATTCCTATTCGCCCTTTTCAAAAAATGGCAATAGATATTATCGGTCCTTTTAGAATTAAGTCGGCTAGAGGACATCAATTTATCCTTACATGTGTCGATATGTGCACACGTTGGCCAGAGGCAATACCTCTCAAGAGCATCTCAACTGCTGATATCGCAGACGCTCTTTGGCTGATATTTTCTCGCTTGGGTTTTCCCGGAGAAATATTGTCAGACCATGGCACTCAACTTATATCAGACACTATGTCACAGGTAATGTCTATGCTACACATTAAAAGGTCTCTCAGCAGTATCTATCACCCAATGTCTAATGGGTTGGTCGAACGTTTAAATAGGACTCTGAAAACTTTACTTGGTAAAATAACTGAGGATCATCCTCAGGATTGGGACAGGGTCTTACCCGCGGCTCTCTTTGCGTATAGAGAGGTCCCCAATGAACATACGGGGTTTTCCCCTTTTGAACTTGTCTTTGGCGCGCAACCGCGCGGCCCTATGTCTTTACTTCACGATCTAATCACTGCCGATAATATTAGCGATGAGACTCAATCTTCTTATGAGTACGTCATTGCTCTTAGGCAAAAAGATCATCGAGGCATGCAAACTAGCAACTTCGTCTTCAGAATTTGCTAAAGAAAAGGCAAGGCAGTTTGCAAATAAGAATAGATGTCTACGACAACTTTGTCCAGGTGACAAAGCTCTCGTTCTACTTCCTTCAAGGGAGAACAGACTTCTAATTGCATGGAAAGGTCCATATGCAATAGTCTCCAAAATTTCTGATGTCGACTATGTTGTCGATATTGATGGAAAGCATAAAACTTTCCACATAAATATGCTCACAGAATTTTATGAAAGACCTGACTATTTGCAGCCTATTTTCCAGGCTACGGACAATTCACAAGCAACTCATGGTCAGTACTCATCTCTGTCAGTTATACAGGATGAGGAAACTACTTTTTCTGATGTCAATCTTCCTCTTTCTATGGTCCCACTTTATTCTACGGAATCTTGGAAAAACGTGACCGTTTCTCCAAATCTTTCCGCTGAGGAACATCGACAAGTTTCTTCGATGTTGCAAACATTTCAGGATGTTCTTACAGACATCCCGGGACACACACATGTCATAGAACATGACATTGTGCTAACTGATCACAATCCTATCAGAGTCAGACCATATCCAATACCTATTCATTTCCAGTCTCAAGTCGAAAAAGAGTTGGATGAAATGATACGTTTGGAAATCATTGAACCATCCACTTCAGCATACTCTTCGTCTATGGTTATTGTTCGAAAGAAGGATAATAACATTCGCATTTGCGTAGATTATCGCAAATTGAACCAAGTTACGAAGTTCGATGCTGAACCTATGCCTTCATTAGAAGAGCTACTCAATAAACTTTCTAATTCTAGATTCTTTACCAAACTAGATTTGTCTAAAGGTTATTGGCAAGTCCCGCTAACTGAACGTGCCAAACCTTTTACAGCTTTTTCTACACCTAGGGGTTTATTCCAATGGAATTTCATGCCTTTTGGTCTTATGAACGCCCCTGCTACATTCGTACGCATGATGCGGCGATTCTCGCATATCGTACAGATGTCATAGCATACCTAGATGATATCTGTCTATTCAGTGATTCTTGGGAAGATCATTATTTGGGTTTATACGAATTACTGTCTACTCTTCGCGAGTATAACTTGACTGCAAAACCCTCTAAAGCCTTTATAGGATTTAGCGAGATTTCTTTCCTAGGTCATCGGGTTGGTCATGGTCTTTTAAAGACAGAGGACCACAATGTTTCAAAAATACTTAACATTTCGGTCCCTAAGACGAAGAAACAAGTAAGGAGTCTATTAGGTTTGATTCAATTCTACGGACGATTCATTCCGAATCTGTCCTCCATTATGGCACCGCTTTCTACTTTATTGAAGAAAGGGTCGCCTAATCTGATCCGCTGGTCTAAAGAATGTCAATCCTCATTGGACCGGTTTAAAGCCCTATTTTCATCTCCACCTATTCTTAAGTTACCTACTATTGAGAAGACTTTTGTTCTTCGAAGTGACGCCTCGTCAACAGGGATTGGGGCAGCACTAATGCAGGAGTATTCTGATACTTTGCATCCGGTGATGTATATCTCTAGGAAATTAAACGCTGCAGAAAAGAATTACTCGGTTTTAGACCGTGAGTTATTGGCTATGGTATGGTCTATTCTGAAGTTACAAAGATTTCTTCTAGGCGCACATTTCATTGTGGAAACCGACCAGAAAGCGCTTACTGCTATTCAGAGCAAAAACTTGAAGAGCTCGAGGTCCACTCGTTATGCCATAGCTCTTCAACCATTTCATTTCTCGGTTCGAGCTATCCGTGGTTCGGATAATGTAATGGCAGACATTCTGTCCAGATGTCCACACGATTCCACATGATTCTTCTGTCATATATATATATATTTCCTGATATACAGTCCAATGTTATAATGACATGTTAGTAGATTTTGTCTCATTTTTTTTTTTTTTTGAGGGAAATTTATAACATTGTACCATGTAATTATCTAAGAAGGCTTAGTTAGTGATATACGGGCCAAAAGATCACTCGGCCACATTTAAATAAATTATTTTCAGGATTGTATTAAGAAATTTACCAGTTGTCTTTAAGATTTGTGTTATTGATATTTTCGCAGCACATCATTGAAGTCTGCGAGTTTATGTCCATTGTGGAACTTTGAGGATATCAAGTCCTGTCCTACATTGGGAGCGGATGATGTCCACATCTTCTTCTATTGAATGTTTTGTGTCACCGAAGAGCAACACATGTATTACTTATTAATTACTGTTACTTTATATAATGTAATAATATAGTGCGGTATATTAGTAAATTACACCGCTATTTGCAACACATTGTATGATAACACATAATATATTTAATTTCATATATTGGTATGAGTATAATTTGATTGTCATTATGTTGTTGCCATCATTGTGGCGTGTGTTGGTGGCACCTTCCTGGAATATATCAGCGTATACTTAGATAAATTTTTTCTCTAAGGATCTGAGATATGATCTCAGTGTCGCTCCATGCGTTGAGCTAATTTGTTAGGTAAATATCCACGCATCATACGTGCGTTAGGAGCCTAGATTTTTTCCGGCTCCAGGATTTAAAAAAAAAAAAAATGTTTCATTTTTTTTTTCCAGGGAGGGTGCGGTAATGTTACGCACGGATCATTATTATTTTTCGTTTGTATAAACATTTTTTTCATATGTATGATCATTTTTTTTTGACTGAAGTGTGTATTATGTTTTCTATGGTCAAAGGGACATAATCCGAGTTATCGAAACTACAATTTTTTAGGAGTTGCCTTCTCTTGTATAGAGACACGTTCGGTCTATAATTTCTTGAACGAAGCGTGACCACATCTCCTTATTTGGTAGTATCAGTCAACTATGGTAGATGTCTGAAACCTTTCTTAACGCTTCTTTTCATGACCATAAAAGGCGCGACTGTGTAAGACTTTTATCTCGAATGTTCTTCGAATCGTCTTATTGTGAACGGCAACTCAGAGATTGTCGTTCTGCGCATGTCAAAAACCGGGAGTTCGTTCTGTGTGTTCCGCCCAGTTGGGGCAGTTTAGAAATGGTTTAAGAAGCGAGCAGACGCAACTGCGTCTTGTGATTCTCTGAGGGAAATACAGTGTCTTAGTGAGTTAGTTAGCTAACTAGACTATTTCCCAGTATTATGCAGCCTGCCTGGAGGCATATGTTCATGGTTGATTTTCCGAAATAAGGTAATTCCTCTTGTATCGAACTTTATGCTATCGTCTAGAGGTTCGTCATTTTGTCGCCTATTTGCTCGCCTGTGTGATGCAAAATGGAGAGGTACTTTGACTAGGATTAAGTCACCGGTATCTGTATACCTGAACTAGTTAAATATATATATGGGTCGCTCTAGACCAACAAGACTGTTGTCTGTGTTCCAGGATTCGTTATATCAGAGATCACGTCCAAGTCAGATGGTTAGACTTAGGAACATTATAAAGGTCGAGCTGACCTGTAGCCCATGTATGCTATTCACGTGCAGACAGTGAACGGACTTATTGTATACAACTGATCTGCTAGCATCAGAATGGGAGCATTTATTATTGTTTATGAACATTGAAGATCTGTAGCTGACACTGTTGCAGAAGTTATAGAAATTATTATTATTTATACAGCTTCACGAACTAGCACTCGATGATTGATGAATTTCTGAATCTATTGAACTGTGATGTCTTATGACGCATATATACAACAGCTATCATTGCTGACTACAGAAATTGTTTTCAATGTGCCATATCATCTTGCTGAACTCGTTAACCATGTTGATGTCATAAGTATCATGACTGTTTTGTGGCGTGCAATAAATGAAAGAAACTTATACAACGAAGTTACCCTTTCTATGACTCTACACGTCATGTTGCCTGTGTGATAACCCTGTGAACTGTTCCACTACCACATACACAGCAACATCCTAAATCAGAGAAGACACCTACATCTTACACTTTAACACCAGGTGTCGATAAGGGTGGCAAGTTACCACTTCAGCACAAATCCACCCTTATCACCATGCTCTATAGTAAACTGAAAGGTTATGATGTGTACATATACACATCATACACAGAGATATTTTAAAGATTTTTTTTTATATATCAAGGCACAATATTTAACAACAGAAATAGAATGAGATTAAGAAATATAGACAATAATTCAGGCTGGAAACCTGATAATTATGCTTACTGTGAAACAAAATAGCCATGAAAAAATATAGCATTCAATGAGAAACGTAACCAATAAAATTAAGCATGCCCTCAATCCTTTATGTTCTTATGCTAACAGCACAGCCAATATTTAGCTCATCTATAGTATTTTCATGGTTATGTGACAGATTTAAATCCAAAATCTGTTGGAATCTGAAAGATTTTGGTTGATCTTTGAAAAAAAAATGTTGTTTCTATTAACTTGTGATATGCAAGTTGTGCAGTTAAAATAAGTGGTACCCAATGCCTTGGTGGACAGAGGAAGTCAAAGAGAAAATAAGAGAGAAGAAAATGGCATGGAAACAATACTTAGGAGCTAAAAACACAGCAGGACAAATAGAGGAATATAGAGAATATGTGATACTCAGAACAGAGGCAAAGAACAAGGTGCTAGCAGCAAAACAGAAGTCCTGGGAAGAATTTGGAGAAAAGCTAGAAAACATGCGCAAGAAAACCAGAAATTGTTCTATAAGACCCTAAAGAACATGGGGAAGGAAAAACAATGCCCTCTCAAATTTATAAAGGACAAGCAAGGCAAATTGCTTACTGCCCCGAAGGAAGTAATGGAAAGATGGAAAGAATATTTCTCAGACTCCTTGATGGTGAGCAAGGTCAAGCATCAGAAATAATACCAACTAACACAGAAGTGGAAACAAATGGTGATGAAGATGACATAAAGATGGAAGAACTGAAGGCAGCACTGGAGAAAATCAAGATGGGCAAAGCAGCAGGGCATGATGGTATAACACCAGAAATGGTTAAGTACATGGGAGCATCAGGCGACATATTACTCTTAAGGGTCCTACAGGCAGCGTGGTGCAACAAGACCATACCAAAGGACTGGGAGATTGCCATCATAACACCAATTTTCAAAAAGGGTGACAATCGGCAATGTGGAAACCATAGAGGCATATCCCTTCTCATTGTCCCTGGTAAAATCTACTATAGAATCCTAGAGAAGAGACTCAGACGCCTAGCTGAGCCACAATTGGATGAGGTCCAGTGCGGATTCTGAGCAAACCAAAGTACTCAAGACCTAATCTTCACACTCAGACAGCTGAGTGAAAAGGCCCTTGAGTATAAGAGTGAGATCCATCTTTGTTTCATAGATCTGGAAAAGGCATTTGACAGGGTCCCCTGGAACAAACTTTGGGACTGTTTGGCAAGGAAGAACATTCCAGCACCTGATTCATGCTATACAGAGCTTCTACAAGTCTTGCAGAAATTATGTGAGGACAGCAAACCATAAGTCAGAAGAGTTCAGGACCACCACTGGTGTAAGACAAGGTGATATCCTGTCACCTTATCTTTTCATACTCCTCATGGACGATGTTATCAAGTCATGTAAGGAGAGAACAAGAAAGTATTCAGTGGGTACTGGAAGATGAGACAGGTCTGTATTTCAGAGCTGGCATTTGCTGATGATGTTGCCCTGATTGCTAAATCAGAGGCACATCTCCAATCCAACCTGCAAGTATGGAAGGAAGAGCTGGAGAAGAGAGAGATGGTCATAAGCAGCTCTAAAACAAAATCCATGGTGATATGAGAAGAAAGAAGACATCAGATTAAGCTGGGAGAACAGGTCCTGGAGCAGGTCGACCACTTTACATATCTCGGAGCTATTATAGACCGAAAGGGAGGCATCAAAGAAGAGTTGGCCACTCGAAAAGCAGCAGATGGGAGACTTTTTCAGGCCATAAATCGAGGATTCCTCAGCAAGAGAGAGGTTGGTAAGAAAACGAAGATGGCTGTATACCACTCCACCTATGTCCCAGTCTTGACATATGGATGCGAGTCATGGGCAATGACTACAACCCATAAAAGCCAGATCCAAACCTCATAAATGAGGTATCTGAGGAAGGTGGTTGAAGTAACAAGAAGAGACATGGTCCGCAACCAGACGATACGCCAAGGCCTAAAATCCCACCCCCTGCAGACCCAAGTAGAACAGTCCCAACTAAGATGGTTTGGCCATGTCTGCAGAATGGGACAAGATCGGCTACCACGACAAGCATGGGAAACAAAGAGCCAGGGATCCAGACCCCCAGGACGACCCAGAGTCCGCTGGGAGGACAACATTAGACAATCTTTGAAGGACCGAGGACTAGAATGGAACCAGGCCAGGAGGAAGACAGCCGATAGGATAGTCTGGCGCTCTCTCTTCCAAACCTCTACACCTCACGGTAGAAGGGGAACGACTAAGTAAGGTACCCAATGCAAGGAGTCACTAGATGGCTTTTAAGTATCTCCTGCACTAAATGTGGAGTTTTACCAGCCCTGGTATTTCATACTGTGTGTACTGAGATGTATAAATAAACAGATCAATTAAAAAAAAAAACACATACAAACAAAACAAGATTTGGCAAATGAATGAACAATTAGGCCTACTTACTGTGCAGACGTTCATAAAGGATGGACAAGAACAATTTACAAGAGGGAAAAAGTATTGTGTTTACTTTAAACCATAAGAACGGCCATGAATTCTCCAAAAGAGGCACAGCATGTGTGAGTACTATACGTACACCGTTGCCTTGGTGTCGCTTACCACGGTTACTGTTGGAACTGGAGGTCTCTTAACTAGCCCTTGATTCTAATCTTTGCAGACCTCAAGAGGATTCCTCATTCTGGCCGTACAACAGCTTTACTAGATTTCTGATGAGCTGAGATGAATGTCAGCTCAATTAATGGTGTTCAGAATCAACAAAGACATGATTTCGCGACTTACCATATTTGTAAAAATGAAAACTGGCTGGTCGTTTTTCGTTGATCCTATGCTACTTTTGAGAACATTCAAAGTTCACCAATTCACTCTAAAACTCACCGGCAAAGGGTCAAGGTCAAAGATCAGCTTCATCTTTCGAAACTAATCTTGCTAGACCGATATTGATGGCGCAACGTTTGGTCGGCTACCAAACATGACCTGACATTATCTGATGGGTTATCTTCTTCTTCTTCGCACACTCTGAGACGTCTACTTGAATGTTGCCAAAGAAAGCAGTGGGCAGATTGAGGTAGAGCTTTTTACCCCAACAGCCCAGGGTAACTGTCATAGAAGATAGCAATGGGGCTCTGCTCAATGAAAAAACAGCTGTAATGAGAAGGTGGACAGAATATTGTAAAGAATTATATAACTGTAATCTCGACACTGACTACAGCATATTAAACAACATTAAGTGCGGAAACAGGGAACTCGGAAATGCAGCAATATTACGGGAAGAAGTGGAAGAGGCTATATGTTCGATGAAAGGAGGGAAGGCACCGGGTGTGGATAATATCCCAGCAGAGCTCTTGAAATATGGAGGACCAGATATAGTAAAAATCATGACAACAATTTGCCAGAAGATATGGAGTACAAAAAAAAAAAAAATAGTCAAAAGAGTCGACGCAGTCATTAGTAATACCGCTTCCAAAGAAAGGAAATCTAAAAATGTGCAAGAACTACAGAACCATTAGCCTTATTAGTCATCCAAGTAAAGCTATGTTAAGGATACTTTTGAAGAGAATAAAACAGAAATCAGAAGAAATCTTGTCCGAGGAACAGGCTGGCTTTAGGCCAAAAAGAAGTACCTCAGAACAAATCCTCATCGAAAAACACCTCCAGCATCAACACGATTTATACCTTAACTTCACCGATTTCACAAAAGCCTTCGATCGAGTCTGGCATGAAGGCTTATGGCAAATAATGAGAAAATTCAATTTTGATACCAACATCATAGACATCATTGAAGCACTCACTATACAAGGACGCAAGCAGTGCTGTTTTTGCAAGCAATGACATTGGAGAATTTTTCAAAACAACTGTAGGAGTTCGCCAGGGATGTATCTTGTCCCCAGTGCTCTTTAATATATATCTAGAACATATTATGCAGGAGGCTCTACGATTATAAAACAACCATATCGATTGGAGGCCGACCTCTTTGCAATCTACGTTTTGCTGATGATATCGATCTGATAGCTGGAACAGAATCAGAACTTCAAGACCTTACCTCTAGATTGGAGAAAGTAACAAGAACGTATGGGATGGAAATTAATATAGAAAAAAGCAAGATATTGGTGAATAGCCATAATAAACATGTTCCGACCAACATTACGTTAAATGGGCAAACGTTAGAAGAAGTTAACACCTTTAAATATCTCGGGTCCACTATATATAGTGATGGAAGATCAAGTAAAGAAATCAAGACAAGACTTGAGATGGCCTCAGCTGCCATGACAAGGCTGAATGTGATCTGGAAAAGTAACATCAGTTTTCCTTACTTACTTACTAAGTCGTTCCCCTTCTACCATGAGGTGTAGAGGTTTGGAAGAGAGAGCGCCAGACTATCCTATCGGCTGTCTTCCTCCTGGCCTGGTTCCATTCTAGTCCTCGGTCCTTCAAAGATTGTCTAATGTTGTCCTCCCAGCGGACTCTGGGTCGTCCTCGGGGTCTGGATCCTTGGCTCTTTGTTTCCCATGCTTGTCGTGGTATCCGATCTTGTCCCATTCTGCAGACATGGCCAAACCATCTTAATTGGGACTGTTCTACTTGGGTCTGCAGGGGGTAGGATTTAAGGCCTTGACGTATCGTCTGGTTGCATACCATGTCTCTTCTTGTTACTTCAACCACCTTCCTCAGATACCTCATTTATGAGGTTTGGATCTGGCTTTTATGGGTTGTAGTCATTGCCCATGACTCGCATCCATATGTCAAGACTGGGACATAGGTGGAGCGGTATACAGCCATCTTCGTTTTCTTACCAACCTCTCTCTTGCTGAAGAATCCTCGATTTATGGCCTGAAAAAGTCTCCCATCTACTGCTTTTCGAGTGGCCAACTCTTCTTTGATGCCTCAAATTATACAAATCACTTGTACGAGGTGTGTTCAAATGAAACCCGTCCCAGTGGCTTTATAACAAATATATGTAAGGTACATCAGCAGGAGTAGTAGAATTAAATACAGCAATTGTTATGAAGCAAGTACGCACTGGGGTTCTTTAGAAATAGTCACCATAGGCATTCAGATACGCATCCCACTGCTTGGGTAGATGGCGGATGCCGTCCGAGAAAAATGACTTTGGTTGCTTATTGAACCATTTGGTCACCGAGGCCCTGACGTCTGCATCGGAGTCGAATCGTTGTCCCTTTAGAGATTTTTTTAAGGGTCCGAACAAATGAAAGTCACATGGTGACAGATCGGGGCTGTAGGCTGGGTGTGGCAGAACTTCCCACCTTTTCCCTGCTTACGCTTCCTGCACAATGTTCGCAACATGTGGACGAGCATTGTCGTGCAACAGAATCACACCACGCGAAAGCATGCCGGGTCGTTTATTCTTGATGGCTGTATGCAGGTTGTCTAGTGTGTCTTTGTAGCGGATGGCATTGATGTTCACGCCAGGCTCTTTAAGTCTACCAATAGAAGCCCTTCATGGTCAAAAAATGCGTTCAGCATAACCTTACCGGCGGAAATCTGTGACTTGAATTTTTTGGACGGATTCCTCATCACACCGGCCATTATTTTAACGGTCTGCAGCACAACCAATGAATACTACGAGAATGAACACTTACACACTTGTACATTCGTATGTGCTTATTACGACAGATGTGACGTCATCATGCTCCTCCTACGAATGTCCACTTGGCGCAGCACGGTCGGGTTTCATTTGAACACGCCTCGTATTATCTATTCTCTTGTATGGGTGTGAGGGCTGGGCACTCACTGCAGATACGGAGCGAAGGATTCAAGCTTTCGAGCATAAATGTTATAGAAGAATTTTGCGCATTTGCTATAAAGAGCACAAAACAAATGTCTATGTTAGAGAGAAGATAAACACCTATGCAGGCCACCAAGAACCACTTTTGTCAGTAGTGAAACGTCGAAAGCTTGCCTGGTTTGGGCATTTAACTCGTCATGACTCCCTTTCGAAAACGATCCTCCAGGGAACAGTTGAAGATAAACGGAGAAGAGGAAGGCAAAGAAAATCCTGGGCTGATATCAAAGAATGGGCAGGACACGGTTTTTCCACACTTGTACGCATTGCTGAGGATAGAGAGCAGTGGAGGACCCTGTCATTACCATCTGGTCTGGTTACATTAGTTCTTGTTTTGGTAATATAAAATGTTATTATGTTGTGTAGCTCTCTGGGCAGGTCAAATTTTAATACAGTTTCTATCGATGGTGATGGCGAGTTCTGTGTTCTCAAGTATTCCAAGAGTGGTTTTCAGTGTTGTTCATATTTCTTGCATATTATAGCACATAATGTGCTATGAGGTTTTTCTCCAGACATGTTCCACAGTAGGGATCCTCTATCATGAAATAACCTGTTCCTAGTTGAAATCTAATTAGTTTTCTGTTGCATGGTATTTTGGCTCTCTAGATATCTGGCATGTTCGTGTTGTATCTTTTAGCAGTCTATAAGCGTGTCTGCCTTTCTGGGTTGGTTTTCAATATTCTGTCCACTTTTTTGTTATAATATTTCTAATTATACTTTTGATCTCTGTTGTGCCCAACCCTGTGTTTATGTGGTTTGGATTGCTTCTCCCTGTTTTTGCTTCCTTGTCGGTCACCACGTTTCCTTCTATTCCCACGTGCGAAGGTATTCATGTTAATAGTATTGTGTAGCCTCTATTATTCTGATATATACAAAGTTGCAGTATTTCTTGTGCTATATCTGGTCGGCTACATTTATGTATATGCGTAAGTGCTTGAAACACTGATAACACTGGGCAACAAATTTTGACTTTTTGTGTGTATCTGAGATTAAACCAAGTTATCTTTATGTTGTTTGGGCTGCTGAATATGAAAATGGCCTTTAAAACACCAGATTAGCTCTAGTTTTTTTTTTATCTATAAAACAAGTTTTACAAATTTGCATATACAGATAATAATGCTCATAGCGGAAATGATTCACAGAGACGCCCTTTTGCCTGTCGCTTGTAATGAGTTTCTGGAGAATCTCTCACAAGGGTCAAACAATAGTCTGCTAGCATTGCTGCATTCCATTTCCCTTGGTACATTTTTTCGAGGGTAGTAATGTCCTGATGAAATCGTTCCCCATGCTCGTCAATGACAGCACCGCAGTTAGCAGGGAAGAAATCCAGATGAGAGTGTAAAAAGTGTAATTTCAAAGACATGTTGCACCCAAGTCTCTTGTAGCGCTGCAAGAGGGTTTCTACAAGCTCCTGGTAATTGTCAGCCTTATTGTTTCTTAGAAAGCTTGTGGCCACTTGCTGGAAAGCATTTCAGGCTACCTTTTCATCACCTGTAAGGATATCATAAAAACGCTGATCTCGAAAGAGCTGACGTATCTGTGGACCGACAAATACCCCTTCCTTGATTTTTGCCTCACTAAGACTTGGTAATTTATCACGAAGGTATAAAAATCCTGCCCCATTTCGATCCATGGCCTTTACAAAATTCTTCATTAGTCCAAGTTTGATGTGGAGAGGAGGGAGCAAGATCTTGTGGGATTATACAAGTGGTTCGTTAAGTACATTCTTTTTCCCTGGTTCAAGTGATTGTCGTTGGGGGCCAATCCTTTTTCTTGTAGTGGGAAGTCCATGGCACGACTGTCCCACAGACAGAGGAAACAGCAAAACTTTGTGTAACCCTGCTGTAGCCCCATCAAGATGGCAATGACCTTCAGGTCACCACAAATCTGCCACTTATACATGTCATAGTTGATGGTGTGTAACAGTTGTTTCATGTTGTTGTACGTTTCTTTCATGTGGACTGCATACCCGAGTGGAACAGATGGTTAAACAATACCATTATGGAGCACCACAGCTTTTAAGCTCAACTTGGACGAATCAATGAACAGCCTCCAATCGTCGTCTTTGTAGTTGATGTGTAATGCTGCCATCAGACCTACTTTATCAACGCAAGCAATGAGGTTATCTGTCATTTTGAAATATGGAAGCAGATCTTTTTGCCGAGCATGAAACACAGACACATGCAAAAGTAACAATCATTAAGTTGGTTTGTCGGTTCCCTCCACACCATTGGAACTGCAAAACGCATCGATCGTCTTTTTCGGTTCAAATAGCAGCGCAGATTCCGTTGCACAGGATTGACAACATATGTGTGGGGCCCAATACCGGTCACCGATCTCACAACTAAAATAAAGGCTGTAAGCTTTCTTTATCATCGATGTAATGGGTCGCCTTTGTGATAGCAAAGTTATTTGTCCGCAAATATAGCAAAAATAATCCGCACTGTTCACACATTCACGAGGCATCATGAACGACACGTCTGCACTCACAGAATCCACAACACAAATGATGACAAGGAGGAAATGTGGTTGCAATGACTGCTACAGATTGCGTCATCCAGTTGGCGCTCAAGGTTATCCGTGTGGGGAATCACGCGCCAGGGCTATATAAAAGGGAACAACTGGGTCATTTGTCTCGGGACATTCATAACCCTCCACTCCCAAAAGAGCATAGGCCTTCAACAAACACTTGCCAAGTCCTCCTGTCACGTGCCATCATCTCAAGTTCCTTCCACGTTCTCCTTATCATTTTCATCTCTGTTTCCAGCTCTCTTCTCCATGTGCTTCTTGGTCTACCTCTGCCTCTCTTGCCCTGGGGGTTCCAGAACAAGGACTGCCTTGTAATGCTATCAGCAGGTTTCCTCAGTGTGTGTCCTATCCATCGCCATCGTCTTCTTCTCATCTCTTGTTCCACTGACACTTGTCTAGTTCTTGTCATCAGTTCCACGTTGGTAACCTTGTCATACCATTTTAATCCTTCTATTCTACGAAAGCCACCAGCCTACTGAATATACTTCTCCCCCCCCCCCCCCCCCCCCCCCCCACCCCCCCCCCCCCCACACAGCCTACTGAACCCCCCCCCCCCCCTCCCCCCCCCCGATACCTCCCCCCCCCCCCCCCCCCCCCCGGATATTGAAAACTAGAGCTAATTCGCGATTTTTAAGTTCATATTCGTGATCAGCATGTCCAAATTAGTTAAAAATAGCTACTTTTGTCTCGGATACATTTTGGCTGTTGTCCAGTGTAATGAGTCGGATAAGATTGCTAGTTTTGTGGTGGTGATGGGTGGGGGGGGGGGGGGGGGGGGGGGGGGGGGGGGGGGGGGGGGGGGGGGTGGGGGGGGAGGAGAGAGAGAGACTTATCAGTAATAATTTCTAATGCTTTTGCTATTGCCACGAGTTCTGTGTGAAGATAGATGCGTTTTCGGTTTTACTAAAATTTTCTTCAGCTTCCATGCTGGAATATATATTCATATACCGAGTTCTTCATTTTCTATTTGTTATCCATCAGTGTATACTTTTAATCTACCCTTACTTGTTTGTTCTATATACTCCTTGGCAGAGGCGTCCTTAAAGTACTTGGCATCCGGGGCGGATGTAATTTATGACATCCCCTGCCCCAATAAAGAAACACACTAGTAAGTAACATTTTAACAGTAAGTACTATATTAATAGTGTCCGATGGCACCCCCTTCCTGGCTGTCACCCGGGGCGGACCGCCCCTCACACCCCCCCCCTTAGTACGCCACTGCTCCTTGGCTATGCTTTTGATATAATATTTTTCTGCTTTTTTATTTATTATTTCTGCAAGATGAAAGTGGATGCTTTCCTCCTTGATGACTTGCACTTCCATCCTATAGGGAATCTGGATGCATGGAGGCATATCTGGAGTCATCCTTATATGACCACCAGCTAAGCACAATACCATAGTATATAGATGCGGATGTGAACCTCTGTCTGTGAGGCTAATTACACCATCACTGACTCTTGAAATCATCCACACACTTCCAGGGAGTTCCCTTGTAGTGAAACATGTTGAGAACCCAGCATTGCACACCAACCTTGGAGGAGTCACTTGAGCCCCAGACGTAACTCTGGCTTTTACCTGGTAGGCGCATGCAGGATGATCTCACAATGAACCCCATGACAGACTGCATGCGTCAGGGTCAGCGAACCAGAGCTGACCAAGACTCTACTCCACCTCCAAGTGGTGGTCCTGGAAACAGGCTGCATCAATGCAGTCTGGCTGAGAGAGTAGGGATCGAAGTGGGAAGGCAAACCCGGTCCCAAAAAACGCCGTGCTGAAGTCGGACGTGTCAGCCGAATGGTGCAAATATCGAAGCGTTATTCTAAACGGACACAACGCAACCAACGTCCTTTTCAGGGCGAACGAGGAAGAAGAAGAACCCCATGATAGGCAGTCGGAGCTGAAAAGTGGCGCTGTGTGGGACGTGACAATTCCTTAGTGTCGCATAGAGATTTATGATCAATACATTTTCTATATTCTTTTCTTTTCTACCCGTGTCCTCTACTTTATTATCGCTCTTTTATCCTTTTCCTGTTTTTTTCGCATTCGTTCGTTTGCGACAAAATATTATTTCCCCATTCTGACTTTACCGTTTCTTTTCTCATACTAGTAACGCAGTTATTACGTAGATGTCAGTCCCGGGGATGTGAGCGAATAACTGTGAATATACGTTCTGGTCAGACATAGAGAGCAGACATCTGTCTACAGTTTCCCCTGTCACAGTGTTTCTTCGGCTAGTTTCTCGGCCTGAGGTGTGGAAAGCGCCAGACATACATCGCTCAGAATAGCCGTATGTCGGAGAAGGCGTTAAGACGCGTATTGACAGGTTATGGCAGGCTTCTGAGTTAATGTGAAGTGTTAGGAGAGGGGGAGATACCGGCGCTATTTCGGATTTCGAAATAACGTGGGACCCTTTGTCTGTTTCATATAATATACCATAGTAGTTCAGACTTCATCATTCTGACCTCCGAATTTGCAGTAGACGGATCGCTTCGTTCTAGATATTTATTTATAAGGGAAACTCTCAGTTTCGTTGTGATACCCGTAGTTCTGTTTGGAGGTAATATTTAATATCTACTGTGTTGAGTGATCTAGTGATAAATCGCTTATTTTCATTTTACTAGTTAGATTTCTGTGCAGAAGAAATTAATATTAAGTCTGTTATATTCGCTAGTCGACATGTTACAGTGGAAAGCAGAATAAATTATAATTTCTAGCTTAAACTCATGCAGCTGTAAATGAATTAAATTAAACTGCGAATAATCAGTCGAGAATATTGTAACTAACTTATAACTGCACTGATTCATCATTGAGTATTGACGAACAACGTATGTATTTCTAATTCATGATGACTGATTTTGTGAATATAACTTATTTCACGGGAGATTTAAATGATAAGACAAGCTCTACGCTTGCAGTTTATAATGTAAGTTATAACCGAGGGAATAGTATGTATAAGTATTTTATATGTTGTTTTCTCTTTATTCAGTGAAACTGGGGTGACCCAACTTTGCCAGCGTTGAGTACTGAGTAGTATCTGTGAAGAACATAAACATTTTATTCTTAAAGACTTGGGTGTATAAAGTAAAACCTGTCTGGCATTGCATTGGCATCCAGAACGACAGAGTACCCATTCCATAAACTTTAAGATTTAAATAAAGTAACGGGCCTATCGCGCCAGATTTAATTCTTCCTGAGAGAAACCTCAAGTACATTTCAGCCCTTGTGGCAAGCAAAATATTAATATCAGTAGCCTTCCGACGGAGTTGTGACTAATGTGGGTGTGACCAAATAAAGTCCTATACTGAGAGAAGGCAGTTACCTGACATTCCTAATTACTAGAAACCTAAGCTATTGACACTGTGCTCGCTGTTAACGTTCGTGTCTGGATAATTTTAATGTGACAGAACCAGATATCCTAAAATAAGTATAACCAAGAAAACGTTCCCTGAAGCAGTGAATTCAACCCGTCTTTTTGGAACTGGGGTTCTCTTGGCCAAGACCATTGGAGAGTCTGTATGTGCATGTCCTAAAAAGTGTGTTTCCAGAAGTTGCTACCAAAGCTGTAAGTACGAATGAAAGCACGTGATCACGGCTGACTGAATAGAGTGAATGCAGGACTGAGTGATTCCTTTATTGTTGTATTTTGGCACCCATTTTGCTGTCTTAAATTTCTTTATGCAAGTTTGTTTTGTTGCTAACAATATTTTTCCTTAGGATATATCAGAGTATCCAAGTCTGTTCATAACTTTAAAGGGAAATCTTAGACTAAATCATATGTATCCGTGACTCTTTGGGGCTATCACTTTTCTTCTAACAGGACTGTGGGCTATACATCGAGGGAAAAGATCATACCAACGGGTCTATCATTCTTGTAGCAATTCATTGACTTTATGATTATTTGTATATGTTTGATGTAATTTTATATGTTGTGATGGAAGTTTATTTTGATAATTAAACTTCACAATTAAATTTAATCAGTGTGGCGGTCAGTTCGTTCCCAAACATCTATATTTTCATTGTCATAGGTTCACGTGTTGTTCGTCTATTGTCGCCACTTATGTGTGTGGGTATGTGAGGACATATATATTAATATATATTATATTAGATTTGTCTGACTAATCTAACTGTTGTAGATGATAGGCTGACTGAGAGAAGCTTCTCGAGTGTCAGAGACAGAATCTACTATATTTCCTCCACCTCACTCGTGAAATCTATTTCTATTTTTTTCACCTCCCACTGAGCTATCGCTTATCTCGATGTCTATTCAGAAGGGACCAAACTAAGTCTTAATCACCTATCACAAATCTACGACACTTAGGTCAGCCCGGAACCAGAGCACAGTGCCTGTATTTTAGCTCTGCATATTTAGAGAGCCCCCTTGGATGGCAGGGAATGCACAGTATGCCACACACATCTTCCTTCTAACTTGGGACCAGATTTGATGATCCTTTAAATGCAAGCCAAAGTGGAGTATTGGAGCTCATGATTTCAACTCAACACGTTTCAGAATGACAGAAAAGCCACAAGAAAAGCCACAAGATCTACAATGTAGATAATACCAAGGAGTCTTCAGTTTGATATTGGCATCAAGACAGTGAAAAGTTCAGAAGCACTAACTAAACAACAACAACAACAAATAGGGTCTCTAGTGGGGTTTGATGGAGCGTAGTTCTAGGCTGTTGGGAGATTCCTCACAGACGCAGCTTACGTCGGGTGGTTTTTGTCTACTAGTACTTTGGGTACATTCTAAGTTCTTTTCTTCTTAGTTTTAAGTGTATAATTCCTAGTTCTACCTCTAGTGCTCCAAGTGATGTTGCTTTTGAGGCTTCTGTAATTGTATTTAGTGTCCGATGTCGTATTCTGTCCAATTTCTTGTCTCAACTTTTGTTCTACAGTTGTGGCTGAATTGCACGTCTGGTAAATAATCTAATCGTGTGGTTCCGGAGGGTCTTTGATGAGACAATGAAATAATTGGACTAGTGTTCACTCAGTCATGTCGTGCAAGGCGACTAATATAAGGTTATGCATGAGGCCATCTCATCATGTACAACATAGCGCTACACAAACCACTGCTACAAGAGCACATTAATTATTGGTGCAGATTTCCTGTAATGGGATCAGCAGCCGTGGTGGCTCCATGCTCCATAACAAGAAAAATGGAAAATGAATGAATGAAATAGTTTAATATTTGTATTACTGTGGCCGGGGGAGTGGACGGGAACGGCACCAAATCAAGTTAGATGTGACCGGGCTTGGTCACGGTGACAAATCAAGTCTAGTGTGACAGGGTGAGAATGGGGTGGAATCTTTTATCAATGTTCATCTGTTGTTTTACTGGCGACTGCCAGAGATGGTGATTACAGAATAGGAACATAACCCAGGTGGTTCTTTTGGAGACTCGTAACTGTGTTTATGTTTTAGGCGGCATGATCGTCGAAAATATGGTAACATTCTTTTCTCAATTACCTGATGTAAACAATCGACACTTCCTACTGACGTTCAGGAAATAAGTTCAAGCTGGATTAAATATGAATGAACACCTTTATTAAGTGTCTGTAACCTCTGACAACTTCATAATAGTTCATAAATACATGTGCTTCTGTGGTATACAAACCAGTCATCCCAAGAAATAACACACAGCCATCGAACTTACAAGATGGTCCAAACCCCAAAATCACTGCCTCGCACCTCTCGTGCCTAAAACCAACTCACTTAACCCCCTTCTCTCAAACCATCACTTCCGTCCTAACTACTGGGCAATTCTACCCCAAGTTCGATGACGTCATTCCTGAACACTTTAATTAAATCACTCATAGGATTTGTGACTAGTGCTATTACACTAACTAGACACGCTCAAATACTTAGTGTTAAATCTTGCTAAGTATTCTTACCCTAACTATAATTAAGTGGCAGCACCTTAGTGTTAATCCGACGTAACAGTCTGTACTGTCACATACGCCCGGGGCCACTAAAGTGTATCCCGTAGGAGACACTTTATTCCCTAGAAAAAAATTTACTAACTCTAAAACAAATTATTGTGATTCATGTATCCCACCATAAATCATGTCAGAAGGACTACAATAAACAATAGATGGGAATGATGGATGAAATATCACCATTAACATTTCACACACAAAAATCGATCATGAAGGGGTAGGGACTGATGGACATAACATAAACGAGGGACAGATGGAAAGAAAAAAAAATATGGAGGTTATGGTAGCTACAATTAGTACTAATAAGTGGCAAAACAAAAATATGGGCAAAATAGAACAGTAACTAACATTCATTAACGAACTAACAAAAAGCTTTATGGGTTTATAGTCATCAATATCTCTCACACTTGTGCGAATCATAAAACATGAAATAACATGACAAGCGAGTTAACGTCGCAAGGAAAAAAAATTGGCAAAAAAAATATGGCGGGTGCACATAAAATATAGCGGATGCCCAAAATGGCTGTCACCCTACACTTCACTGAAGTGGGTGATGAAAAAAAAATATGAATGGAAAAAATGGACATAGAACCACAAAACTTGGTGGCAAAGTATGGGCAAAATGGGTAAGTCTCATTAAAAAAATGACTTTGCCGGTGTAACAATAACCGGAAACAATGAATGGAATGGAAACATGGTAATCAACGGACAATGGTATAGAACAGCGGTTCCCAATCTTTTTTCACTTGCGTACCCCTTGGCAGCCCATTTCTATAAATTGTACCCCTAATATTAGCAAAATATTTGAAATTAATATAGTTGCTGTTATTCAAAATTTATAGATTATAACCAGAAATAAAAAGGTCAACCACGGTATTAAAAAACAATGTAATAAAAAGGTGAACAAACAGTGCATATATTTTTACATTAAAAAAATCAGAAGTTACAATAAAAATTAACACATTTAATTTATTAATAATAATAATAAAAACGTTGTTATTGTTAAAAGTTGAAATCACTTTTTATAACACACATGTCACGTGACCATGACAAATGTTCAGTGCGATCCTTGAGCTTGTTTTGAGGCACATAGTTTTTTTTAAAATCAGGTTCAAGTGATGTAAGATACAGTCTCAAATCTGGGACCTGCATTCAGTTTACTACGGTATTTATTTTTTATAAAGGTATAAGAAGAGAAAGCCTTCTCCACCAGCTCAGTGTTTGTAAATGGCAACAGAAACTTAAGCGCCTTGTCGGTCAGCTGTTTATATTCTCTGCTGATGTCTCCCCAAAAGTTAATAAGGAATTTTCCTTTGAATTCAGCTATTAAAGTAGTATCAGTCGAAAGTACAATCAACTTCTCTTTTTCGTTGATTGATAATGAGGCTGCTTGGAAATATTCTTCTTCAAATGGATTTACAATCCAGTAGTTCTCTTCTCCAGGTTTCGGAAAGTACTTCTCGAAAGATGATTTTAGCCCTTTCAAGTGTTCAGTTATTTTCTCGCTCATTTCCTGGGAGAGGTGCAACTCGTTCTCAGATAGGAAATTGTGCAGAGTTTCAAATACCTCAGGCTGGCCTTTTTCAATACACGACCTCCAAAAATCTAATTTTTTAATCATAGATTCAATTTTGTCTGAAACATTGAAGATCGTTACCGAGCTATTCTGAAGTGCCAAATTTAGTTTGTTTATTTATAGGAAAATATCCGATAAGTATGCAAGACTCTTAAGCCAATCACAGTCGTGTAACTTTGAAGTAAGTTGGAAAGGATGGTCTTCAAAAAAAAGTTGGACTTCATGTCTAAGTTCGAACAGCCGGGTAAGGACTTTACCACAAGAGAGCCACCTTACTTGTGTATGAAGGAGCAGGGTAGAATGAAGACTATTCATCTCTTCACACAGTGCTTTGAAAAGCCTCGAGTTTGTGGACTTTGACTTTATAAAATTAACCACTTTCACAGCTTCATCAAGAACGACTTTTAATTCACCAGGGAGGCGGTTAGATGCAAGGCTTTGCCTGTGAATTCAGCAGTGGCTCCAGGTTATATGGGGGGCTACCCTCGTGACACGAGCGCGAAGACCGGAGTAGCAGCCTGACATAGACTTGGCTCCGTCAGTGCATAGTCCACAACAATTAGACCAATTAATGTCCTTTTCTTTGAAATAAGAATCAATAGCAAGAAATATATCCTCACCTCTTGTAAGCCCTGACAGAGGATGACAAAGCAAAAGGTTTTCTTCAACTTCATTGCTTTTCAAACACCTCACAATAACAAGCAGAACAGCGAAATTAGCAATATCTGTGCTTTCGTCAACTTGAATAGCAAAGAATTTACTATTTTTAATTCTACTTATTATTGTCGCTTCAACATCGTCAGATATATCCTGCATTCTTCGAGAAATTGTATTGTTCGAAAGAGGGATAGCGTTCATTCCGCGAACATGTTCCTCTCCGAGCATGCACAGGACGGCGTCTTTTATACAAGGAGAAATTAAATTCTCAGCTATAGTATGATTTTTACCACATTTAGCAATACGATAACTATGCGGTAGCATAGTGGTTAGTGCACTGGCTTCCTAGCGCAGTGGTCTATAGTTCGATCCCCAGATGAGGCGGGAATTTTTTAGGCCACAAACGGCTCCTGGGTCGACCCAGCCCAAAATGGGTACCAGAGCAACTCTGGGAAGGTTAAGGCGGCCGGCGTGATGCCGACCACATCACCCCTCGTGTGCCGACGGTCAAGATAATATGGGCCTAACACCATATTCCCAATATGCCTCAATGGGCGTGTAACGGGTTCCTTTACCTTTTATAACTAATACGGTAGGAGGCTTCAACCGCATTTTCGTTATCTTTGTTAGCTGACGACAAGTACGATGTCACATTCTGTTGTTTCGAAAGGCGCTGAAAAAAAAATTGCGTTCCTTGTTTTCATAACTGGGGTGTTTTGTTTGTAAATGCCGCAAGAGTAACGAAGGTCATGCTACTATTGGATAATACTTCCCGACACACTTCACAGTGGGGCTTAGCACAGTCCTCATCTCCTATAAACGAAAACCCATACTTCATGTATTCGTCACTGTATTTTCTCTTTTTAGCTCTTGTAGTGGTATTGATGGTATTGTATGATGATGATGGTACTACATGTAAATTGTATGAGGCCAGCTGTGAAGGCTCCTGAGATAAAATGTAGTTGAGAATTATCAGAAGGCCTTTCTTGCTACCACTACGACCTCACACTTAATTTTTTTTTTCTTAATGAATGTGGCTACGTAAAGTGTCTAGGGTAATGATGTGTAATGTGGTGTGTTAGTTATAAATACACCCACAGACATTTAAGAAGACTAATAAGATTAACAAGTGTTAAAATACACTGAACTAACTCACGTGTATAAAGTTTTTGATATAATTATATTACATTTATTGGTTCTGGATCAGTTTTATGTGACCAGAACTTGTTTTAAAAGAAGGATTGAAAATTTATGAAAAAAAATGCATGGAATGTTACATAATAAATGCAAGAGCGTACCTATTTAAGTACTAGACTAGTTAGTTTTATTAAAAAAAGTTCGAGTAGTCATCTCTTTGGGAGGATATTTACTGTTTGTGCTGTTGGGGTGGCCTCATCACACCTGTCTATATTGACTACACAATGTCCAGAAAATGGTGGGAATTTTTACGGGGATATTAGTCACTACCAATAGTTGGTGAATGTCCAGCAGACCAGAGGCTCACTCATCTTTTTGTAGCTCTGGTGCTGAAAACTTGCGGTCCCACCTCTACGTGCTGGCGGGCAATAATGGTGGTCTCTGTCACAAGAACTGCACAGATACACTCGAGTAAAGTCACCCACCGAATAGACTCTGCTTTGTTGTCGATAGAAAACTCACAGCTCTGCAATCAAAGTATGGGCTATGTGTCAAAATCTATTCTCTACCCACGTCTGGACACAACACTGACACAACAACCACATCATACAGACAGGTCAGATCTCTCTCTGACCAAACAGCACAGTTACCATGGTGGGTTTACATCCGATAGATCCTCCCAGACTATAGATTCTGAAAAATAATTATTAGTTGTCGGCCCTAAAAGAAGATAGGTAATCTGTTTCAACGCTTGATTTATTTTGCATAATCCTTGCTGTAGTTTATGTACACTGTTAGTCCCTAGACCCTGACTTGGGCGGGGGGTCTAGAGCAAAATCCCTACTTGTTTGTAAGGCTAGATTTTGATATGGCAGTATCAAATCACTCGAACATGAAACAATATTCAAAATATATAAAGAAATAATTTCAATCTTACCAGATTATGAATACATAACACAGAATTGCTAGCAAAACTCAGCTGAGCTGCTGGCTATAGTATGGCGTCCCTAAATTTATTCACTGTCTTTCATATGGGAAAACACCACACTTTAAAATCTGTGTCTAACACTGAACAATTATTGAAGAATGACCCCACTTTCGCGTCTGAGCGCTAATGATATGATTGTCTGTGGCCAATCACTGCCTAGTTGTACTTTAAATTTCAAATTTCTACACTAAAGTCATTTCAGTCATGCTTCAGTCAAGTATGGATGGTTATCTGTTAGTCTGTCCGTCTCTACTTGTGTTTCTAAAAAAAATGTGCTTGATTTTTGAAGCAACCTTTCTCTCCCCTTAAAATTTTGTCGTAAAAAGTTATATTTAGACACAGCTACCGCTCAAAAACCCTCTCCTCCATAATAAGTAACTTTGAACACCTGTTCCCAAGGTCGTGTTTTTGTGTGCAAATTGTGACACTTTAGATTCAATATAGTCTAGCGATGATGTGAACTACACTGTCTTTTGTCATTATCTTCAATATTATCTATCCGTTTGTAAAATTAAGATCATATTCCTTCACAGCTCCTCATCGGCCATCCGGCCAGCTAATGTGTATGTTCCTAATATTAATATTAAGAAACGCCGCTTCATAAAATTTTGTAATATTCCTAACATCTGCGTTCTTCCGCTCAAATTCAAATCAAGCGCTTGGTATCGCAAAACGTCCAATTCCGTACCTCGTGTCAATTTGGGGGACTTGAATTTTTTTACTTTCATCCATTTCCCCCCCCCCCCCCCCCCCCCCCCCCCCAATTGCGTCTCTTTAGCCTTTCCAGTCATATTTTTTTTCCCTTTTGATACTCCGTTCCCCTCCGGTCTAGCAAGTCAATTTTATGGGGATGATGACCCGCGGTCTAGGCGATCATGTACATCAGCAGCCCACGCATTATGTTTTTATCCTCAAATGTTATCCTTGGAGGAATTTTACCGTTGTATCTCTGTCAATTTCACTACACATCTCCCCACTTGAAAACATGCCTATGGCAAGTTCCAAAACCAGCGATACACATAGGTAAAATTACTCCTCACGTCTGCCACTACTCTAATTTTGATCACAGGGGTGCCGACTGAGGAAATCTGCACCGACATTCAATTTGCCTGGGATATATTGGATACTGAACTGATAAGGTTGAAGCAATAAAGACCACCTCAGCAATCTTGCGTTTTCATGCTTAGCCTGAGACAAGAACACGAGAGGCTGATGATCCGTCTCCACCACAAATGTCCTACCATATAGATAGATTTGAAACTTCTTTATTGCCCAGATTAATGCTAAACATTCTTTTTCGCTTGTGGAGTATCCTTGTTCCGCCTTATTCAATTTACGGCTTGCATAAGCGACTGGTTTCAGTTCCCCATCAGGTGAAGATGATCTTTGCAACAAAGCCCCTCCGAGTCCCACATTACTTGCATCGGTTCTTAAGACAAAGTCCTGTGTCAAATCAGGCAGTTTGAGAATAGGCTTGCTAGTGAGTTTTTCCTTTAACTCTTGGAACGCTAGTTCACATTGTGCAGTCCAAATAATTTTATCTGGAAGTCCCTTGCGAGTCAGATCAGTCAGAGGAGCACAAATAGCGTTAAAATTCTTGATGTATTTCTGATAAAATCCGCATAACGACACAAATGATCGCACGTCCTTTTTTTGTTTGCGGCCTAGGTGCTCTCTGCAGTTTTTCCAAGTTCTTAGGATCAGGGGTCATATTACCCTGATATACAGTGTGTCCCCAAGAATTCCAACTCTTTGCATCCAATACAACATTTTGTTGGCCTAGCAGTTAAGTTCGCCTCCCGAAGTCTATCAAACAACATCTCCAGAGCTTCAATGTGTTCTTCAAAGGTCTCGGTGGCGACGAGAATATCATCCATGAAATTTGTGATACATGGGTTATTCAGGGGGTCCAACAATTTTCGCATCATCCTTGAAAACACACTCGGAGCATTTTTCAGTCCGAATGGTAGCATATTGAATTCATAATGTCCATCCGAAGTGCTAAAAGCCAAATAAGGTCTCACTTCAGGCTTCACTGGGATCTGGTAATAGCCTTTACTAAGATCCACCTTTGAAAAGTATTTTGCCTTGTTCAGTCTGGCAAATAGCTGTTTTGTGTCTGGTAATGGATCCACTTGTCCTTCTGTGACAGCATTCAGTTTCCTGTAATCTATGCACAGTCTGTGTTCCCCAGACGGTTTCCTCAACAAAACGACACTAGAACTAAAAAGATGATTCACTGTGCGAAATAATCCCCTCCTTCAATAAATAATCTATTTCTTCCTTTAATGCCTTCTCCTTCGCGAACGGAATAGAATAGGCTCTCATACAGATTGGGTTTGAGTCTACCAGTTTCATGTCATACTGTAGCAAATTTTGTATGGCCTGGTTTATCTGTTAATACATCTGTATGTTCCTCCAGAACCTTTTGAACTCTCTCCCTCTGGTTTTTAGTCAGGTGCTTACTGACTTTTACCTGTGCTGCTGTTTCACAAGGATGTAATGGGTATTCATGTGAGGTGAGTGGTTCCTTTTGCATCTGGGTTGCAATAGCTAAGGTCAATAAGGGGGTGCTTTCCTGGAGTGGTCTGTCCAGATACTTCTTTAACAGGTTTACATGATAAACTTTTTTCCTTCCCCTTTTTGTCAATTTTATAGTTTGTTCTAGACACCTTCTCTAGAACCGTATATGGACCTTGCCAACCAATTTGTAATTTATTCTGGCTTCCCGGTAGTAAAAGCAGCACCTTCTCTCCGACTGCCAGTTCCCTGTCCTTTGCCTTCCTATTAAAATATGCTGCATGTTTCTTCCTGGCTTGTTTCAAATTATCATTTGCCAGTTTCCATCCAGCTTTCAAACGAGTGGTCAGTTCGTTCACATATTGATAAGATGAGGTAACAGTCTCTTCCGCCTTCTCATCTGTCCAGGTCCTTAATAGGGCCTCTAATGGACCTTTTATTGGCCTCCCAAATAGCAGAGTTGCGGGAGCCATCCCGGTTGAACTATGTGGTACCTCCCGGTACGCAAACAATGCGGCGGGCAGGAATTGATCCCACAGATCCGTTTTTTTTCGTGTGCCAGCTTTCTCAGGATAGAAATGAGAGTCCCATTGAACCTCTCTACCTGGCCGTTCCCTTGTGGATGGTACGGACTACAATGAAAGTGCCTGGCTTGAAATAGCTTAAAAACTTCTTCCGTTAGTTTCCCCTTGAACTGAGAACCATTATCCGTCAAGATTTGATGCGGGAATCCTAATCGGGTAAATATTGTAAGTAGTGCCTCTGCTACATGTTTTGAATCAATTGATGGCAGGGCTACCGCCTCTCCCCACATAGAACAAGTGTCCACCAGAGTAAGGATGTAACTGTTCCTCCTCTTGGTCCGAGTGAGAGGTCCTACAATATCCACTGCAACCCTCTCAAAAGGTGTTCCCACTATGGGCATTTCTCCTAGAGTTGCAGGAGCAGTCCAGTGCTTTGGAGCTACCCTTTGACATTCTGGGCAGGATTTGACATATCTTTTTATATCCTCCGTTATCCCTGGCCAGAAGTAATGACAAGCTATACGCTGTCCGGTGGCGCTGATCCCCATGTGACCACTGAAGGGAATCGCATGTCCGAGTTCCATCACTTTATCTCTATATGAAATGGGAAGAACCAGCTGGTTGTGACCATTTGTTCCAGTTCCGGCCTTCCTGTATAAGAGTTTGTTCTTCATGAAATATTCCCCCTTGCTCGGAGGTGTGTGGCATTTGGGTAATTTTTTAAAACATGGCTGGAGTGTCCTATCCTCAGCCTGCGCCTTCCTCATCTCCTCTGGATGAGCATTTATAGGTTCACCTTCTTCCTCCTTCTTCTGTGACCTGGTCTGCACTGTCGCCATGATCACAGGTTTCTCGGGATTCCCCAAGAAGACGTATCTACACCCCAATATCAGAGGGTAGATTGGTTCATCTATCACTGCTGCTCTGATTTCTCCTTCCACATAGCGAGTTTTCACCGTTATCCTTGCGATGGGAAGTGTCATGAGTGGTATGTCCTTAGTCGCCCCTTGTATTTCCACTGTTTCTGTGGTATACTGACTTGGGTCCACTAGGCTAGACTTCACAACTGAATCATAATCCAAACCTGTATCATAAAGGCACCTTATGGTGACCCCATTACAAATAACATCCTCACAAACTGGGGGGTGATAAGGTTCCTGTTGTCCCTTAGGATTAACCTTTACTCTTTGCGTCCCCGACTTCATTGCAGCAATGTTTGAAGGTTTCCTTCTACAAAATTCGGTGTTATGGTTATCCTTCTTGCACCATTTACACCATCTTTTTCCTTGGTTCAACGGTTTTCTTTCATTGAACTTTTGGTCATTGAACTGTGAGTTTCTGTCGCGATAGTCATTTCTTGGCCGCTCAAAGTTTGTCCTACCCTTATTTCCCTGCTCTCTATTATCAAATTTATTAAATTGCTGTGGAGCTTTAAAATTGTCTATGTGCTTCTTCTTAGCACCACTTACCTCTGCCTGAGCTGCCTGATACCTCTCAGCAACATTTAAAATTTCCCCCCAACTTCTCTGCACCCTGTTCCATGAGAAATTTTCTCATGTCTGGAGCCATGGACTCTCTCAATTGCTCAATCATGATCATTTCTTTAAGATCTTGGGTCTTCCCCAGAGCCGTCCATTTCTCCAAATAGGTTTCTAGTCTGGCAGAGAATTGGTGGTATGTCTCCCCAGACAACAGTTTGGCATTTCTAAATCTCTTACGATAAAATTCACCATTCTTCTCGTACCTTAATAACAAAGCCTGCTTTAACATGTCATAATTGTCTTGGTCTTCCCTGTTCATTTTGGCAAATACTTCATAAGAAGCACCCCTCAATCCCTGTGATAGCTTTAAACTCCACCTCTCTCTCTCTAACCCATATGTAGTAGCTAATAACTCAAAACGTCCTAGGTACCCCTCTATGTCATCGTCTTTCTCAACAAAATGGTCTAAATGAAACCCCATAGCTGAGTTTGAGGCTCCCATACTGGGCGTAGCATCTGAGGCAAAAGGGCTGGCACCATTTTCAGGGGCCGGGCCTTGTAATTCCAGCTCCCTTAGTCGTAATTCGTGCTCCCTCTGCAACCTTCTATCTTCAGCCTCCCTCCCTTTCGGCCTTTTTATCTTCTGCCTCCCTTTCGGCAGTCAACCTTTTTTCCTCTGCCTCCCTTTCGGCCTTTTTATCTTCTGCCTCCCTTTGCTGTCGTTTTTCTTCTGCCTCAATCTGCAGCCTCTTAGTTTCTCTATCAGCCTCAATTTGTAACCTCTTCTCTTCAGCTACCTTTCTATCTTCCCTTTCAATATATTTATCACATTCAGTCGTTACGTATTGAATTAAAATTTGACCATCCATCCCCATCTCCTTCGCAGTGAGCACAGCAGCTGATCTAAACTTTGCTAGCTCTGCCATACTTTTTGGACAATATAATAATATACAAGATAAATCTCTAACCAGTAAATACACTAAGTACTTCTAATTACTATATGACTATAGTCTAACTAATTCTAACTAACCAGTTAACTAATTAATTATTACTGGCTGTGAAGATTCACCAACTTTTATCTGCAGGGACACTTTTAATTTTAAAGGAAATTTTACAATTTATTTCCCTACTTTTATTTCTCCCACCAGGAGATCCTAATTTTACTGTTGGGCTAATTATCCCTGGACAAGACCCCAATTTATGTAGTGGTATTGATGGTATTGTATGATGGTGTTATTACTACATGTAACTTGTATGAGGCCAGCTGTGAAGGCTCCTGAGATAAAATGTAGTTGAGAATTATCAGAAGGCCTTTCTTGCCACCACTACGACCTCACACTTAATTTTTTTTTTTTTTTCTTAATGAATGTGGCTACGTAAAGTGTCTAGGGTAATGATGTGTAATGTGGTGTGTTAGTTATAAATACACCCACAGACATTTAAGAAGACTAATAAGATTAACAAGTGTTAAAATACACTGAACTAACTCACGTGTAAAAAGTTTTTGATATAATTATATTACATTTATTGGTTCTGGATCAAGTTTTATGTGACCAGAACTTGTTTTAAAAGAAGGATTGAAAATTTATGAAAAAAATGCATGGAATGTTACATAATAAATGCAAGAGCGTACCTATTTAAGTACTAGACTAGTTAGTTTTATTTAAAAAAAGTTCGAGTAGTCATCTCTTTGGGAGGATATTTACTGTTTGTGCTGTTGGGGTGGCCTCATCACACCTGTCTATATTGACTACACAATGTCCAGAAAATGGTGGGAATTTTTTACGGGGATATTAGTCACTACCAATAGTTGGTGAATGTCCAGCAGACCAGAGGCTCACTCATCTTTTTGTAGCTCTGGTGCTGAAAACTTGCGGTCCCCACCTCTCCGTGCTGGCGGGCAATAATGGTGGTCTCTGTCACAAGAACTGCACAGATACACTCGAGTACAGTCACCCACCGAATAGACTCTGCTTTGTTGTCGATAGAAAACTCACAGCTCTGCAATCAAAGTATGGGCTAGTGTGTCAAAAATCTATTCTATACCCACGTCTGGACACCACACTGACACAACAACCACATCATACAGACAGGTCAGATCTCTCTGACCAAACAGCACAGTTACCATGGTGGGTTTACATCCGATAGATCCTCCCAGACTATAGATTCTGAAAAATAATTATTAGTTGTCGGCCCTAAAAGAAGATAGGTAATCTGTTTCAACGCTTGATTTTTTTTTGCATAATCCTTGCTGTAGTTTATGTACACTGTTAGTCCCTAGACCCTGACTTGGGCGGGGGGTCTAGAGCAAAATCCCTACTTGTTTGTAAGGCTAGATTTTGATATGGCAGTATCAAATCACTCGAACATGAAACAATATTCAAAATATATAAAGAAATAATTTCAATCTTACCAGATTATGAATACATAACACAGAATTGCTAGCAAAACTCAGCTGAGCTGCTGGCTATAGTATGGCGTCCCTAAATTTATTCACTGTCTTTCATATGGGAAAACTCCACACTTTAAAATCTGTGTCTAACACTGAACAATTATTGAAGAATGACCCCACTTTCGCGTCTGAGCGCTAATGATATGATTGTCTGTGGCCAATCACTGCCTAGTTGTACTTTAAATTTCAAATTTCTACACTAAAGTCATTTCAGTCATGCTTCAGTCAAGTATGGATGGTTATCTGTTAGTCTGTCCGTCTCTACTTGTGTTTCTAAAAAAATGTGCTTGATTTTTGAAGCAACCTTTCTCTCCCCTTAAAATTTTGTCGTAAAAAGTTATATTTAGACACAGCTACCGCTCAAAAACCCTCTCCTCCATAATAAGTAACTTTGAACACCTGTTCCCAAGGTCGTGTTTTTGTGTGCAAATTGTGACACTGTTAGATCCAATATAGTCTAGCGATGATGTGAACTACACTGTCTTTTGTCATTATCTTCAATATTATCTATCCGTTTGTAAAATTAAGATCATATTATTTCATTGCTCAGAATAGGCCATCCGGCCAGCTAATTTTTATATTCCTAACATTAATATTAAGAAAAATTACTTTTTAAATTTTTGTAATATTCCTAACATCTGCGTTCTTCCGCTCAAATTCAAATCAAGCGCTTGGTATCGCAAAACGTCCAATTCCGTACCTCGTGTCAATTTGGGGGACTTGAATTTTTTTACTTTCATCCATTTCCCCCCCCAATTGCGTCTCTTTAGCCTTTCCAGTCATATTTTTTTCCCTTTTGATACTCCGTTCCCCTCCGGTCTAGCAAGTCAATTTTATGGGGATGATGACCCGCGGTCTAGGCGATCATGTACATCAGCAGCCCACGCATTATGTTTTTATCCTCAAATGTTATCCTTGGAGGAATTTTACCGTTGTATCTCTGTCAATTTCACTACAGCTCTATGTAAAACTGAAGATCGTGTCTTTTCACTATTCTGCACCATAGTCTTAGGTGTGTCCTGAGAAGTACTTGGCGATTGATCACATTCCACATTATGTTCCAGCTTTTTTACTGTGCCGGTTTTCAACCACTGATCCATATCTGATAATACACGAATTGAACAATTAATCACTTTAAGTTAAGTTAAAACAATGACAAAAACTACTGTATATAGAAACACTGTCCGCCATTACTCAATTTTTTTCGCGTACCCCTGAACGTCCTGTCGCGTACCCCCAGGGGTACGCGTACCACAGGTTGGGAACCGCTGGTATAGAATATATAAATGGGTAAATAGTTAAATCACATGAATGAGTGTCGGTGTAACAATAACTGAAAATTCAAACATTCATAATGCAATATGGTGTCATCATCATAATGAATCGTGAATGATGCCAACATTAGTGGCGGGTGAAGATGTACATTAGTTAATCACTTTTATTTGGTACAACAGCACGATGTAAAACTTAAAAAAATCTGGGCAAAATCTTACGTCAGAAACATGGCAAAAAGAAAAAACACAAAAAAATCATAGGGGTACACAAGATGGTCAAATATTACATCAGTCAAAAATAATGTGACATAATGACGCTAACGCGTGTAAAAGGGAACTGCATCAACTACAATATATCAGGACTGCAGAGATCGTCTGAGTTCGTGGATCTCCATCAGCAGTAGTCGAAAGGATGTTGTAAGGGAAATGTTCATGTACTGGCAGATTCGGCAATGAATTCTTGCGGACGAAAATGTAACAGCTCTCCATAAATACTGGAAATGTGCGTAAAGTGTGTAACCCAGATGTTCAAGGATGCGTAATAATTGGACTTCAAGGTAGCATCAGGATCAAGCAATTCAGCAGGAGGGGTATTGTGTAGGAGACCTGCATCGGAAGACACGAGAAGCAGGGTCGACTTCATGCTAAAAATAATAGCAGGGCAGGAAATGTCAACCTGACCGGAGACGGCATCTGGAGGTAAGTGCAGTTCAATTTGTAAACATCTTTGCAAAAATGTTCATTGCTTCCAATCTTTCAATGGCTTACAATAACAGGCGAGGATCGTACTGTGTAGGTTGGGATGTAGGAACAAGGGCATGGACTACGGGAGTGGACCGAAACAACGGGAAGGTCGGGGTGGAAGCTGCGGTCTGGTAAAACGATAACTGAAGGGACTATGCAATCTACGGTGCGGTGGTGTGACAGGGGGAGGGAGAGGCGGAGGAGAGAGACTACGGTGAGGAGAATGAACAGAACCACGGGAGCGACGAAAACGGGTTCGTACATGGGCGGCCCGCTGGTGAAGGTGCTTAGGAAAGGGAACAGAATCGTAAATGAAGGTTGGATGACGACGTCTAAAGAGAAAACGAGCTGAGGGAAGAGGAACATCAGGCCCAATATCAAAAGAAGAATAATCGGGGGAAGAGTCAAGATCAGAGGAAGGGGGAGAAAAATAACCGGAGGGAGGTGGAGGAAAATAACCATAAGGAGGAAGAGAAGGTTCAACATCTGAAGAGTCAGACTCATGTTTTGTATCAAGGTCGGAGGGAGGCGGAGGAAAATAACCATAAGGAGAAAGAGAAGATTCAACATCTGAAGAGTCAGACTCATGTTCTGTATCAAGGTCGGAGGGAGGCGGAGGAAAATAACCATAAGGAGGAAGAGAAGGTTCAAAATCTGAAAAGTCAGACTCAGGTTCTGTATCAAGGTCGGAGGGAGGCGGATGAAAATAACCAGGGGGAGGAAAAGCGGGGTCAGAAGAGAGATAAACAGAGGGAGGAAAAGCGGGGTCTGAAGGGAGGTGAACAGAGGGAGGAAAAGTGGGGTCTGAAGAGAGGTGAACAGAGGGAGGAAAAGCGGGGTCAGAAGAGAGGTGAACAGAGGGAGGAAAAGTGAGGTCAGAAGAGAGGTGAACAAAGGGAGGAAGGGAGGTATGGACAGGAGTTGCGGCAGTAATAGGAGGTACAATAATATCATGCAGAGGCGAAGCATGAGAGGGGCCTGGAGTAACTGAGGGTAACTCAGCCAAGCGAGCATCACGGGAGTGGATACGTGAGTACAGCTCAGGTGGAGGGATATGAACCTCAGCGGTGGAACAGGAATGATAACGTCTGTTAAAGGTTTTTCTCCACTGTGTTACTGGCTTTATATATGCTCTTAGTCCATTTTCTGTCGTTACCATACATCTTTGTTGGTCACTCGTAACCTTATTTATTTCAAATATCTTTCCTTGTTTTATTATATTGATAACGTTTCTCACTGTAATTCGACAGTGTCTTTTATTGAGACTGTTCCAGTGTGCCCTTCCAGCAGCTGTTTGTTGCTGTGACAGTTGTTGTTGAAGCAGGTGGTTTTTCTTTTGCAACAAAAATACTTGATGCTCTAGCTGTTGAATGGGTGAATCCATCATAAAAAAACAGTTACGAGCTGGTCACGGGCACCAAATCAAGTTATGTGGCCGGGGGAGTGGACGGGAACGGCACCAAATCAAGTTAGATGTGACCGGGCTTGGTCACGGTGACAAATCAAGTCTAGTGTGACAGGGTGAGAATGGGGTGGAATCTTTTATCAATGTTCATCTGTTGTTTTACTGGCGACTGCCAGAGATGGTGATTACAGAATAGGAACATAACCCAGGTGGTTCTTTTGGAGATTCGTAACTGTGTTTATGTTTTAGGCGGCATGATCGTCGAAAATATGGTAACATTCTTTTCTCAATTACCTGATGTAAACAATCGACACTTCCTACTGACGTTCAGGAAATAAGTTCAAGCTGGATTAAATATGAATGAACCCCTTTATTAAGTGTCTGTAACATCTGACAACTTCATAATAGTTCATAAATACATGTGCTTCTGTGGTATACAAACCAGTCATCCCAAGAAATAACACACAGCCATCGAACTTACAAGATGGTCCAAACCCCAAAATCACTGCCTCGCACCTCTCGTGCCTAAAACCAACTCACTTAACCCCCTTCTCTCAAACCATCACTTCCGTCCTAACTACTGGGCAATTCTACCCCAAGTTCGATGACGTCATTCCTGAACACTTTAATTAAATCACTCATAGGATTTGTGACTAGTGCTATTACACTAACTAGACACGCTCAAATACTTAGTGTTAAATCTTGCTAAGTATTCTTACCCTAACTATAATTAAGTGGCAGCACCTTAGTGTTAATCCGACGTAACAGTCCGTACTGTCACATTACCTGTTGTTCATACTTCTTATATGTTATCGATGGTTCTAACTACATATTCGTTCCGTGGTTTTAGATTGTTCTCTGCAAGCAACATTGTTTAAGAAATAGTTGTATTCATAACTGACAATGGGAATGCATCCTTTAGGTAATTGCGCCCTCAGCTTCTTCTTTTTTTTTTTGCCAAGTGTTTCTTTTAGCGTGTTCTTTTCTCTTCTGCTTGCTGTGAGAGCTTCTTTTCACCCAATCTGAGGTGGCGCCGTATGGAGCATCGCCACTTGGTGCGTTCAGCAGCTTCATCCTCCCACGTTGCTTGGTTTATGTCCATTGCCTTCATGTCTCTCTTGCACACCCGCAGCTGCGGTTGCCCGACTGTTCTTTTGCCAACTGCCAGTTGTTCGTAGAAAATATCTTTGGGGGTGCGACCATCTTCCATACGGTGGACATGCCAAGCTTAGTCTGCGCTGTCTAAGCAGTGTATACATGCTTTGAGGGCCAGCACGTGACAGTACCTCGATATCTGTCACTTTGTCCTACCATGAACACCAAGGATGTGGCGTAGACACCGTAGGTGGAAGTATTTAGCCTTCTTTCTTGCTTAGCATAGGTTGTTGTCGTAGATTTTTGATAGGTGATTAAGATAGATTCTGGCCCCGTCTGAATAGAACTGGAAAAGGTGGTAACTCAGTGAGAGATAAGGTAAAGAAATAGATTTCACGAGTGAAATGGTGAAAAGGTAGAGTCTGTCCCTGGATTGAGAAGATACTCTAGTCCAGCCTATCGCTACGACTGAAATTTGTTTATCAGACAGTTTACCTTTCTGTATATATTAACATATACGCTATAACCACTCACATACACGCACACAGATAAGTGACGACAACTTGACGCACAAACGTGAAACTATAGTAATGGAGTAGGGATATTGGGCCGAGCTGACCAACACCGGAAATTAAGTTTTATGTTAAGTTTATTTATCATAAAGAAAAAAAAAACTTCACAACATCCAGTATCAAATAGAAAATCATATGTTACAGAAATAATAAAGAAATAGACCCATAAGTGCAATTCCCTCTGTTGAGACAAGATCCCGTTAGAAGAAGATATTAACCCCCAAAAGGTCAAAAGATTAGCACTATGGTATAGAATTTGACTATACTGTAAAGAACAGAGTTTCTAATTAATCTATCCTGAAATGAACAGTATTAGCAAACATAAGGGAGAAAAAAAACCAAAGTGAGTACAATGATTATACAATAGAATTATTCACTCCTTCTTTCTCTCGCTTCAGACACCATGTGGCCACATTTCAGTCTCGCTTACCTAATCGTTGATTACAACATCTGGAACATATCTCCGTGGTACACACAACAAATCCAGGGTTGGGTTTTGGCAAAATAAGCCCCAGTTCCTCCAAGACTGATTAATCCTCTTATTGGGGAACGCTTACTTTGTTACTGTTAATAGGATTCTGTTTATGTCACATCAATTAGTCCAGGTAGGAAAATACTTAAGAGATCTAATGTTCACAGTGTACAGTAGCTTGTAACTCCGATAGTTAACGAGAATGTCAGGTATGTAAATCTCTCTGGATAAATTTTCGCCACAACACAGTGGTCGGTAGTCGGGTATTGTTAAATTTGATAACTTCGCCACAGCGGGCTGAATGTAACTGAAAAAAATAGAAAAGAAAAGCTGGGTAGCTATATAACCAGTTAAATTAATTCTTATAGTCTTTTGTTGGTACTCTCTCTCTTTCTGGGTGAAACAAGAGGGCCAAACAGGTCAACCTCGAAGACCCGATATTTATATAAGAATGTTTTTTGGCACTGTTGGACTTAGACCCGTTTTCTCAGATTCAGGCCGCTGGTAGGTTTTGGTTTGTGGCCCGTACTGGATTTTAGGAAGAAAATACAAAACATTTAATCACAATATAGTATTCTATCCAAACCCGCGAAACGGTATAATTTATTATCCACTCGGTTATTAGATTTTATTAGAAAACACAAGTGTATCGCTTATCTTATTAACCCGTGAAGTAAATTCTAGTCATTTACAAAAATTACACATAATGGACTAGTCAATTAAAATATCTCTTTTTCTGGGTGGTATAGAGTAATTAAATTAACGTTACAGCCGGAAAAATTAGCTATAAATTATTTTAATTCACCAGTCAATTAACACCAAAAAACCTAGTGAAATATAATGACGAACTTTAACAATTAAATCACTCAAAAATGCTAGTAAATTATTTACCGCAACACAGAAATTAAAACTATCTCCAACGAAATACTCAGTAATTCCACTTTAACGATGGTCTAGGATTCGAAGCTAGATGTTCCGAAAATTCTGAGGCGACTAGATAATTGATTTTAAAGGATGAGGTATATATATGAAATAGGTCTTAATTCGCTAGTTCTTGCGAGATTACACGCCTTGCCCGTATTTTTGGGGAAATCTGCGGTCGATTTTTGAATGAACGCTTTATTTCTCACTTCTGCCGACCGCATAGACTTTGGCAACGAGCAAACAGTCTTTTGATCTCCGCTCGTTCCGTAGCTAATTACATTCTCTGGAACTCACGAACAGACGGCTGAGGTCGGTAACTGTGGTTATCGCCCCTTGATTTTCTTTCTACGTGCATCACCGTCTGATCTGTCACTATTTCAACGATTGCCCAATCGCTCGCGTGATAATCCAGTTAACGGCTCTTACTCGCTAGTTGTTTACCTGTCCCATCGTGGACTAGTTAATAAGTCTGTTTGTAAACCTTCCTATTGCCTGTAAGACAATAGGAAAAGAAAAAATAGGCGTGGCTACAATTATGAGTTTGACAGATATAGAAGTACATGGGTTCTGCGTTTAACAAAAACGTGCATACTAATAAGGAAGCAAGGTGGGAGCAAAGACGTGCTGATATATGTAATCTATTTACATAATCGATCACAGTTGTCCGTGTCTCGCTGCCATATAGAAGAGTACTGGTGACGCTGGCATTATAAACCACAGCTTTGGTCTTCATTGTGAGTTTGGAGTTTCCCCAAACAAGCATTTTGAGGCGGACAACGATGATTGCAGCGTTGCCAGTGCGACTGCCAATTTTTGTGTCCAAAGAGAGTTTGTCATTGATGTTAGACCCCAGGTATGTGAAGTGATGCACGACCACCAATTCATAGCTATCGATAGTAATAACTGGTACAACATCTACATCCTGACCCAGCACATTTGTTTTCTTTAGACTTATTGTGAGGCCAAAGTCTTTGCACGCTTGAGAGAAGCGATTCTTCAAGCTCTGGAGCTCCTGTTAACTTTGGGTGACGACTGCAGCGTCATCGGAGAACAACACGTCTCTTATAGTGACCCTTCTAATTTTCGTTTTTGCCTTCGGCCTTGCGAGGTAAACAATCGGCCATCCCACTTAGTGTGAAGGCGTATTCCTTCGGTTGCATCCCTGAATTCATGTTTCATGAGCAAGGCAAAGAAGATCCCGAAGAGGGTCGAATCTAGGTCGCTGTCTTATCTGACGCCACTGCGTATGTCAAAGAGCTGTGATGTGTTTCCAGAGTACTCGACTGTTCCCTTCATGTCTCCAAGGAATGGCTTTATCATTTCCAGCAATTTAGTGAGGCAGCCTATTTTCGGGAGAACTTTGAAGACTACATCCCTGCTAACCAGGTCAAATGCCAATTTGAGGTCGGTAAAGGCGACGTATAAAGGCTGTTTCTGCTCTCTTGATTTTTCATCAAGTTGGCGAAGAGAAAAGATCATGTCTATCATTGATCTCCCAGCTCGGAATCCACACAGTGAATATATGAGCTCAGCTAATTTGTGTAGTCGCACTAAGATGACTCTGGCGAAGACCTTACCAACAATACTAAGAAGTGTGGTGCCTCTTTATTTGTTATGGTCGCTTCTGCCTCTTATTTTTTCATAATGTTACAACATTGGTATCTCGCATGTCTTGAGGGATAATTGCCTCTTTCCAGCACTGACACAGCACCAAAAGCAGAGGGTGCAATAATATGCGTTTATAGCATTTGATCAAATCAGCAAGATTCCCATCACCGTCTGGTGCTTTGCGAGAGACCAAGCTATCAATGGCTTTGCTGAGTTTTTCAAGTGTTGGTTCAGCATCCAGCTCCTCCATATTTGGGAGGCATTTAACAGCAGCAATGGCTGCAGGCGTGGCGGTATTTTCTTTAGCGTAAAGCTCAGAGTAGTGCTCAGCCAATATCTCTTTCTGTTTACCGTTATCGGTTAGTTTCTCCCCGCTTATGGTTGTCGTCAGTGGCGCCGCCTTCATTTTTTTTGGGGGGGGGGGGGGAAGGGATACAAGGGCGTTCTTTATAACGTTGTACATTTGTTTTATGTTGCCTGTTTGCGCTGCAGTCTGGATGTTTTCGCTGAGCTGAGGCCAGTGCTCATTTGCGCAACGTCGAGCAGTTTGTTGGACCTGCTTCTCGTAGATTTCAGGATCTGTAGGGTTCTAACACTCGATGAACGCTTGTATTCAATCAAAGCACTGCGCTTAGCTTTGACGACAGGTGTCATCACATCTGATGAAGCATCAAACCAGTCGTTGGACCTCACTGTCTTCTTACCAGAAGTTTAAGTAAATTGTTCGTAATTTTCATGTTGTTTCTCTAGAGTTCCTCACGTGTGAAAACATCACTCCCAGTCAGTTGTGTATCTATATAAACTATGTTACCGTTGATCAGAACCAACATTATTGCACTCCTGGCAAATGAATAGGCGCCCAGTCTCCTTCATCACACGTCGAATGCTAATTTTTCCTGTAGAGCACTAGCTGTATACACGATGGATGCATCCTTTCATACAGTAGATCCACATCAGTTCCTGAAGATTCGAAACCTCTATGGATGTTTTCTATTCATTCCGTAGTAATTAATTTTGGACCATCCGACGCATGAAATGTAGTCTGACACAATAACTGCCCTGGACCCCGGTTGTTGGAGTTTCAGACAGCCACTCAGGGCTGCAGTAGGTACCTCTATCTTCATTCTCACGCTGGAGGTTATTGTTATGTAAGCTCTACTCAGTAACGATCCTGCCCTTTATTTTAGCCGAGAAGCCCCATACTTATTTTTCACCACGGAGTACAGACCCATCAATGTACATAATGGTATCATCATCATCCCCAGCATGATCATTTATCAGCTGATTAATTTCCAGCTCTGCTTTCCCATTGCCCCAAGCTCTGCGCTCCCTGCTAAGGCTGATCATTATTTGCTAGTAGTTGTCCACTCACCTGAATACTCCACTCTTCCTCTTTAGGTACATTTTCAACTGTGGTCACCTCTCCAATCGTGGCCACCGTCTGTGCCGTCTATGGCATCTCTCTCTTTATTATTGATCCCTTGATGTTAGCAATGTTCCCATACGTGGGGGTCTTTTGTCTGTGGTTATCCGCATGTAGGATTTTGCCAGGGCCATCGCATATCAGGATCTAATCGACAGCATCCAAGCATGTACCCCATCGTCACAATTGACAGTCATTGTTCCATCTTCTGTAACAATTCTTAGGCCACTTCATCAAGCTCAGCCCATCATCTACTAATCCGTCCCTCCTCCCTGCAAATGTCTGACCGCTTGCTCGCGAGGCCAGACCCGTCAATCGATGAAAAGGAGGTGGTATGTCGTAACAAATCTACAGGTGTTGAAATAAAACGTTCTGTTATTGACAGAATGATTATCTTCCCTTTGTCAAAGAGTTATATCTCTTTAAAGACCCAAGTACTAGTAGTTCCCCTTATCGAGACTGCCGCTGCTTCATCTTTTGCCTTGCGGTTATCCTAGAGCCCCTTGATGTATAGAAGATCTAGGGGCACTAGGTTATCCGACAAAAGAAATTTAAGCTTCTATCCACCACCAAAAGCAGACTATCTGCAAAATGCACTTCTCTCGTGCTTAGTCTCGCACGTCCTTTGTCTACAACCGTCAAATGCTGGACATACTATTGTATCCAATGTGGGAAAACACGTTTGTATCAACAGCAGCTTGTGTTATCAAAAGAACTACCGTTTCGCCAACTTTGCCGTTCCCAGCAATGACAATAGTATCTAACGAAGCAAAGCGTTGTGAACGATAACGTTTCACCAAAGCGCCAAGATGAGAAAAATTTAAATACAAGGTATGATTATGCAAGATAAAGTTAAAGAATGATGATGGGGCAAAGAATAAAATGAAAACTATACTACTCGTCAAAAGTCAAGGGCCACCCTATTATTTTCAATACACTTTTATATAAGCGCATAGAATGATTAAATGAAGGAAGTTTTTAGTAAAAATGGGTGCAATATCTTCCTTTGACAGACCTCTATGCACGTTAAGCATAAAAACAACTCACCGACAACCATGGTGATCACGTGCAATTTGGTTTGCTGACCATAAATTCACATTTTTAATCTGTTTTTTCAAACTTCCGTACAACCAAACAGGTGAAGTAATCGTGCTGATTGACATTCCACGTGCAATGGCGACTTTTCGTGAACAGAGTTCACTCTTAATTTGTTTTACAATCAGCAGACTTAGGGTAGTTTCATCACTTGCAAAAACCATGCCACCGAGAAGAAGTCTTGACACCTTACAAAGAATGAGGGCTATAGCGTGGGTTGAAAATGGTTTATCTGTCCGTGAGGTTGCTAGACGGCTTGCAGTGTCACACTCTACTATCCAAAGAATTTTGGAGAGATTTCAGGCCACAGGAAGTGTGGAGGATCGCCACCGGCCAGGTCGCCCTAGATGCACCAATAGACATGATGACCGGTACCTCTTGTTGTCAGCACTGCGCCATCGAACAGTGACTTGTACCACTCTAAGATGTCAGCTGAGACAAACTGTAAACGTTAATGTCAGTCAAAGCACCATTCGCAGACGTTTACATGAATTTGGACTGGCTGCTCGACGTCGTGCAGTCAGAATCTCTCTTACTCCTGCTCATCGCAGAGCCCGTGTTGCTTGGTGTCGCGAGCACATCCGATGGACAAGGCAACAATGGAGTCAAGTTCTCTTCACTGATGGATCTCGCTTCACTGTGTCATTCAATGATGGCAGGATTCGAGTTTGGAGACGACCAGGAGAGCGATTTACTGATGACACAATTCGAGAGGTGGATCGTTATGGTAGGGTTCTGTCATGGCCTGGGGAGGCTTCTACAGACACGGCAGGACCCCACTCTACATCATCCAAGGCAACTTGACCGGCCCAAGATACCAGAACGAAATCTTGAGACCAATTGTTCAGCCTGCTCTGGAGGCCATAGGTGGTAATGCCATCCTCCAAGATGATAACGCTCGACCCCATCGAGCTCGTGTGGTGAATGAGTTTATTCAGCAACATGGGATCATCAGGATGGCGTGGCCAGCTCATTCACCCGACCTTTCTCCGATTGAGCACCTCTGGGATGTCCTTGGTCGAAGATTGTCAACAAATCACCCCCTGCCAATGGATGTTGCACAGCTGACTGCATTTCTGCTTCAGGAATGGCAAGCTGTTCCTCAGGATACTCTTCGGACCCTTGTGGACTCGATGCGTCTACGCTGTCTTGAATGCCTTGCTGCAAACGGTGGTCATACCCGATTTTGAAATGTCTATTTGTCCAATATCTATTGTGTGACTTTTGAAAAGGTGGGTGACACACTTCACAGCTTCATTGCGTTTAAATGTGTGTTTCCATTTCTTTACGTGACATGTCAATTTGGTATTCAATAAATGCCATTTTGACTGATACCAATTACGTTTATATCAGATTTGTTTTATGGTTTCAACCAAGGTTTTTCTAAGTGGCCCTTGACTTTTGACGAGTAGTATATAATGAAAAAGGCAACAGACGACTGAAGAATAAGCCCACCTCATGACAGAATTGTTCATCATAGATAAAGCTTTCGTGCCACGCAGTTTCTGTACTTCTGAAGCAAAATGGAAATGAATAAAATGACCACAGGAGAATTTAGTGTCATCATCAGGGCATGCAGAAGAAAAAGGCACAACATAATCATTTCCCGCCATATATTGGCGGGTGGCTCAAGCAGTGATCCCATGCTCCTGAAAGTCAATAGAGGAGGTCATAGAGAAACTAGGAGTGAAAACTAAAGTGCAGACAGAGATGAAATAAAAAAAACCATGTGAACACTTAAATGGGCTGTTGCGACTCTTTTTCCACACCACAAAGCTTCTATTACTTTGGAACTTTGAAGTGCTCAAAGCACTACTCTGAGCTTTACGCTAGAAAAAATACTGCTACGCCTGCAGCCCTTGATGCTGTCAAATGCCTGCCAACTATGGAGGAGCTGAGTGCCGAACCAACATTAGAGGAACTCAGCAAGGCCATTGATAGCTTGGCCTCTGGCAAAGCACCCGGCAGTGATGGGATTCCTCCTGATTGAATCAAATGCTGTAAGAGCACGCTATTACATACCCTGCATAGGGTGCTGTGCCAGTGCTGGGAAGAGACAACTATTCCTCAAGACATGCGAGATACCAAGATTGTAACACTGTATAAAAATAAAGGAGACAGAAGTGATTGCAATAACTACAGAGGCATCTCTCTCCTTAGTATTGTTGGTAAGGTTTTTGCCAGAGTCATCTTAATGCGACTACACGAGTTAGCTGAACGCATATATCCAGAGTCACAGCGTGGATTCCGAGCTGGTAGAGCAACAACAGACATGATCTTTTCTCTCCGCCAGCTTCAGGAAAAATCAAGAGAGTAGAAAAGGCCCTTATATATCGCCTTTATAGACCTCACAAAAGCATTTGACCTGGTTAGTAGGGGTGGACTCTTCAAAATCCTCCTGAAAATAGGCTGCCCTGCTAAATTTCTGGAAATGATAAAGTTTTTCCATGACGACATGAAGGGAACAGTCCACTATGCTGGAAGCACATCACAACCCTTTGACATACGAAGTGGCGTTAAAAACTCCGCCTAGGCCGGTCCCAAGTCCGGCTGAAAAAGGAGGAGGGCGGCCTGCATGGAGGCCGTAAGGAGGCAGCCCCTCCACCATGCAAAGGCACAACAGGCCAATCACCTGTTTGCTTTAAATTTTTGATTATGAGAACTACAAGAGAGAAAACCGGACTGATTCTAAAGGCGACGAACTGGAACGGACTACGACTTATGGAACTTGGAACACAAGAAGTATAAATGGGAAAGAAGAGGAGCTGGTGGAAGAGATGAGGAAAGCAAAACTAGAATTCCTGGCTATAACGGAAACAAAGAAAAAAGGACAAGGAGTCATGGATCTCGATGGAAACACGCTCCTCTACAGTGGTGTACCCACATCTGAAAGAGATAAAGGGGGCGTGAGTTGCATTGTGGCCAAAAGCAAAAGATAGTATCAAAGGATGGAACTTTGTCTCGGAGCGCATTATGATTGTAAAACTAAAAGAAGGAGAAACCATAGTCAACCTGGTCATAGTGTATGTGCCAAATGAGGATGAGAGAGCAGAGGTCAAGGAGGAATTCTTCGAGCTGCTTCAAAGGACAGTTGATGACTGCCTAGATGAAATTATCATGCTCGGAGATTTCAATGCCAGAGTTGGAAATGACCATGCTAGATGGGGTGGAGTTATCGGAAGATATGGAGAAGATACTCTCAATGACAATGGAAAGCGACTCCTTAGATTCTGCAGTGAGCAGAATCTGATCATTATAAACACAAAGTTCCCCCATAAGCGCATACACTAGATGTAAACCAACAAAGAATGAGAAGTTAGTGAAGACATGATGCCATTGTTACTTCAGAGAAACACTGAATAAGGAACCACCAGAGACTCAGCTGAATGTTCCTGAGGCTGAAAGTGACTTAGACGTAAATACAGACATTCCACGAAAAGAAGAAATTATCACAGCTATCAAAGGGCTAAACAATGGAAAAGCGCCTGGTCACGACAATCTGAATGCTGAGCTATTCAAGACAGACCCTGAACTAGCAGCAGAACTATTAGAACCACTATTTGCACAAGTCTGGGAAACTGAGAAAACACAAACAGAGTGGTGTAAAGGAATAATTGTCAAATTGCCCAAGAAGGGCGACCTTGCAGACTGCAACAACTGGAGAGGAATTACCCTCCTCTCAGTTCCCAGCAAAATACTAGGCAGGATAATCATCCAAAGAATTTCAAAAGCAGTTGACCATAAACTGAGGAAAGAACAAGCGGGCTTCAGAAAGAACAGAAGATGTGCAGATCATATATTTGCCCTCAGGAACATTATAGAGCAGTGCTCAGAATGGCAGAGACAGCTGTACATTAACTTTGTTGATTTTGAAAAGGCTTTCGACAGCATACACAGGGACAGCCTATGGAAAATTCTGAGGGCTTATGGAATTCCCAGCCGCATTGTTTCCATTATAAAAAGCCTCTCCTCTATTCTAACTTTACGTGCAGTGTTGGATCGAGTAATGTAACTTTCGAAGTGAAAACAGGAGTACGACAGGGATGCCCCTTATCAACAACATTATTTTTGACAGTCATAGATTGGGTGATGCGCCAGACAACAGAGGGCAGTCCAAGAGGAATTAGATGGACAACGTTCTCTACACTGGAAGATTTGGAATATGCAGTGACATTGCACTACTCGCGCATTCACACAAACACATTCAAGACAAAACCGATAGACTGAATAAGTATGGCCAGCAGGTTGGCCTGAACATCAATTTGAAGAAGACAGAGGTCATGACACTAAATGTGGGCAATCCTGAGCCAATAACAGTAAGGAACCAGAAGTTAGAACAGACAGACACATTTACTTACCTAGGAAGCATAGTAACACCTGACGGCGGAACAAGCAAGGACATTAACAACAGAATGAATAAAGCGAGAACAGCCTTTGCTGTTCTCAACAACATTTGGAAGTCTTCCCAGTACAGCACAAACACCAAATTAAGACTGTATGAGAGCTGTGTACTTTCTGTGCTTCTTTATGGTGCGGAATGTTGGAGAGTAACAGAGAAGGAAATGTCGAAACTGTCCTCCTTCCACACAATCTGCCTAAGGAAAATTCTCCGAATCTTTTGGCCAAAGAAGAAGATGCCATTGTTAGGAGGAGCTCATTCAAATATGTCCTGGATGCTAGAGTCTGGAGGGGGCCAGAGATTGGAAGTGATCACTACCTGCTTACAATCAAAAGAACAACTGAAAGAATTGCTCAGCCTAGGAATTGCTCAGCCTAGGAACTGCCCAGCATCATGCAAGAAACTAAGTAAACGAACGGGAGAAATGAGCATTAAGACCTACAAGCTGAGAGAGCCAGAAATTAAGACCAGATATCAGGGGCTTATTGCTGCAGCGGTGAGCAACACAGAAGAACAACCTGATGACTTGGAAACCCTCTGGCTTAATTTCAAGGACATCATAAAGACAGCTGCTGCAGAAGCATGTGGTGAAGTCCGACTTGGAAACAAGAGAAAGAGGACACCATGGTGGACAGAGGAAGTCAAAGAGAAAATAAGAGAAAAGAAAATAGCATGGAAACAATACTTAGGAGCTAAAAACACAACAGGACAAATGGAGAAATATTGAGAATATGTGACACTCAGAACAGAAGCAAAGAATAAGGTGCTATATAGCAGCAAAACAGAAGTCCTGGGAAGAATTTGGAGAAAAGCTAGAAAAGATGGCTAGAAAACCAGAAATTGTTCTATAAGACCCTAAAGAACATGAGGAAGGAAAAACAATGCCCTCTCAAATTTATAAAGGACAAGCAAGGCAAACTGCTTACTGCCCCGAAGGAAGTAATGGAAAGATGGAAAGAATATTTCTCAGAACTCCTGGATGGTGAGCATGGTGAAGCATCAGAAATGATAACCACTAGCACAGAAGAGAAAACCAATGATGGTGAAGATGACATAAAGATGGAAGAACTGAAGGCAGCACTGGAGAAAATCAAGATTGGCAAAGCAGCAGGGCATGATGGTATAACACCAGAAATGGTTAAGTACATGGGAGCATCAGGCGACCCATTACTCTTAAGGGTCCTACAGGCAGCGTGGTGCAACAAGACCATACCAAAGGATTGGGAGATTGCCATCATAACACCAATGTTCAAAAAGGGTGACAATCGGCAATGTGGAAACCATAGAGGCATATCCCTTCTCAGGTATCTGAGGAAGGTGGTTGAAGTAACAAGAAGAGACATGGTCCGCAACCAGACGATACGTCAAGGCCTACAATCCCACCCCCTGCAGACCCAAGTAGAACAGTCCCAACTAAGATGGTTTGGCCATGTCTGCAGAATTGGAGAAGATCAGCTACCACGACAAGCATGGGAAACAAAGAGCCAGGGATCCAGACCCCCAGAGTCTGCTGGGAGGACAACATTAGACAATCTTTGAAGGACCGAGGACTAGAATGGAACCTGGCCAGAAGGAAGACAGCTGAAAGGATAGTCAGGCGCTCTCTCTTCCAAACCTCTACACCTCAAGGTAGAAGGGGAATGACTAAGTAAGTAAGTGGCTTTAAACAAGGCTGTGTTCTGGCTCCTTTCCTCTTCGGGATCTTCTTTGCCTTACTCTTGAAACATGCATTCAGAGATGCAGCTGAAGGAATATGCCTTCACACTAGGTCAGATGACCGTTTGTTTAATCTTTCAAGGCTGAAGGCAAAAACAAAAATTAGAAGGGTCACCATAAGGGACTTGTTGTTCGCTGATGACGCTGCAGTCGTCAGTCAAAGCCAACAGGAGCTTCAGAGCTTGATGAATCGCTTCACCCAAGCATGCAAGGACTTTGGCCTCACAATAAGTCTAAAGAAAACGAATGTGCTGAGTCAGGATGCGGGTGCTGAACCAGTTATCACTATCAATAACTATGAATTGGCAGTGGTGCACCACTTCACATACCTGGGGTCTACCATCAAATGACAAACTCTCGCTGGACACAGAAATTGACAGCCACATTGGCAAAGCTGCAGTTACCTTTGCCCGCCTCACATCGTGTGTTTGAGGAAACTCCAAACTCACAACGAAGACCAAGGCTGTGGCATATAACGCCTGCGTCACCAGCACTCTCCTATATGGCAGCGAGACTTGGACAACCTATGCAAAGCAAGAAAGAAGGCTCAATACCTTCCATTTACGGTGTCTACGCCACATCCTCGGCATCTCGTGGAAAGATAAAGTGGCAAATGTCGAGGTGTTGTCACATGCTGGCCTTCAAAGCATGTATACACTGCTTAGACTACGCTGGATTGGCCATGTCTGCCGCATGGAAGATGGTCGCATCCCGAAAGATATATTCTACGGGCAACTAGCAGATGGCAAAAGAACAATTGGGCAACCGCAGCTGAGGTTCAAAGATGTGTGCAAGAGAGATATGAGGGCACTGGACATAAATCCAGCAACATGGGAGGATGAAGCTGCCAATCACACCAAGTGGCGATGCTATTTACGGCGCCACCTCAGATTGGGCTAAAAGAAGCTCACACAACAAGCCAAAGAGAGGCTCACACAACAAGCCGAAGAGAGGAGAAAACGTCGAAAGGAGCATCAGGAAAATAAGCGGCTGAGGGCTGTCACCTCAGGGGGCGCAGTCCCATAGTCAGTTATGACTGAAGGGGCTATTATTTATTTATATTTATTATTTTAGACAATTCTTATAACACTCTGTTGGATAATGGGAGGGGGTACTGGAATTACTGACACTTATTGATGGGGCCCAGAAGGTTTCATGATACCATGTACTGAAATAATAGTATTCTGTGACAGACTGGAATCCTGTCTCAGTTGTCTGAATATCATATGCCACAATTGTAACTGACCATTATTGCACATTTTGACATAGCTGTTGGCAGCCATGTCCTCATTTAAAAAACAAAGCTGTTTAACTAATAATATCAGATTCGTCTATCTTGAGATGAACAGTCATTGTTCCATCTTCAGACACAGTCATTGTTCCATCTTCAGGCACATAGTCATTGTTCCATCTTCAGACATGTAGTCATTGTTCCATCTTCATACACAAAATTTCCATAAATGAAATATCCACTGTTAAACCCATCTACACTGCACACAAGCTTCCCTAAAATGATAGACAACATTCCTGGAATTGAAAGAAAAAAGAGCCAAACTGCAACAGATAGAAAATCCATAGCGACAAAATACATAGAGAAACATTACCCACGCAACACCTGGACCCATACATACACAGATGGATCAGCAACAAATGCAACAGAAAATTGAGGTGGGGGTGTCTTTCTGACCTTAAGCACTGGTGCAGAAAATATGCTGTCAGTGGCGACAGGACAATTCTCAAGTAACTTCAGAGCAGAGGCAGAGGCCTTGAAAACTGCAGCAGAGGTTATATTGACAGAAGAAAGCAGAGAGACAAGTTGCTTTCTTTACTGATGCACAGTCAGTAATTGCAACATTGAAAAGCCAAAATAATACAGACCTGGATGATCTCAGAATACTGCTCTACAAACTTTGTCAACGATTAAAAAGTGTTGTGATCCAATGGATCCCATCTCATTGTAACATCACCGGCAATGAAGAGGCTGACAGAATGGCAAAAGAAGGTTCACATCTACCTCAGCCTGATGCAAGCATAACTTTTGAGGAGGCAAAGAGTTTTATCAGAATCAGATACAGAAACAAATGGAATGTAGAACATCCAGGGCACACACAGAATGATGCTTACTACTAGCTCCACAGAAGAGAACAAGTGGTAATCTTCAGACTATGCACTGGCCACAACAGATTGAGATACCATCTATTCAACAAGCTAAAGATAGGAACTACCGATCAGTGTAACTGTAGCACTGATAAAATGACTGTTGAACATCTGCTTCAAAGTTGCCCCTTATATGCGGTACAGAGAAAGTGCATATGGCCGACGCCAGCTCCTTTCGTGGAAAAGCTTTACGGGGATTCAAATAGCCTCAAACTGACTACTGCTTTCTTTGAGAACATTCAAGTAGACTTCTGAGAGTGTACGAAGAAGAAGAATACACAAAGTCATTGTTCCATCTTTAGACATATAGTCTTTGTTCCATCTAGAGACATATGTAAACATACTTCTCAGAACACCCAGTCATCTTGTCAGATAAGATCATCAGACATACAATCAAAAGAAATAACAATTAAATACGAGAATCATTGTTATATATGTTCTTCATTTTTATATGGTGTAAAAACATGGAAGTTAACAAGCAGTGGGAGGAAAGAATTGTTATTTGGATATCAATCAGTCAGTATGTATACATGCGGAGCTGAAAGATCATGTTGAACATCAAATACACTGATCTGTCTAATATACTCCCCATCATCACCAGTCTTTGTATGGCTATCATCACTTCTTTTTCTGAATAAATATGTGATGGAACCACGTTCTACATTATTGTACTTGTACAGTGTCTACATAACTGTATAAAATGTGTTAATCCTGACTACGTTTTAATAACAAATTATTTCGTTTGGATAGCCCCGTGTTGTTCCCGGGGGTCTCTGAAGAGACAAGGTAAGGATATGACTAAAATGTTGGAAACTGACAAGGCACACAGCGAGAATGTATCTCCTAGCATCATAAGACAATCATAGTTCTTGATCTCTAATAGTATAAGAATAAGAAGATCCCTAAACATGTACAGAAGCAAAATGAAGATAGAAATAACAAGAACAAAGAAGATATAGAAAGAACTGGTGACGACTATCCCCAGTACAGCATGATTGAACAAAACTGGCTAAAAGTTTATGGTTCTCAAGGGGCTGAAAAGCAAAGAATAACTGACTGTGGAACAGGGAAGCTTACAACAAAAGTTTGCAATGAATTCTGCACAGACCAGATGTCATGGTCCTCATCACTCCATAATGGAATTCTGGCTTTCAACACAGTTTAGACATGTTCACTATGAAGCTGACTGGGCAATGCAGAGTTCCCCCAAGTACACTAACCTGATAGGAAAAAAAAATATTTAGATACAAAATGCAGCAATGATGCAGATTGTGTGTATTCAGAGGGAACTGCAGCAGAGGCGTCCCTAAACCATTTGGCACCTGGGGCGGATCATACCTTTGGCACCCCCTTCTCACAATGAAACACACATGCAAGCACATTTTAAACAGTAAGTACTAACATATTAGTGTTCGATGGTACCCCCTTCCTGGCTATCACCCGGGGCGGACTGCCCCCTTGCACCCCCCTTAGTACGCTACTGAACTGGAGAGAATTAGTTACAAGACTGAGAATGTAGTTTTTGCGTCTGTCTATCCAGTAGAAGAAATTCAACATTGAGCAGTGTGAAAGACAAAGTATCTGTTATGCAGTTCATACTATGGAGATGAGTTTTGAAAACATATAGGTTACTGGGAACAGTTCTTCCAATTCATGTTGCCTTACACAGTAGATTCATCAAGTTATTTTTGTTAAATTCAATGTCAGAATACACTGCTGAAGCTAAACATGGCTGATACAACATGCGATATAAGTAATGGAAACTATCTATGGATAGTCACTGAGAAGGAAGGAATGAACTTCTTTGATGGAAGTGAGGGTTATAAAATACTTCCCATTGTTCATGCTGTCTTTATGATTGCTTACCTAAATGTTATAAAAATGGTGTCTTCAAATGCTGAAAAACTACAGTTGAACAACCACGTGGAATAAAACTAAAAGCACTTATCTGAAGCATCTGATTCAGTCTAGTGCACAGATGTGTCAGAATGGTGTAAGCAACGATGAAAATCAAACTATACATTAATCTCGTCAAGTAATAAATGTTAAGTTTTAAAGCAAGCTACACATCTATGAGCCGCGGTAGCATAGTGGTTAGTGCACTGGCTTCCTAGCTCAGTGGTCTATGGTTCGATCCCCAGATGATGTGGGATTTTTTTAGACTGCAAACGGCTCCTGGGTCAACCCAGCTCCAATTGGGTACCAGAGCATCTTCTGGGAAGGTTAAAGCGGCCAGCATGATGCTGACCACATCACCCCTAGTGTGCCGATGGTCAAGAAAATATGGGCCTAACACCATATTCCCAATATGCCTCAATGGGCGTGTAACGGAATCCTTTACCTTCCTTTTTACCTACACATCTAATCTATATATGGACACTATACCACTGAAATGTAACGTGCTTTATGAAGGAAAACTCTGATAAGACTTGAAGTGTTAAGCAATGTCTCTTGCCATATTTTACTGACTGGCTATGGTTTACAGGACAAATACAACACCATAAAAAACTAGAGGCAGAAATCAATACATTCTGATGAAACTACTCGATGACTTGGATCCCGCAGATAACTTAGTACTATTCCACTACTCAACAAATTGATAATAGTGAAGGAGGGGTCACAGTAACTGGGACTTCAAATTTATACTGAGAAAGTCTGTCTGCCAGAAATCACAAAGTGCGTTTTCTGGAACCACTAGGAGAAAAAAAAATACAAACTCCAAAACTCATGAGAAAGTGAACTGCAAGCAGAGACTACCAGTAGTAACGACTAAGAGATATAAAAAATTGATAGGCAGATAAAAAAATGTCCAAAACAAGAATGTGACATTTCAAACTCATATATCAAGGAGTTCTTATTTTGTGGCTCTGTATCAATCCGTTAGACAAATAATTACTCCATTAGCGGGAGATAATAAAAAGTAGCGGTTGCATAGTGGTTAGTGCACTGGCTTCCTAGCTCAGTGGTCCATGGTTCGATCCCCAGATGTGGGATTTTTTTAGGCCACAAACGGCTCCTGGGTCGACCCAGCCCCAAATGGGTACCAAAGCAACTCTGGGAAGGTTAAGGCGGCCGGCGTGATGGTGACCACATCACCCCTAGTGTGCCGACGGTCAAGAAAATATGGGCCTAACACCATATTCCCAATATGCCTCAATGGGCGTGTAACGGGATCCTTTACCTTTACCTTGTTGAGTTGTTCAAATATGCTTCTTTATTAGGTGCCGCCTCTGATGACGACAGAAGACAAATAGCTTTTCTCTCATCTTAAGGGTTAGTTACATATTTTTTGCGCCGGAGAGAGAAATCACATCCAAATGAAGATTTTCTCTCACTTCGTAAAGAATTAGTGCATCGCTACACTGACATAACTGACAGTCAGCGCGCATGGAAACTCTTGCGCAAAATCAAACAAGAATGTAATGAAAACATCCAAATGTTTAGAGACAACCTCAATGCAGAGGAAGCATTTTTGGAGAAACATCCCACAAGCTGAGCTAGATCGACATTTAGTAGGCATATTTATCGATGGCCTCTACTCAGACACATTAAAACTATATCTTCTTCGTCGTAACCCCCAAGTTATCTCTGAAACTCTACAGTTGGCAGTTAGTGAGGAAATCTTTCGTAGGCGTTTCCAGGTTAGGGTTGGATGTGAACCCCGTATTGAACATAAACATTCTACACAGGAGCCTATGGAGATGGGACATGCCCAACCTCCATGGCAACCACGCAAACATGACAGTGCACATTCTCTCTCCCAATAGAGACATTTCTAAACACCCCGGGCAACACAATCCGATTGTCCATAACAATGTCATCCGTTATGACCTTTCGCCCCAATGCACCTGTCTTGTAAATGCTTCTACCACCTAGCATAATACAGAGGGAAATAGGTTGCTTATGGAACAGCTCCATGCAAAAGAACCTCATGTTTCACTTCTTAGAAAATTTGTTCAGCAAAATGAGGATATATTTGCGTTGACAGACATGGAACTAGAACGAACTTCTATTGTCTAAATGGAAATCCATACTACTGCAGACAAACCAGTCAGACTCATGCCATATCGAACACCGCTCAAAAACAGAGGAATCGTGGAAAAAACAATTCAAGAAATATTGCAAGCTGGAATTATTGAGCGTTCCAGATCAGAATGAGCCTCACCCATAGTGATAGTTACAAAGAAAGATGGCTCGCAGTTTCTGTTGCAATTACAGAGCTTTGAATAAAATCACCAAGACAATATCCTACCCACTTCCTCACACTGATGACATCTTGGTGACGTTGGGGAAATCAAATTGGTTCACCACTCTTGATGCTCGTTCTAGTTTTTGGTGCATTCCAATGTCAGAGGACGCTAAAAAGAAGTCTACATTCACAACACACGTTGGATCATTTGCTTGGAACATGATGCCATTTGGGTTTAAAGGTAGTCTGGCGACATACATGTCACTTATGGACAAAGTTTTGAAATGTATGCAGAGTTTTGCTCTTGCCTACATTGACGACATCCTAATCCAGATGTCAGTTCCATCACCACTCATTGAAGCACATAGAGAAGGTCTTTGACAGACTATGGCAACACCATGTTAAATTGAAGCTCTCCAAATGTGAGTTTTTACAAGCAGAAACGAAGTACCTTGGTTTCATCAATCACAAAGCTGGCATCAGACCAGATGAGGATAAGCTAAAAGCCATAAGGAACATGCCTCGCCCTACCAGCGTCAGGTAGGTGAGGTTTTATCGGCTGTTATGGGTATTATAGCCGCCATCCTCCCAACTTTTCTCGCGCTGCGGAACCACTCATAAACCTCACCAGGAAGTATTCTCGATTCAAATGGGATGATGATTGCCAGAAGGCATTTCATTATTTGAAAGATGCGCTAACTACTGTCCCAATACTTGCCTACCCTAATATGTCAAAAGACATGATTCTCTACACAGATGCCTCCGATAATGCCAACGGTGCTTACTTCATCCAAGACTGTGACCCTTCTGAAACACCTATCCTTCCCATGGTCCCACAAGAAAAATCTCTGTTTTCTATCCCATGCCCTATCCCCTACACAAAGTCGCTGGTCTGTCACCGAAAAAGAAGCTTTCACCATTTATTACGCTGTACAGAAGCTTGGTTTCTACCTTCGAGGTACCCATTTTATAGTACGAACTGATCATCAACCTCTTACAACATGGCTGACCAAAACATCTGAACAGCTGCTTAAACTACAGACCTGGGCCTTAAATCTGCAAGGTTATGACATCACAATTCAGCACATAGCAGGATCAACAAACACATGTGCTGACTTACTTTCCAGGATCCCTTATCCATCGTCTGCTGAAGTGTCATCTCCACCAGTTTCAACAGACGTCACAACTGAGATTGATGATAACGCTAAAGAAATTAACGTCATTGCCTCCACTGACCTCGATCCACTTTCAACCCCTGAGGTAGAAAATCCAATCATTCTTTTTCCTAAACCACTGGACGTATTGATAAAAATGGACCAACTCAAAGACCCTGATCTTCAGTGAATTGTCCAGAAAATCAAGAAGGACCCTACAAAGGTACCGAAATTTATTATCTTACCCGACGACGAACAGCTATATTATGTAGATGAAAAGAGGGAGAACACCTTTAGAAAATGCATCCCAAAACATTTGGTTCCCACTGTACTGAAACACTTTCATAATGACAATGGTCATGTTGGTCGCGATAAGACTCTAGATGTCATCTGCCAGCGATACTATTGGACAACTTTGTATAAAGATGTCATGGACGATGCATCAGCGTATACTACCTGTAAACTTAGAACTATGAAGCCCATTCGAGCTCCCATCCAAGAGATGTTACCAGCGAAATATCCGATGGAATCCATCAGTTTAGACATTTCAGGACCCTACCCGTTGACAGTTTCCGGAAATAAATACATATTACATGTGGTAGACATGTACACAGTCTGGCCCGAATGTTTCCCTTTAAAAACAGCATCATCTTAGATTGTGACAGATTTTCTTTTTCAACATGTTTTGCCTCGTCACGGTTGCCCTCGTCAGATAATAACGGACAACGATAAACAATATACAGGAAATCCTTTTAAGGATCAATTAAAGAAGTGAACATCACACACATCAAGACGTCCATGTATCATCCCCAGTCTAACGGCAGGAAAGAGAGAATGCATGCGATGCTCCATGATGTAATTGTCAAATACGTTGAAGGCAATCCCCATTTCTGGATGTGTACAGTAAACCAAGCGTTGGAAGTCATTCGATTCAGCATTAATGACAGAACCGGTTTTCGCCCTTTTATTTGCTTTATGGCCGACAACCACATTTCCTGCCAGACAATTTCTTGATACCTCGACGCAGATATCTCGGAGAAGACCCAATAGAAGTCATTCTGCAAGAGAAACACAGGGCACACACTACTGTCTAAAGAAATTCCAGAAAAGCGTTTCTGCAGAAAACAAAACATGCCAACAAAAATGCTGTACTGCAGGACTTTCGCCCAGGAGGTTTTGTGTTTTACAAGAAGCATGTACGTGACTCCAAGTTCGACAATCGGTGGTTACAGGGATATAAAATCGTTAAGAAAACGACTCCCACGAACTGTTATTTGGAATGAAGAAAAAGATGTGACAGCGAAGGTGCATGTGTCACAATTAAGAAAAATGACCAGCATCCTCGGTTCATCCCACAAACAACTAACTCCAGGCCCCTTTGGAAGTCTACATATGCCCCCCCTGTGATTCTGATTGTTCATTCACAGACAATAACCTACCTTCCCTCCCTTCAGTCCCACCCTTCCCTAAGGTCCCTTATGAAAGTATACAACGTGCGCAGAATATCAGAGATCACTCTTCTAGCGAAGACGATATTCCCTTGGCCGAGCTCTGGGACAGATTAGTACATCGGGAAGAAAATGTTCTCCCATCGCAACCACCATCGATATCAGATACGGTGCCCTTTTCTACAAAACAATGCATCAGATTCAGATGACCCATTCTTCAACACAGCTCAAATTTCTGATACCGATAATCTGTCGGAAGGTCAGTCATCCACCTTGTATCGCCCTGCTTCGGACATTGCTCCAAACAGCAATCCTACTACAGATTATCCTGTTGAGACTATGGATGCAAGCGCTTCTCAACCCTCCAAACGCCACTATTTCTCTTCTTCTGGTGACGATATTCCTTTGGCTAAACTTCCCAAAAGTCCTGTATTACATGCTCATCGCGTCCGAAGAAGTGTCCATCCTGCATCCCTTCACGTTAACAGAGGTTCATTGTGTGACACCGAGTCACAAACACATCCAGTAGGCATGATAAATCATCAACCCTCCCCCTTGCACACAGAAAGTGCACATAGCCAATACTCTGACTAGGCATTACAATAACGAAATTTTACATGACAGCATCCACGTGCTAATGAAGCTTCTAGACAAGCTTTAATGCGTTCCCTGTCCCATTGTTTAATTCCAGAATGTTGCATTGGATATTCTTATCCTGGCTTATTCATGATGTCCAGGCAGCTCCCATGGAGAAAATCCTTTTGCGGGATACTTTACTCTTTCACCACATCAAAAATGTTGCTGACTCATCTGCCATTTGGACATTATCAGTCGTCACTGAATTCCATTCTCTTGATACTGATCTAGCCGTTATTGCCAAGGCACTGTCATCTTTGGACCACTATGTCAGCAATCACAACTCTACATATACTTTAAGTAACAACATGACCTATGGGGCATTACTACATTTTCCTCGTCGTGAAATCACTTTTCAAACCAAAATGCTGACACACCTGATGGACAAATCTTCCCTTCTACTAACACAACCAGACAACTAAAACAACAGACTAGGCGGCCACAGCTCTGAAACACTGAGAATGAAAAAATGACAACTACACAATTACAGACTGCCCTAAACTGGTGCACGTGCATACTAAAAGGTTCAAAATGCTACGACAAGATCACCAATGTGCAACTGATGGAAAGATCCAGACTAATGCCCCTGGAACAAACAAGAGGGAACGAAACAAATGTTAGTGATAGACAGGACACTGAGGTACACTGGCTGACAGCATGACTTATTCTGGAACCCTGAAAGTAAAAAATACAGTGAGACCCAAAAACACACGGAGAAGAGGCTGGAAACAGATGTAAAAGGATAAAGAAGACACGGAAAGAACTTGAATGGATGGTACAAGACAAGACAATTAGGCCTATGCTCCACATAGCTGAAACAAAATGATGATGATGAAAGATTAAGACGTAGAAAAAACTTGAATGGATGGTACAAGACAGGACAATTAGGCCTATACTCCACATAGCTGAAACAAAATGATGATGATGAAAGATTAAGACGTAGAAAGAACTTGAATGGATGGTACAAGACAGGACAATTAGGCCTATGCTCCACATAGCTGAAACAAAATGATGATGATGAAAGATTAAGACGTAGAAAGAACTTGAGGCAAAAATAAAAGGCATAAACACAAATGCTTGGAAAAAACTAACAGCTTACTGCCCAGAACTCCAATGCTTGGGACGATCAGGTTAAATAAAGGCCTGCACTTTGCAGTGAAATAAGAAGTGAAGAAGAATAATTGACATGATATCTGTCAGTATTCCTGTGTAACATAACACCTTAGTGCTCAGCCAGCACATTTTTGCCGTTTATACTACATTTACAAATGCAACAAAAATATAAAATTCACAATACTGAGTTATCAAACGCTATTATTTATCCTAAAAAATTATGCCAATAGACATATAAGTTTGCAACCAAAGTGATGAATCCTTTGCCATTTAACCCAAATAAATACCTATATAAATCAGTAACATTAAATTACACAGGTTCCCTATCACAATCATAAAAATTTGGTCTACTGAATTCAAATTTATGAATATCCTTAATCCAGATAATTTTAAAGATGCAGTAAACATGTCCTAAATTATATGGGCAAATTTATTTTGGTCACTTTTTACAGCCAGAGTCAGCTTGGGTAGACCTGTTAATTGGGTCTTGGAGACGTAGAACAAATTTTTGGCATGCTCTTGAAATTTTAATTCTTTCAGCACCTGGCAAAAATGTACATTTGGCCACAGCAGAAATCTGTGAGGTTCAAGAACATAAACGGCTTATGTTATTATTTAAAAGAAAGAAAAAAATGAATGTTGAAATGTAATTTATTTAAACAATCATCATCATTTAAAATTATTTATTTATTTTTGAAACCAACAAATCTTTTTACAAGATTCTTCATTTGCATTAATTACCTTTTTGTATGTTTGTTTGATTATTTTTTTCATCGACTCATATTCAGCAGTATTTACCAGTCATGAGTAATATTTTATGAAAATTTAAGTATAAGATGTCAGGAGAATTTAAAAATAAAAAAAAACATAGGAAGGGATGAAAACAAAAGCCAATGAACCAGGAATGGAATGCACCATTGTTATGTTTAATACCCAGCTCAGTGATTAAAAAAACATTCTTCCTTTTTTGTTTTATACAAGTTATTCTATTTTCAGTGCTTTTGACTGGTCAGTTAATAATAACCAGCATCTTCACTGTTTCCATTCAGCTCCCTACATTTACCATGCTGCTATATGTAAACTCAGTAATCATCTTCCTCCTAATCATCTTCCATGTCATCAAAATAATCATCAAAATCATCTTGCTCGAAATCATCATCTTCATCAGAATCATCTTCATCAGAATCAGAATCATCTCCATCATAAGCACCTATGTCAATCTCACCAAAATGGTTGATCTCAATTCTCCATATGTTTTCCAATGCTTTTTGTATTCTTATTTTGATATCACTGTCTGTCCCTCCAACTTTGCCAATATTACTGCCAAGATATGTGTACGATTCTACATCTTTTAGTGGTGTTTCTTCAAGTTCAACCTTGTTATTATTTCTTGCATTTATTCTCATAATCTTTGTCTTTTCCCTGTGTATTTTTCACTTGTTGTGACCTCTCATCGAGAATTTTCATTTTCTCTTGCATCTGATTATGGTTATGGGACAGAAAAGCCAAGTAATCTGCAAAATCCAGATCATCAAGCTGTTTAGTCAGATTCCACTGGATTCCATTTCTGTTGTGTGATTTTGATGTTTTCATTACCCAATCTATTGCTAGTAAGAAAAGAAATGGAGACAAGAGGCATCCCTGTCTCACTCCCGTCCTAATCCTAAATGGTTCTGTAAGTTGTCCTTCATGAAGAACTCTGCATGTCATGTCTTTATAGGTCTTCTTTATTAAGTTAATGATCTTCATGTGAACTCCATAATGCCTCGTCAATTTCCAAAGCGATTCTCTGTCTACACTGTCAAATGCCTTTCCATAGTCCACAAATCCGATGTATAGTGGTGAATTCCATTCCAGACTTTGTTCAATTATGTGGCTATCTGGTCTGTACAGGATCTATTTTGTCGAAAACCTGCTTGTTCATCTCTCAGTTGCTTGTCTATGGACTCTTTTAATCTCTCATGGATGATTCTGTTTAATACTTTTCCTGGCACTGATAGTAACATTATTCCTCTATAATTTGTGCACTCTTGTAAATTTCCCTTCTTAGGCAACTTGACCAGATAACCTTCCTTCCATTCTGCTGGTATTTCCTCTCTCTCCCAGACTTTGCAAAGTAGTTTGTATAATATCTCTGTAGAGGTATCAATATCTGTTTTGATGGCCTCTGCTGGAATGCAATCTGGACCAGCTGCTTTTCCATCTTTCAGAAGCTTTATGGCTTTCTTTATTTCTTCTCTACTTGGTCATTCACAGCTGATTTGTAGCTCCTCTTCTGCTGCCTGGATGTCTGGGGGATTAGTTGGAGATGGTCTATTGAGAAGTTCCTCAAAATGTTCTGTCCATCTCTTCATTTGTTCTTGTTTATTACTAAGCAATTTTCCATTCTTATCTTTTATGAGGCCATTTGCTTGCTTATATTTCCCTGTTAGCTTCTTTATGTTGTTGTACAAGTCCCTCATATTTCCTTTGGCTGCAGCTTACTCTGCTTCCCTTGCCAAATTATCAATATATTTTATCTTGTCTCTTTTGATGTTTCTTCTTAGCTTCTATGTACACTTCATGAGCCTTGGCTTTGGAGCTTCTGGTTTTGCTTCTGTTTAAATCTGCTTTCTTGTTTTTCCTGTCTTCTATCTTACTAATGGTTTCTGTTGTTATCCATGCTTTGTGCTGATGTTCTCTTTTTCTCAGTACTTCTTCACATGTGGGTCTGTAGTGTGTGGTGAGAAATCAGGTTGGGGCTTCTCTGCGAAAATAAAGGGCAGGGTCGATGCTGAACAGAGTGGATCCTACATGACAACAACCTCCAGCATGAGAATGGAGGTAGAGGCAGTTACTGTAGCACTGAGGTGGCTGTCTGAAGCTCCATCAACCAGGGCAGTTATATTGTCAGACTCTCAAGCCATGCTTCGAAAAGTTCAGAACGGATGGCTGCAGCAGGAATGGAAAACATCAATAGAATCCTCAAGTCTTCAAGAACTGGTGTGAATCTACTGTCCTGGTCATGCAGGGGTACGTGGCAATGAGAGAGCTGACAGACTGGCCTCGAGAGCACCCATAGTGGGGACACTGGACATGGATAAGGGAGAGATACTAAGGGCAATTAACGATCGCCTGCTAGATAATGACACTGCAATGGATGAATCAACAAGTCTAAGACTGTAGGAGTTTGGCATCAAACATGGGACTAGCAGAGATGGACATGAGAGACGATGCATGATTACACGAAAAGCAAGAAAGAGACATGGTCCGCAACCAGACAGTACGTCAAGGCCTAAAAACCCAACCCCTGCAGATTCAAGTAGAACAGTCCCAACTAAGATGGTTTGGCCATGTCTGTAGAATGGGAGAAGATAGACTGCCATGGCAGGTATTGGAGGCTAAGAGCGAGGGATCCAGACCTCCAGTATGACCCAGAGTCCACTGGGAGACAACAATAGACAATCTCTGAAGGACCGAGGACTAGAATGGAACCAGGCCAGCAGGAAGACAGCTGATAGGATAGTATGGCAATCTCTCTTCCAACCCTCTACACCTCACGTTAGAAGAGGAACAACTATGTAAGTAAGTTTCATTCCAAATTGTTTTTACCTAACAATTAAACACAGGGGATCCTGAAATAAGCAACTCTTGACATATCTGTCTCAGTGATATTTTTCAAATATCTGAAGTTTGACAGAATAAAACAAACATTAAACTGCACTCTGGAGCACCATTTACTCAGGCACAAAGTGCTCTTGTACCACAGTACACTATACCCTGTTTACTGTAAGAAAGATCTGATCTACAAAAACTACGGTGTGTTTCCTTATACCTGACAGCCTGTTCACATAGTTTATAATCATTCCATCCAGGTTTCACCACTGTTCCTTTTACAGCAATACAAAACCTACTACCCACTTGCTTGGCCAGTTACAGCTTCACTACAGTCCTTTAGTAAACACTGCTAAAGAAATTCTCAACTTCGCACTCTATTTATATTATTTTCTGTGATTTACTAGATACAGTATTACAATCTCTGTCTTGTGTTATTTGGTCTATACCGGTGAACAGAAAAAGGAGGTTATGGGGTTGATTGAATCTTTAAGTCTGGGTTGTTTTGGGGATCTATATTCCACAGTTAAGTGCAGTATCATGAGAATGATCAGCTGGCCACTAGACCACAAGATCTTTCACATTTGGACATGCACCCTAATAAAACCAACGGAAGTTCTAGCATAACTCCTTTAAAAAAAAAAAGAGAAAATTACCGCAACGAGGTACTTTTATTTTGGGGTGCTAAGTTGGCCATGCATTCTTTCATGATTCAATCATATGGCAATGCAACTGTGCCACTCCTATGGTCTTTAGTTTGATTGCTCTGTGATTCTATCCCTTCTTTCCCTGTCTGTTGTCAAGTGTTCTACTTCTTCTTATGAGTGCCTCCCATGTATCCATTTTTATTTACTGTTTACAATTTGGATCTGAGACTACTAGTCTTCAGGAAACTGCACAAATGGTTAAAATTTAAAAACTCCAGGAACACACAGCAGATTCAATCCATTATATAAATTAACAGCATATTTTCCGTCTTTCCATCCGAACAAAATTGTCTGACCACTTCTAGACTACCAAAAAGTCTGAAATTTGGCATGCTGATAGGTCTTAAGATATGATGCCCTAGAAAAATCTGAAAAACCAAAAATTAAATATCGGGATGCCGTAATTAAGCCAGCAATGTTGTGCACCATGAATGTTTGCAGCATGGTAAAATGGACACTTTCCGAAGCTGCAGATAATGTCAAGAATATCAGTGAAATGGGGAATGCAAAGAAGAAATTGATGCCATTTGAAATTTTACAACTGATGGATGCAGGGCCGAAAACTAAGTAAGACAGATAAGAAAACGTAAGGCTAAATCAGGAAATAATAAGCAAATGTAAAACGACAAAAGAAGCATGGCTAAACCACAAGTGCAAAGACTGGAAATGCAGCACAGAAAAGATACAGCAACAATTAGTGATGAACAATGCAATTTTGTAGAAGGTAAATGAACAAACAAAGGAAATTTATTATAAAAAAATTAATAGAGAGGACCACATAAGTAAAAACAGACCATATTTTGAATTTTGTAGACTACACTAATTCATTTGACAGAGTTAATCACGAGTAAATTATCAAAATGTTATAAAGCATAAACATCTATGGTAAGGGCTTGAGAATAATAAAGAATGCGCTGGCAACAAACTGCGGCTGTAAGAATTAGCAGCCAAATATGAACATTTCAGCAGGTAAAAAAAAAAAGTTAAAATAAAGCCCTTAGCCTTAATAGCAAAAATGACAGTAGCTATAGTCATCTCGTAGAAAACGACTTCCCCGGAATGCTTTTTTCAAAGTAAATGAAACAATTTCAAAACAGGTTCATAGATTCAAGTCTAGTGGCACATTAATCAAATTGGGTGGATGTTGTATCTCAAGTGATATGTAGAATAAACTGCACCCGAAACGTCCCTTGTTTCCTGTCACCGTTAACTTGTAAAACTGATTTCATTCCATTTTATTTTTTAATTTATATATTTGTAGAATAAACCAAGTAAAAGCAGTATTCTATTTAAAATAAAAAGCATTTTATGCAACAACTTTTTTGTTTGGTGGAAGTAAGAAAGAGAGCTCTTCAGAGTTGTATAGGACCAATCATGACATACGGAAGTGAGTAATGGACAATTAGTGAACAAGTAAGAAAAGCACCATATGCCGCAGAGATGTGGTTTTTACAGAAGAATGTTAAAAATAACATGGGCAGCTAAAATGGGGATGTTTTGAAAGATGCCAATGTGCAATGGAAATGTATTCCTCAGGCCAGCAATCCACCTGATGTGAGTGTTTGAATACTAAGCATGGCCGGGAATACCCGTGAGGTGCCCACAAATGGCAAAAAAATGCGTTACACTATATCTCTTGCACGAATGAATGAATCCACGAATACGGAACATGTAAATAGCGAGGATTCAGAGAGACTGTTTGAACTGACAGAGAAATATAAATAAAATATAAAAAGACTAATCATTGTTACCACTATCTTTCAGCTCCTCAAGGAGCATAGGCCTTCAACAAGCATATGCCAAGTTCTGCTGTCCTGTGCCATCAGCTTAAACATCTTACTATGTCTTCCTCCTCACTTCATTGTTGTCTCCAGTTCTCTTCTTCACAATTTGTTTATATATCCCTCTATCTCTCTTACATGGGGGATTCCATAGCAGGGACTGTCTTGATCTGCTATAAACTGGTGTCCCAATGTGTCTCTTATGCAACCAAGCATCTTATTATAAATACTGATACAGTGGCTGAAATACTCATAAAAAAACAAAATCTGGTGATTCTCCAAAGAAAAGATACCACCATGACATGAGCGGAAAACGAGGTGCAAACAATATTACATTAGTAAGAGATAAGCAAGGAAATCTCATCATGACAGCAGAGGGACAGGAAACAAGATGGGCAGAGCATTTCAGAGAAACTCTGAACAAGGAACCACCAGAGACACAGTTAAATGTTCCCGAGGCTGAAAATGTTCTAGATTTAACATCATTACAGACATTCCACGAAATGAAGAAATCATCACAGCTATCAAAGGGTTAAAAAATGGAAAAGCTCCTGGCCATGATAACTATAAATGCAGAGCTATTTAAGACAGACCCTCAGCTAGCATCAGAATGTGCAATGCTAGTTTTCACCAAGCGGCTGTGAACTAGAGTGTCCTTGAAATTTGTATGTGTGAAGTACTAATTAATCTGTAGGTAGCATTTTGGGAGTGTAAGATCAAACTTTGTATGAAACACTTAATTGTGGGCACTATTATGTTTTTTTGAATGCCACTGTTCTTAATGTGTGACGTAGTTGTGTGTTTACTCTGAAGAAGAGATTTTGAATGTGATCTTGATAGAAGACAGATGTGGATTTTCTGCACAGTGACTAAGTGCGAGCAGTTTGCAATGTATGGACTGTCAGTGTTAATAAATGGTACCTACCATGTCCAATGAAATTAATTATTTCGTTGTCTGCATATTTATACCAAAAATATAGCTGGGATATCTGCAAGTTTTAATGGCTAGATCGGAAAGTGCATTATATGGCTTGTACCATCATGATGTTGGATGCAATAGTTGATATGGATTTTGTTTTGTAAAAGTATGTGAATAATTATAAACGGACCGCAGAAACAGATCAAATTGTTACTGAAACTATTACTATCTTTGGAATTTGTTTCAACATTGTTGAATAGGACTTGCAGTTTTACATTTTTGAAGTTCTAACTTTGAATCCCTAGATATCATATTTAAAAACTCAAAAGTACCTGCCACATTATTCCTGAGACATCGCACCAATGGGAAATCACAAAAAAACATTGGTCTCAGGGTCAGAGTGAAAACTTGGCAGGTAACAAAACAATTTTTAAAAACTGCAAATAGGGATGGAATGTTAAGATAAGTTTGAGTTTATCTAATCTTGGAGCTGGTTTAACAGGCGAGTGCCATCTGACAAGTGATGTATGTTATGCGTTTAAGAGCATTTGATAACAAGCGCTCAGGACAGATTGAGGTGTAGAGGTTTGTAAGAGAGAGCGCCAGACTATTCTATCGGCCGGCTTCCTCTTGGCTTGGTTCCATTCTAGTCCTTGGTCCTTCAAAGATTGTCTAATGTTGTCCTCCCAGCGGACTTTGGGTCATCCTGGAGGTCTGGATCCCTGGCTCTTAGTTTCCCATGCTTGTCGTGGTAGCCAATCTTCTCCCATTCTGCAGACATGGCCAAATAATCTCAGTTGGGACTGTTCTACTTGGGTCTGCAGGGGTTGGGTTTTTAGGCCTTGACGTGTTGTCTAGTTGCAAACGATGTCTCTTCTTGTTACTTCAACCACCTTCCTCAGATACCTCATTTCTGAGGTTTGGATCTGGCTTTTGTGGGTTGTAGTCATTGCCCATGACTCGCATCCATACGTCAAGACTGGGACATAGGTGGAGCGGTATACAGCCATCTTCGTCTTCTTACCAACTTTGCTGAGGAATCCTCGATTTATGGCTTGAAAAAGTCTCCCAGCTGCTGCTCTTCGGGTAGCCAACTCTTCTTTGATGCCTCCCTTCCGGTCTATGACAGCTCCAAGGTATTTAAAGTGGTCGACCTGCTCCAGGACCTGTTCTCCCAGCTTAATCTGATGTCTTCTTTCCTCTCGTGATATCACCATGGTTTTTGTTTTCGAGCTGCTTATGATCATCCCTCTCTTCTCCAGCTCTTCCTTCCAGACTTGCAGGTTGGATTGAAGATGTGCCTCTGATTTAGCAATCAGGGCAACATCATCAGCAAATGCCAGCTCTGAAATACAGACCTGTCTCATCTTCCAGTACCCCACTGAATACTTTCCTGTCCTCTCCTTACATGCCTTGATGACATCGTCCATGAGGAGTATGAAAAGATAAGGTGACAGGATATCACCTTGTCTTACACCAGTGGTGGTCCTGAATTCTTCTGACTTATGGTTTGCCGTCCTCACATAATTTCTGCAAGACTTGTAGAAGCTCTGTATAGCATGAATCAGAGGTGATGGAATGTTCTTCCTTGCCAAACAGTCCCAGAGTTTGTTCCAGGGGACCTTGTCAAATGCCTTTTCCAGATCTAAGAAGCAAAGATGGATCTCACTCTTATACTCAAGAGCCTTTTCACTCAACTGTCTGAGTGTGAAGATTAGGTCTTGAGTACTTCGATTTGCTCGGAAGCCACACTGGACCTCATCCATTTGTGGCTCAGCTAGGCGTCTGAGTCTCTGCTCCAGGATTCTAGAGTAGATTTTACCAGGGACACTGAGAAGGGATATGCCTCTATGGTTTCCACATTGTCGGTTGTCACCCTTTTTAAAAATCGGTGTTATTATGGCAATCTCCCAATCCTTTGGTATGGTCTTGTTGCACCAAGCTGCCTGTAGGACCCTTAGGAGTAATAGGTCGCCTGCTGCTCCCATGTACTTAACCATTTCTGGTGTTATGCCATCATGTCCTGCTGCTTTGCCCATCTTGATTTTCTCCAGTGCTGCCTTCAGTTCTTCCATCTTTATGTCATCTTCATCACCATTGGTTTCCTCTTCTGTGCCAGTGGTTATCATTTCTGATGTTTGACCTTGCTCACCATCCAGGAGTTCTGAAAAAATATTCTTTCCATCTTTCCATTACTTCTTTTGGGGCAGTAAGCAATTTGCCTTGCTTGTCCTTTATAAATTTAAGAGGGCACTGTTTTTCCTTCCTCATATTCTTTAGGGTCTTATAGAACAATTTCTGGTTTTCTTGCGCATCGTTTTCTAGCTTTTCTCCAAATTCTTCCCAGGACTTCTGTTTTGCTGCTAGCACCTTGTTCTTTGCTTCTGTTCTGAGTATCATATATTCTCTATATTTCTCTGTTTTTTTCTGCTGTATTTTTAGCTCCAAAGTATTGTTTCCATGCCTTTTTCTTCTCTCTTATTTTCTCTTTAACCTCATCTGTCCACCAAGGTGTCCTCTTTCTCTTGTTCCCAAGTCGAACTTCACCACATGCTTCTGCTGCAGCTGTCTTTATGATGTCCTTGAATTTCAGCCAGAGTGTTTCCAGGTCCTCAGGTTGTTGTTCTGTGTTTCTCACTGCTGTAGCAATAAGCCCCTGATATCTGGTCTTCACTTCTGGCTCTCTCAGCTTGTAGGTCTTAATGCTCGTTTCTCCTGTTCGTTTACTTAGCTTCTTGCATGATGTTTGGCAGTTCCTAGATCGAGTAGCTCTTTCAGTTGTTCTTTTAATTGTTAACACTTCCAATCTCTGGCCCCCTCCACACTCTAGCATCCCGGACATACTTGAATGAGCTCTTCCTAACTATGGCATAGTCGATCACTGACTTCTCATTCTTTGTTGGTTCACACCTAGTGTATACATGTATGCGCTTATGGGGGAACTTTGTGTTTGTAATGATCAGATTCTGCTCTGTGCAGAATCTAAGGAGTCGCTTTCCATTGTCATTAAGAGTGTCTTCTCCATATCTTCCGATAACTCCACCCCATCTAGCATGGTCATTTCCAACTCTGGCATTGAAATCTCCGAGCATGATAATTTCATCTAGGCAGTCGTCCACTGTCCTTTGAAGCAGCTCGAAGAATTCCTCCTTGACCTCTGCTCGCTCATCTTCATTTGGCCCATACACAATGACAAGGTTGACTATGGTTTCTCCTTCTTTTAGTTTTAGGACCATAATGCGTTCTGAGACAAAGTTCCATCCCTTGATATTATCCCTTTGGTTTTTGGCCACAATACAACCCACGCCCCCTTTAGCTCTTTCAGATGTGGGTACACCACTGTAGAGCAGCGTGTCGCCATCGAGATCCATAACTCCTTGTCCTTTTTTCTTTGTTTCTGTTAAAGCCAGGATTTCTAATTTGGCTTTCCTCATCTCTTCCACCAGCTCCTCTTCCTTCCCATTCATACTTCTTGTGTTCCATGTTCCGTAAGTCGTAGTCCGTTCCAGTTCGTCGCCTTCAGAATCAGTCCGGTTTTCTCTCTTAAGTTTCGCGTAATCAGGTTTTTAAGACAAACAGGTGATTGGCCTGTTGTGCCTTTGCATGGTGGAGGGGCTGCCTCCTTACGACCTCCATGCAGGCCGCCCTCCTCCTTTTTCAGCTGGGCTTTGACACACCCAACACAAATGGAGAAATTGTGAGAGTGAGACAAAAATGTAAACATACATGCCACACCTTGGAGATGAAAAACCTGTTAAAAAAATCCAAAACCCTGTACAAAGACTGAAAAAAACATATCAAAAGAATTAATTCGTGTAAAAATATTTTCAATTACAGTGGGCTGCATTACAAATGAGGTACGGGGACTTTGCCTTTTAAAGCAGGTCTTCACTTATTTTAAAACCCAAACAATAAATGTCTGTGTTTATTTTACACTGTAAAAATAATGTGAAGTTATTTAGTCTATTTCTGTGCTTAATTATCACTAACAGACTGGGAAGTCCTGAGTTCAATAGGACCTTATAAAAGAACTCTGACACAGTAATAAGGGGAATGGGTTTGAAAACCTGTACAGAAATTATGTACAGGGTGTACACATCTAAAAACGCAAACACCTTGTACAGATTATGGTTGAAAAAAAATTTAAAAAATTAAAAAAAATAAAAATAAAACACACACACCCACACAAATAGTAATACGTCTTACAAGGAGAAGGACAAGAAAAACCTACGTTGCGGCCACAAGGATTATGGGTAAACCATAGCATGTGGCATGTATGATGTAAAGGAGAAAACCATAAGCATCAGTAGGTTTGTATGCGGCAGAAATGTTAAGACCAGTTGTAAAAATCCTTACAAAGATCAAGAAAGTGCACTGAGGAGGTGGAAATACGAGAAGTGAACTTAATGGCAGGAATGAAAACACTGACTTAGTCAATAAATCTACGCAGGTCCTCCTCAGATATATTTGTGACTTCAATACCATCATCATCAATGTAATGACAATGAAACCCAGGAGTATGGCCATCAAAACTCTGAAAAACCAAATATTCCAAGTTACTATTATTACTTTCTTATTATTTACTTATTCTTTACTTGTTATTCATATTATTATTTACTCATGCTGTATTACATCTATTACTGCTACCCTTTTTTTTTCATTTTGTCCTATCTGTTTGCGACTCCATACCAACTTTTACTTTTTATTGCTTTAACTTTAATTTTTCTGCTTTAAATTCCAGTTGTACAGCAGCCACCTCTAATTATTTACAACCAGTATCTACAAATAGTCACATGGAACAACCCAAGTCTTGCAAGAATAGATGGAATAACCACAAAAGATATACAACCTTGAGGTGAAACTAAAGAAAATGGTTAAAGAATTTTTTTTATACAGCATTGGTTGAAAGAAAAATCTCAGAAGACTGGTAAAAGACCATAATAATGTCAATCTGGAATAAGAAAGGTAAACAAGAGACTGTGGAAGACATAGGTATTTCACTCTTAATTTTTTTTTTCCTGTTGCAAGTGTTACTCCTGAAGCCAACCGAGTCAGTAAAGCAATCATCCTGCAGGAAGCTGGACCGTGAACTTGTGTACCCATTTCTGGTACACGGATATGGCTGTGTAATACTTCGTTTGGGAATTCATATACAGTATATACTAGAGCATAAGTTGAGAAATTTTTTCCCTTTTTGGACCTTAAAAAATATACCACGACTTATATTCGAGTCACAAAAAAACAAACAAACAAGATTATGAAACCGGTCAGTGTTGCCCCCCGCCCTTACTGCCGCACACTGGTATCCTTCAGATCCTTCAGATATAAACTTGTTGCTTCATTAAATGTTTTTATGAAAATATCTAAAGTAATAACACATTTCAACTCCTATTAAGTCATAAATTTCAACTGGAGTACGCCTTGTTGACCAGCTGTTACGTTGGAGTTTGTGTGCGTAAGAGAGATTGTTATAACTGTGCTGACACGGCATTGAATGAAGTGGGTGTCAAGGCAGTGCGTGAACTTTAATAAAGTTGAGAACGACCTTCGTGGCTGGGTCCACGAAACATGGCATGTTTAATGTTGACAATACGACAGTTCTTCATTGAAATACTTCTCTTCTTCTTTGATTCTTAGCCGCCGACCGTCAAAGCAGTCAGTGGCCATTACGCCTGGTGGCGATTTGTAGGGCAACAACAAATTGATTCCACTTTGCTCGGTCGGCGGCCATCCTTCGTACAGTGCCCCAACTCTGGTTCATTCTTTGCATCTCAGCCTCCACAGTCCTCCGCCAAGTTGGTTTTGGTCGGCCTCTCTTTCGTTTTCCTTCAGGGGTCCATAGCATAGCTGTTCTTGTGATGGAATCGGGGTCTCTTCTGAGGACATGGCCAACCCAGCTCCAGCGTCTGCCAGCTATGATGGTGTGCATGTCCTCTTGCTTGCTCCGAGTAAGCAGATCTTGGTTGGTGATGGTATTCGGCCAAAAGATTCGGAGAATTTTTCTTAGGCATGTTGTGTGAAAAGAGGACAATTTCGACTTTTCCTTCTCTGTTACACTGGGGTTTGTGTGCGTAAGAGAGACTGTTATAACTGTGCTGACACGGCATTGAATGAAGTGGGTGTCAAGGCAGTGTGTGAACTTTAATAAAGTTGAAAACGACTTTCGTGGCTGGGTCCACGAAACATGGCATGTTTAATGTTGACAATACGACAGTTCTTCATTGAAATACATGCATGGGTAAAACATCATAAAGGCATAGAACATCTCAGTCAGTCAGTCCATCTGTACACATCTCGCCACTGTACTAGGAATGCCTTAGAACAGGTTATCATTTAAGTAATGTGGACGAGAAAGTGACGATGCTTGAAATTTCATAGTAGACTTACTTCTACAACGGGAGCCGCGGTAGCATAGTGGTTAGTGCACTGGCTTCCTAGCGCAGTGGTCTATGGTTCGATCCCCAGATGAGGCGGGAATTTTTTAGGCCACAAACGGCTCCTGGGTCGACCCAGCCCCAAATGGGTACCAGAGCAACTCTGGGAAGGTTACGGCGGCCGGCGTGATGCCGACCACATCACCCCTCGTGTGCCGACGGTCAAGATAATATGGGCCTAACACCATATTCCCAATATGCCTCAATGGGCGTGTAACAGGTTCCTTTACCTTTACTTCTACAATATCCACAGAACTTCTTCACAAGTCCGGAGTCATCATAAACAAAGTGGCGGCCTCCAACATACAAGCCACTTGACAAAAATACTTGAATTCTCCACAGAATAACTGGAGCTCATAAAACACATCTGACTAGGACGGAAGATTCTAACAGAAGGCCTCGACTAATGGTCTGCATAAATTAGCGCAGCACCTAACACGTCATCATCACCTAGTGACGTAATATCTATATCGCGTTCAATTACAATTCATATAAGTGTATAAATAGATCATGTTGGCCCCAGATAGAATTGTTACCACGTATATTAAACTGCTAACAAAACTAAGTGTGGTCAACATGTAAAATACATTATAATCATCTTTAACACCAGCCTTCTTTGTTTGATCTCTCAGCAATACCATTCGAAAGTGACGAAAAACTAATTTGACTTATAATCGGGTCCTTCGTTTTGGACAATTTTTAAGACCTAATGTCTAGGGGGCGACTTATAGTTGGATCCAATTATACTCAAGTATATCTGGTACTTGAAGTAGGTCAGTAAAATTTATGATAGTTACATTAAAATCCAGAGAATTAACTTATATTTTATGACAGGAAATGAGGAGGACTGCAGACAGTGGTAAACGGTCAAGTGGAGTAAACAAAAAAGGTCATGTGTCTTACCAGGACAAAAGACAAGAACAAACCTACGTTGCGGCCACACGACCTTCATCAGGGACAGACGACCAAAAACAGAAAGTGAGAACTAAGTAGACAACATAAAAAATTATAGCGAAAACTCCCTGATTTAGATCCCATTCTTTCTTCTTCTTTGGTTGCTGACTGACAAAGCAATCAGTGACCATCACGCCTGGCGGCATCTTGTAGGGCAACAACAAACTGTTTTCACTATGCTTGGTTGACAGCCATCCTTCGTGTGATGCCCCAGCTCTGGTTCATGCTTAGCATCTCTGTCTCCACAGTTCTCCGCCAGGTGGCTTTTGGTCGTCCTTGCTTTCACTTTCCTTCTGGAGTCCATAGCATGGCAGTTCTGGTGATGGTGTCAAGGTCTCTTCTGTGTATGTGGTAAACCCAATTCCAGCGTCTACCCACTATGATTATGCGCATGTCTTCTTGGTGGCTCCGAGTTAGCAGTTCTTGGATGGTGATGGTATTCTGCCAGAAAATTTGAAGAATTATGCTTAAGCAGGTTGCGTGGAAAGAGGACAATTTTGACATTTCCTTTTCTGTTACTCTCCAGCATATTGTACTGGGAGGATTCCCAGATGTTGTTTAAACTGGCGAAGGCTATTCTAGCTTTATTAATTTGGCTACTGATGTCTTTACTTGCTCCGCCATCTGGTGTTACTATGCTTCCATAATTTATATAATGAAGAAACATGAATGTAGAAGGAGAGGTAGGGGAGAGAAGAGGAGAGCGAGAGAAAGAAGAGCTGGTAAGAGAAAAACAAGAAAGAAAGCAGACAGACTCTCTATGAAATACATATGTATAGTGAACTGGTACTGTCAAAGTGCTTATCAATGGACAGCCAGTATTCAAACGATCATCTATGATTTTGATATACTAATGATCCAGTAGACCAATTTAAAAGCGAACACTGTTGTCAATTGTCCAGGTTACATAGGTTACACAAATCTGTGTGGGCCTGGCAGACAAGGGCAAATGATGTATGTGAAAAATGAACTCCCTCATACATGGCTAGATACAAGTTTCAATTCTAATGAGGATGCAGAATTGCAGGGGGCTAGTACTGCATATAAGCAGTCAAGTATATCAAGTCTTCAATTTATATGCCCACGTGGATCGCTTTCCGAAAGAGGGTTGCTGGGAATTTCTAACAAAATTGCCCGAACAGCCTAACAAGATGTGCTTAATTGCCAGTGGTTTAATGCTAGATCTATGGAGATATATGGAGTGGGGAACTCCACGGAAAATAGATAAAGTGTTGCCTTGAACCAGGCTTTATTCAGCTCAAACCTATCCATTTTAAATGATGGACGACCAACAAGGCTGGCATGTAGACCAGGGGATACTGATGGTGTCATAGATCTGGCATTGATTTCTAGTGCTGCCACTACCTTTGCACGTTGGGATGTATTGCAAGCTCAAAAAAGCGATCACCTACCCTGTGTAGTACTCAATGTAAAGGGAAAGAGCACCAGACACAGGAAACCGAAACAGACTTTCCAGTATCATACAGGCCCCCATGACAGTAGTAGCCTTGTGCACATATTGCATAAAATTGCGAAACAAAAGACAACTCGCACACCTTTTACACAACCCCCTGGTGGAATGAGACAGTGGAGACAGCAAGGCTGGAAAAGGAAAGAGCGACAAAGTCATGGCGAATAGCATGAAAGAGAAGGACCATGAGTGATGAAGAGGTGGAAGATTTTAAGGAGAAAAAGCAAAGAGCCATCAATAACTTCAAGGGCTTGGCAAGAGAAGCCACAGACACAGTGTAGGAGGCTTTTATTACATAGGTGGGCACTGACAAAACACTACAGAAATTCTGGTCCTTACGTGGCAAAATGAGTAGGAAAAGTATAAGCCAACCAATTCCTAATATTCCCAGCTCAACAGGAATCAGCCGTAAGGCCGATGCCGAAAAGAGACATGCATTACTAGAGCGTTCTATTACTCAGACAGATAAAGGCAATAAAGCTGCCCGCCAAGAAACTAAAGACCATATCCTGGGAAGCGACAGAAGAGGTGACACATTTCAACCTCATATCCGAAGAAGACGTTGTGTGCACTTTAGAAACGAGTAGGAACACTGCCCCAGGTCCTGATGGTAGCAATTGACCTAAAGGATGCTTATAACAGTGTGAACCCTTGGCTACCAAGATGGATAGCAGCGGCCTTAACTGAGAGATCAGTGGCATTTCGCTGGGAACATGGACATGAGACACAATGCCAATTTGCCCGGGACTACCCCAGGGTTCTCCTCTATCACTGGTGCTGTTTAATATCTATACAGCAAAGATAGCCAACATTCAGCCAGCTGGGTTGGGACGAACACTGACTTCTGCTGATGACATACTCATTTACAGAACTGGCTCTGACCAACAGGAAATGGTTAATAGCATACATGGGACACTATAGGAGGTGTTTAATTGGTGCAAGGAAATTGGTTCCATAGTCAATCTCAACAAGGCCTGCATGATGTGGTGCTCCTTGAACAACTCCATAGTGAAAACAGACCTTTCAGATATTACCCTTAATGGACAGAAAATTGAAATACACGAAAAGCTGAAATACCTTTTAGTTACATTCGGTCGCTGGTTATCGTATAAGTACCATGTTGAGCATATCATACAGAAAAGCAAGAGAGGTCTGGCAGCCCTGAAAATAATGGCTGCGGCGCATCTGGAGCAGAGATTACTATTTCTTCTTTATCATCAGCTAGCCATATCGGTCACTGAGTATGGGCTGGGAATACTTACGCTGTCAGTAACACAATGTGAATGACTAGAACACATTCAAAATGAAGGAATGCGTATAGTCTTGGGCTGTACGTGAGATACCCCCATTGTGACAATGAGGTACATGCTTGGAGTGCTGTTGATTAGATCCAGACACGCAATGGCCCAGGCAAAAGCCTATATGTAAGTAACCACAGACAATTGGCACCCCCTGCATGGAAACATAGCTATCATTAAGGGAGCAAGAATAAAGAGAGGGATGTCATGGATGGCACAGGCAGAGACAACGATCAAGCAGGTGACCACAATTTAAAGGGGAAGAGTGGAGTATGTCAGATGAGAACTGGATTAACTACCAGCAGGTCAACATCAGCCTTGGCACAGAGTGTAGAACTTGGGGCAATGGGGAAGCAGAACTGGAAATTAATCAAATGATACATGATCATGCCGGGGATAATGATGCCATTGTGTATACAGATGGGTCTGTGATTTGTGGTGAGAAATCAGGCTGGTGAGAAATCAGGTTGAGGCTTCTCTGCTAGAGTAAAGGGCCGAATCATGGCTGAACATAGCAGGGCTTACAAGATAACTTCCAGCATGAGAATGGAGGCAGAGGCAGTTAGGTGAATATCTGAATTTCATTAATAAAGGCAGCCATTGTTTCAAACTCTCAGTCCATGCTTCGAAAGGTTCAAAATGGCTGGCTACGACATGAATGGAAAACATTCATAGAAGCTTCGAGTCTGCAAGAGCTGGTGTGGATCTACTGTCCTGGTCATGCAGGGGCATGCAGTAATGAGAGAGCTGACAGACTAGCATCAAGAACACCCATAGTGGGGACACTGGATATGGATAAGGGAGAGATTCTGAGAACGATTAATGATCGCCTGTTAGAGAATGACATTGCAATAGATCTTCTTCTTCTTCTTCGTTCTCCCTCAGATGTCAACTTGAATAAGTTCAAAGAAAGCAGTGGTCAGCCTGAGGCTGTTGATATCTTCGTAGATTTTCTCCAGGAATGGTACTGGTGATGGCCACAGGCGTTTTCTCTGTTCCTCATATGTTGGGCACATTTGAAGCAGATGTTTGGCAGTCATTTTATCAGTGCCACAGTCACACTCATCAGTAGTTCCTATCTTTAATTTGTTGAATAGATGGTATCTCAATCTGTTATGACCTGTGCGAAGTCTGAGGATTACCACTTGTTCACGTCTGCTGAGCTGGTAATACGGATATTGCAATAGATGAGTCATCAAGGTTACGATTTTTGGAATTTGGCATCAAACGTAAGGCTAGCAGAGATGGACCTTTGAGAGGATGCATCCTTCTTGTATACAACCAGCGATCGACAGGAACAGTAAGCATTCACACTCTTTGACATATACTGAGGGAAACTGAGCACCTTTGGGTTTGCCTGGAGTTCAATGATGTCGATTCTGTTAAATAATAACAATAACAATGCTTCCTAAGTAAGTAAATGTATTTGTATTTTCCAGCTCCTGGTCCATAATTTTTATGAGTAGGATTTACTATATTTAGTGTCATGACTTCTGTCTTCTTGAGATTATGTTTAGTCCCACCTGTTGGCTATGTTTATTCAGTCTGTTTTTTCTTGGATATGTTAATGTTTTTTTCAAATACTGCAATGTCACCTGCAAATTCTAGACACTCCGGTGCAGAGAATGCTGTCCATCTTATTCCTCTAGGGGCATCCTCTGTTGTCTGGCGCATCACTCAGTCAATGACTGTCAAAAATAAAGTGGTTGATATGAGGCATCCCTGCCGCACTCCTGTTTTCACCTCAAAAGTTAGATTGCTCTGCCCAACACTGCATGTCAAATTAGCACACAGGCTTTTAATGATGGAGACCATGCACTTAGGGATTCCATAAGCCCTCAGTATCTTCCATAGGCTGTCCATGTGTACGTCAAATGCCTTTTCAAAGTCAACAAAGTTTATATACAGTTGCCTTTGCCATTCTGAACACTGCTCTATTATGTTCCTGAAGGTGAATATATCAGCTGGCTGTACTGTTCACTATATGTTTTCTTCAGCCTAGGGGACTTTGCTTCTATTTTCTTTCTTTCGATTTCTTTTCTCATCCCAATGGTTTTCAATGTTTCTGATGTTATCCATTCTTGTATCTTCCTTTCCTGGAATCCCAAGAAAGTTTTGCTGCTTTCTCTATATACTGTTGAAATTGTAATGAATTTCTGGTCAACGTCTTGAACTGCTGTCTCTTCCTGGCTCTTGGCAGTTTGATAATGTTTCTTTATATCAGATACACATGCTTTTCTCGTGAGGGTATCCTTCAATTTACTGATGTCAAATCTTTTCTGTTTTGTTATTTTTTGGCCCAGTAGTCCTGATCTTCATCTTTATTCTTGCTAGTACTAGATGGTGATCACTTCCCACATCTGCGCCTCTTCTTACTTTCGCATCTTCAGAGAATGCCTCCATCTGTCATTGATCATTATGTGGTCTATCTGGTTTCTGTCTAGGCGATTTGGTGACTCCCACGTTAATTTGTGGATTTCCTTGTGTGGAAAAAGTGTTCCACCAATGACAAGGTTGTTAATGCCACAAAAGCCTATTAATTTATCACCATTTCCATTTACTATTTCGCTGCCGTGTCTTCCCATTACTCTTTCGTTTTAAGTATTTTGTGTTCCAACCTTAGCATTGAGATCTCCAATTACTGTGATAAGATCATACCTTGGTGTGCATTCCATTTATTTTTGTAATTGTTGGTAAAACACATCCTTGTCCTCTTTGTCACTGTCACGTGTTGGTGCATAGCATTGTATTATGGTGATGTTAGTAAATCTACCTCTCAGTCTTGCTCTTATCAATCTATTGTTGATTGGCTTCCATTCCAATAATAATCTTTCTATGCCCTTCTTCGGGATAATGGCTACACCTTCACTGTGTTAGCAATCCTCTCTTTCCAAGTAAAATACTGTTTCTCCTGTTGCTGTTTTTACTCTTCCTATCCCAGTCCATCTATAGCTCTCACTTATTCCTAATATATGTAGTCTGTAGTTTTTCATTTCCATTATAATCTGTTCCGGTTTCCCCGTCTTGTTCATTGTTCTCATATTCCAAAATCCAATTCTGGTTTCATGTTTAGCGGTCAGGATGTCCGTTTTCATGTCAGTGGCTTCAGGCCATAAATCGAGGATTCCTCAGCAAGAGAGAGGTTAGTAAGAAAACGAAGATGGCTGTATACCGCTCCACCTATGTCCCAGTCTTGACATACGGATGCGAGTCATGGGCAATGACTACAACCCATAAAAGCCAGATCCAAACCTCAGAAATGAGGTATCTGAGGAAGGTGGTTGAAGTAACAAGAAGAGACATGGTACGCAACCAGACGATACGTCAAGGCCTTAAATCCTACCCTCTGCAGACCCAAGTAGAACAGTCCCAATTAAGATGGTTTGGCCATGTCTGCAGAATGGGAGAAGATCGGATACCACGACAAGCATGGGAAACAAAGAGCCAAGGATCCAGACCCCGAGGACGACCCAGAGTCCACTGGGAGGACAACATTAGACAATCTTTGAAGGATCGAGGACTAGAATGGAACCAGGTCAGGAGGAAGACAGCCGATAGGATAGTCTGGCGCTCTCTCTTCCAAACCTCTACACCTCACGGTAGAAGGGGAACGACTAAGTAGTAGGTTTCCTTTCGGCTTTCACCTCTTGCAGTCATATGAGCCTCAGACTCTGGATGTCCATCCCGCAGCAAAGGTTGTTTATATATTGCTGTTTCTGTATCGTGTGTAATTTTTTACATAGACAGGAGTGTCGGCCCTGTGCTAAGGCCCCCAACCTTGAGGACCAGGGTACCAGTTTCTGTCTGATCCCTACCCACACAGACCTGTCCAGCTTGGTAGAACTTGCCAGGAGTAAAACTCCCGCTGGCATAATTCTGGGGGTTGTCAGGGTATACAAGCCACCACACCGCTACAAGGTATAGGTACCATTGATGACAGAGGATCACATGTCATCATTAAATGCCACAATATAGGTTTTATTTTGTGGCCACAACATAGGTTTTTCTCGTCTTCTGTCATAGTAAGATGCATTTTTTTTCCCCCTCCACTCCACTTATTTTACTACATAAAATGCAATGTCACGTTAACAGATCAGCTCAACTTGAGATATGGCCTGATCAACACATGATCTCACAGCGGGCAGCAATATTAGCCCTCTCTGGCAACATCAATTTACTGGCCCTTATATATATTATTTTTAACGTTACTTTGTTTCTGGAAATAAATAAAAAAACTTAAATGTCAAATGGCAGTTCCTGCTCTCAATGTTTTGACATTTGTTTTATGTATATCCAATAGGGAGTGCCTTATCAATCACCCTGTATAATTAGAACTAATGTCATGGAGCACATCCTAGAATTTAGTAAAATAAAGCAAGCATAATGGAAATATAATGCAAATGAAGATAGAATTTGGCCAGTAGGAGGAGAGGAAATTCATATTCCAGGTAATAAGGAAAAGCCGTCTCTACGATGGCAACATATTTCACTAATAGACAACAAGTGTTATTTGATCCTAACAAGAAGCATGTGGCATAAAGGAATATTTGCACATAAAACAGTAACTGCTATTCATATAAGAAAAGCATAAACTGCACTGATCAATACCACCGATGAAGATACTTCACAACCTAGAGAAGTAGTTTCCAAACTTCCTATGTCTTTTATTTTTTTCACTCCTTACGACCTGTCAAGAATAATATTTTCTGTATTGTATGACTGATGCATTTATAACACCTGTGCTCCACTGGAAGCTGTTCACACACAATCACTTATACTATTACTATGCGTATGCTCAAAATCGAGCTGTATTAAATACTGGGGTACTGTGATGTTTGCATCAGCTACGATAGATAAGTGAGATTGCATGGACTGGTTTATTTAATACAGCTCGATTTTGAGCATACGCGTAGTAATAGTATTAGTGATTGTGTGTGAAATTGGTGCTCAACTTTTACACCTGTGATGTCACGTTGTTCTGTAGAGCACCATGCAGTGCGATATGAAAAAGCAAAAAGGAAGGAAGCTACAGTAAACAGTCCTGTGTATATCTGGCAGTTAAAAGAAATTGACCTGGAATTTTGGGTCTTGGCCATGTCATACCATGATAATGTATGCCAAGAACATTCACTGGTGAACATTCATTGATATTCTAATATTAAATCGTTGGAAACTTATGAAGCGACTGTCTTACTGGTTCCTTTCATGAAAACCGATAGTTTTATGTTACCCCTAGTGAACGAGACAGCAGGCAGAGTGTGATAGGCACCTGTATCCGTGATACCACTCTTAGAGAATATAATTTTTAATTTTTATTATTCTTTTCCGAGACCGGATTCGAAACACAGCGGCATAAAGCTGCAATCTGCCCAGCTGTAAACAGGTACCTGACTCTGCACGAGTTAGGGAAGGCAAAGACGGTAAGGAAGGGAAATGGCTACCCCAACACTTGAAGCTCCCAACACTTCACTCCCCTACAGCAGTATCTGCTATGAGACCACCTTTACCAGAAACAAATAAACAAGAAAAATATGGATATCAACATTATCATCATCATCATCATTCTCTTTTTTTTGGCTTCTTACAAATCATGGGGACCATCACTTGAGGCTGGTCACTTAGCAGGAAGCTTGCTTACATCAAAGCATTCAAGTGCACTTGTAGCAGTTTTTGTTTGTTTGGTAACAATTTGTTGTACATGACGAGGCTGCCAGTCTTACATACCTCATATTAGTCGCCTTTGTATAACATGCCAGATGGAGCAGTATTCCTATTCTTTCTTTGTCTCCCCAGAGGCTCCTGGGAACTACACAGGGGTCATATAGTCAACACATACGAGGTACACATTATAGCAGCTTCACGTGCCTCTAAGAATTAAAATGGAAAAAAAAAAAATCGGAGCCGCGCTGGTGTAATGGTTACCACACTGTGCTGGCGATCTGGTGATCCAGGTTCAAGCCCGGGCGAGGACATTTAAACTAGTGTCATCAACCGGGACTTCTTCTTCTTTGATCCTTAGCCGCCGACCATCAAAGCAGTCAGTGGCCATCACGCCTAGTGGCGTCTTGTAGGGCAACAACAAATTGATTCCACTTTGCTCGGTCGGTGGCCATCCTTCGTACAGTGCCCCAACTCTGGTTCATTTCCTGCATCTCAGCCTCCACAGTCCTCCGCCAGGTTGTTTTTGGTCGGCCTCTCTTTCGTTTTCCTTCAGGGGTCCAAAGCATAGCTGTTCTTGTGATGGCATCGGGGTCTCTTCTGAGGACATGACCAACCCAGCTCCAGCGTCTGCCAGCTATGATGGTGTGCATGTCCTCTTGCTTGCTACGAGTAAGCAGATCTTGGTTAGTGATGGTATTCGGCCAAAAGATTCGGTGAATTTTTCTTAGGCATGTTGTGTGAAAGGAGGACAATTTCGACATTTCCTTCTCTGTAACTCTCCAGCATTCCGCACCATAGAGAAGCACAGAAAGCACACAGCTCTGATATAATCTTAATTTTGTGCTTGTGCTGTATTGGGAGGACTTCCAGATGTTGTTTAGGCTAAAGAAGGCTGTTCTTGCCTTATTCATTCTGATGTTGATGTCTTTGCCTGCCCCGCCGTCTGGTGTTACTATGCTTCCTAGGTATGTGAAGGTATCTGTCTGTACCAATTGCTGATTCCTTACTGATATGGGCTCAGGGTTGCTCACATTGAGCGTCATGACCTCAGACTTCTTTAAATTGATGTTCAAGCCCACCTGCTGGCTAAACTTGTTAAGTCTATCCGTTTTTTCCTGGATGTGTTGATGTGAATGTGCTAGTAGTGCAATGTCATCTGCATATTCCAGATCTTCCAGTGTAGAAAATGTAGTCCATCTTATTCCTCTTGGACTGCCCTCTGTTGTCTGGCGCATCACCCAGTCTATGACTGTTAAAAATAGAGTGGTTGACAAGGGGCATCCCTGTCGTACTCCTGTCTTCACCTCAAAGGTTAGGTTGCTCTGCCCAACACTACACGTAAAGTTGGCATAGAGGCTTTTTATGATTGACACTATGCAGCTTGGAATTCCATAAGCCCTCAGTATTTTCCATAAACTGTCCCTATGTATGCTGTCAAAAGCCTTTTCAAAATCAACGAAATTAATGTAAAGCTGTCTTTGCCATTCTGAGCACTGCTCTATAATGTTCCTGAGAGTGAATATATGATCTACACAATCGACCGGGACTTGTACTGGATTAATTCGAGCCCTGGCGAAGACATTTGAAGGAGTGTCGTTGACCAGGGACTGGCGGCTCCTGAGCCGACCTAGCTCTAATGGGTACCCTCTGAAGACGGCGAGTATCTGCCTGAATGGCGAGTGGACACTTGTCAGTGTACAGGGAAAAAAAAGGGATACTCATGTAAAAATCAGTCTCAGGTTAGATATACTAACCGGAGATTCTCGCCTCAAGTAATAGCGGGCGTACATTGTTAAAAAAAAAAAAAAAAAAAAAAATTGGAAACAAAGTGTGTTGATTTATATAATGTAAATTGTATTTTAGAAGACACCACTACACTATGGAGGAACCATCAGCGTAGTCAATTTAATAAAAGAACAACAAAGGACAAACCTGGTTAAGGATAGATATCACTTCAAAATTGTAACTGAAACAGTAACGCGATTAAAAAATAAAAAGAAATTCTGGCGCCTATGTAATTATTGATATTACAAGGACAATATCCAAAGATGTATAATCAAACTTCTGCCATGGAGCATTAGACCTGTAAAATACAGATACTGCGTGTATCTTAATAAGTAAAATGGTTGTTGTTACAGGGTAGCACATGTACGACAAATACATACTCACACATGGTAGATATTTCTGGCTTTTTTAGTCTTCTTAACTGCAAAAGTAGAAAAAATAAACACTCCTTATAATCAGAAGAAAATTTGAGTTTTAAAAATGTGTGGGAATGACCAATTTTAAAGACAAAGAATTCTTTTGTGTTGGCTGTGAAATAGTTGAAGAATGCAGACACATATTTACCTATGCTGGGAACTGAACCAACTCCACATTGGTTGCATTTTCCAAATTGGCTATTTACTTGCTGGTGTTATCCATTCTGCCAAATTGAGGCAGTTGTGAAAGTAACAATCTTGTAGATTCATAAATAATGCATATTGGTTGTTGCATAGCCAGCACAGTGCCCTTTTGCCAAGTCTTAAATGTCCGTGTTCCTTACTGCTCCTTCAGGCCCAACTGTCTGAGTAGATCATATAGATAGTCGCCCCTAGACCTCTTGCACCTACTTCGATGTCTGTGACCTTTTTCTGTGAACCCCTAAAGCCTCAACTCCATGACAGATCATTATATTTGTCACGAAGTGGATTTAAGACTAGAGGCTGTCTACATATAGTGACAAGACACTAGTGAGAAGAAAGACTGAAAGGATAGATTCAGATGAAAAATTACAGTGCAAATGTGAAAGTTGAGATCATTGGCTCCGAGGTTGAGAACCGAAGTTGACTCTTCCTCGCCACTCCGGATGTCTAAATTGCTATGGCCTCAACCACCTCTAACTACCCTAAGGGGATAAGGTTCAATTAAGATTCACATACACCACGATACAGACAATAGATAGCTACTGTACGTAATTGAAATGACTGATCCAAACTATAAATGTACAGTTTTTATTTACACCTTTAAACAAAACTCAAATACATGTCAAATAAATAAAGTGCATGGGTGCCCACCTGGAACAAATCAAGCACATAAAAAAATGAATCAACCCCAACCCTTCTCCCACAATTTCAACCTGTATGGGGAAAGAAGTTTAGATTAAACAAAATACACCACACTGCACTTGGTGGGGTCTCAGATGTCGAGCCTCCACTCAACTAGCTGTTCTAAATGCTAATGTTACTGCTAATTTCACAGTCCTCTGGAACTACTACGAATTGTCTATACAATCACTGCACAGACTTCTTAACTACCCAGCCTATCCTGAAAATCTCCTGAACACTGCTCCACAGCTAACTGCACCTCTAAACTTCAGCAGCCGTCCTCTGCTATGATCTTCAACAAAACTATGTCTCAGTTCTGTCTTTCTGGTCTACCACCTGTAGACTAAACTTCAGCAACTGTCATCTGCTATACTTGGAACAAAACTGTATCAGTTCTGCCTATCTGTGCTGACCTCTGTAGAGAGTATTTTCCACCTTTCTCTCTCCACAAATTCTGGAACTGATGACTAGGTTTAAACACTGGATTCTGGAAAAACTGGCATAGGTAGCTGGTTTTGCTGCTACCACTCTGGATTTACCTGCCCGCTCCCCTCTGGATTCAGGCCTTCAGCTTTATTATGGCCGGGATGAAGCGAAATAAATTACAACCACGCTGGCAACCTGCCGATTTGCGTGTGTAAGAAGATTGAGCATCAGAGCTCCGGATTTTTCCACCAAAATCCCTTTCACCTGGAGAATGTCTTCCCTGCCTTGGGAAAACATATTTTTTCTCTTCTTCCACCTCTGGCAATTAACGCAAAACTTTGCGTTTCTGCGAATGCCACAACTTTGCTGTGGGGGAAATTTTGTGGTATCAAAATTCCGCTCTCTCTTTCCCACAAAGCCGGTACCTGCAAATTCGAATCGACTTGTCTCTGGTAGGCGGCTGGCAATTTCATTAGAGAGACCGACTAAGAAAATCAGTGCGTATTTATAATCAGGATCCCCCACGCTGCCCAAGCATGACGTCAATTGCGCGGCTTTGTTTCTAGCCCAATGGTCATTCTGCATTTCAAATGCAGTTTGATCTCGGCCACTCAAAATCGTAAACCATTCTGTTACTGCCTGCTCGTGTTACGTGCATGGGTAACACGTCACTCTCTCCCCCATCCCCCATTTAGACAAAGAAACGGGATATCGTACTCAGCCCTCTACTGACAATTGAAGCAAGACTGACAGCCTTATTTAAAATCCCGAAAAATGCGTCTAGCTACATGCCATATCTTTAAAAAAAAGAACTTGGTGCAAATCTGATCTAGGCTCTACAGTCATTCCTATAAAATAAAACTGCCACAATTCCCTACACACCAACTCTAAACTCCACCTACTAGTCATAGAGAAGAACATAAAGCAGATGAGATAAAACTCCAACGTGATCTCACTCTGAAATGTGTACAGAAAGAGGAGAAGGAGAAGAGACATGGGGTGAATTACCTGTAATCCTCCTAGAAATAAAAATGAAAAAAATTGCAAGGAAAAAAAAGACATGGGCCATTTGAAAGACAGAATCTTAGTACTTCATCACAATATTTAATAATTTTAAGTGGTAATCCTTTCAAGAAATGGCATCCCAACGAATTCACAAACAGACATGGCTTTGGTTGCAACAAAAAACTATTTCTGACTCTTTGAATGGACACAAAGTTTTGTTGTGTCTTGATGAGCTGGATTATATCTTCTCACAACAGATACTATGTGTTACTCCAACCTGTATGGTCTTTCTGGGTGAGGTACTCAAAAATCTGCCCAAGAGATGTCAGAGAAGCCAAGTGATCTAAGCTGAACGATGACCGACATTCTCCAGATATCACAGACATCTGTATGCATATCTCGTCAACAAAGTCTTAAAATGTTCTAGATAGCCTGTCTTGTGATGAACGAAGGTTTGTTTTCCTATAACGCGCGTGTTGAGGCTACTTCATGATGTGATTTTTATCGCGACAACTTATTATTAGTACCGGATTTTTGTCACACCATGTCGTACCTCAACTGAATGCAAGAGATACATGAAAGCGGTCACTGTGAGATGAGTATCTAGGTATGACGTAAAAGAACAGAGTTGGATGTGATGCTATAGCGTCAAGCTGTGTGTTTAAATGGCTTGTGTGTCAGCCATTGTAAAAGATTGTGTATTCAACAAATATTCAGAGGATGTTGGTAAGCTATATGCTTTTAATGACAGGCATAAGATGCCACATACTGCTTTGCCGGTTGGTGGCTAAGGATGGAAGAAGAAGAAGAAGAATAAGATGATGCCGGAATTGTAAATGAAGTTAATACGGGATGATACTTCCCAGGAGCAAGAAATGTGTTATAATCAAATTATATGAGTAAATATAATTGAACATTCGTTATACAGGGACGCCCCATTCCCCGAGGTCAAAAGGATTATTAAAAATGAATAATTGTTATGCCGGGACGCAACATACCCCAAAGTCAATGGACTGATAAATATGATGTGTGAATATTTGATGTACCGGGACGCTTAATTCCCCCGATGTTAATGGAAAAATATAGTGAACTTTTGTTATGCCGGGACGCTAAATACCCCGATGAAAAATGCAAATAATGAATGATATTATAAAGATATGAATAATGGAAAAGTTGAATGACACTGTATGAAAATCGAATCAAGATAAAGCAAGACTGTAAAACAGAGAGGGAGCATTCATGCCATATTCGTAACTGTGACGTTGTGAATGTATACTTACTGATTATTAAACTGTTGCCAAATCGTCTAAGCCCAGAAGTTTATCCAATCATTCAAGGTTCGTTCAAACAGTTGGTAACCTTATTCAGTATTTGAAGTTTTGACATGAAAAGGTTTAGATACGAAGGGTGGCTTCCATAATATTCAACAATTTAAACCAAATCAAGATAAATGAACTTTCACATCTTTATTAACACCAATGGACCCTAGACAATGAAAGAATTCGGGCAATTTCTCTATCCCTTAACAGCGTGCATTGAACATCATCATCATTTTCCTCTGTGCTCCATATAAAGCATCAAGCCACCACTGTATCCGGTCCCCTTGCAGGAAGCCTGTACCAAGTATTCACAAGTTCATATAGTGATGTCTTCGTGTAGCACTTTATGTTATAAGATGAGGTTGCCAGCCCCATGCACAACCTTAAATTAATCACCTTGGACGACATGCTTGAAGGTGCCAGAACTAAGGAATATATAATGATGACTATTGTTTAAAAAAAACAAAAGGTACAATGTCTGCCGATCATTACACTGCTTTTTTGACAGGGTATCTGGGATAAGTCAATGATCAGTGATCTTGCTTTAGCAGTCATGCTAGGATAAGGCAAATCTGATCCCCTTGCTTTTGTGGGATTTCAAGCTCAAAGAGGCAACAGTTTGATATTAGGATCAGCAGTATTTTATTAAACAGAAAACTTAAAATTCCAAATGTTTCTGCACTAACAACATTTTCTTTTAATTATCTGCCTACTCCTCACATTCGTACAATATCCCATGTGTAACTTACAGTCCTTAACCATGTCTTTCAGATTTGTCTTCATCTCTATGTCTGCTGCTTCAGGATGATCAAGCAGGTACTGATTTTTGGCCTTGATAGCTGCCTGTTCCATGTCACGCTGGTGTATTGTGTCAGCATCTGTGTTAGCACATCTGTACAAATTACATGTATTAGTTAGAAGACAACATAAACAGAAATGGAAGTATACCAATATCAAAAGTAACATACAGGATGTCTGATAATTCACTTGATTTTGAAATTCAATAACCTTGAGCATACGTGTGTTATGGATAAGTAATGCTGCACTTGCTGCCTTAAACCAAGGAATGTTATTAATCACATTCATTTAAATTCACATTCAAAATAAAAATCTCAGGTTACAGTTTTTTAATGTCTCCATGTGGGCCCCCTTTATAACAAGCACAATGTTCAGCTAATACAATAATTGCCATCTCCAGATCGGTCACTATCTCCACTGTGCAATGAATGACTGGTAAAGGGTTACCAACCTGCAGAAAAAAATTTGGAGCTACCTAGTGCATTACTGGTAATTGTTTCGTTATATGCCGCGTTGTTCTGTTTTTAATTTGATTTGTAACCCACTGAATCATCTTTGGATGCCCTGTACATAAGAATATTGTATATTTTTTCATGAAGCAAAAGCAGTTTGCGTTTAATCATATCAGAGTGTACTTCTCAGAAATGAGGAAGCTGTTTTATCAGCTGTTAAATATTTTTATCAACACTTCCATTCAATTTTACTCTGCACAGCAAGATTCTAGGTTCTTCTACAATAGAAATGTAAAAAATATAATTCCTTAATTATGCAAAAAATATTGGCTATGCTCCATACTGACTATGCTAAATAGCACTGATTTAAGAATATAAGAAACATTTGTTTTGTTTAAAGGGTAATTAAAAACAAAAACATAAATAATACTTTTTAGATATCTGAAGAAAAAAAATCCAGTCTTTAAAGGCAAAGGCAAGATATAAGAGAAGATTCCCCAAGGTCTCTCTATAGAGACAAAGAAATATTGAGACCAATGCTCCCATCAGGCACGTTATAAACGGTAACTAAGGTGGGGGCGGTGCAAGTAGCTGTCCATGTGAAACAAATTGCTACAGAAACCACCAATATAAGAGCACATGAAATGATCCTGTGTAGGCTTCCTGCAAGACAGCCCACTGCAGACGTGGAATGACTAAAAGACTAATACAGACTTAAACAGTACATACTAGTCCTAGTTCTAGCTATCCAGAGTTCACCCTATTTAGGACCTTGAGAATTTAACCCAGAAAAGACTTAACATCTAATTCATCAAGATGCAGTCTATGAGCATTTATGTGGAAGACCTATTTCTCCTGGCATGTTTGCTTTCATTTATTCAAAGGGTGTGGAAGCCCAATGGCATTATGTAACTGTCCTTACAACCAGACATCTGTGCTAGTCTATGACAAGGAAGTGAGTGTTTCTTTCATCAGATAATACAGCTATTTATAGATTTGATAATTAAACTTATCCTGCTTTTCGGGCAGATAGGACTCGTGATCCTTGGTTGGTAGCTGCTCTGGGGTGCAGGGCAGATTACATTTAGTAATCATGTTTGTAATTCTGTACCACAGATCACTCCTGTAAAACGTAGTGTGAATAATTGGGTGTGTGGTGAAGAGTGACGCTGTAGGGGTTACCCTAGGTTCTTTGGTGCTAGCCTTCATGGCAGACAGACGTGTGTTCATGACCAGTGAGTCATGGTTCTTCCAGTGTTTGCCTTTAAGGCAAAGTGATGTGTTTATAACCAGTAAACTTCTGGTTTCTTTGTGTGTCAGCCTTCGGGGCATAGGAAATTGTTTAAAGCCAGAGAACATGAGATTCTTGGTGGTAGCCATTGAAGCTGATAGATGTATTGTTGACCAGTAGATTTGATGGTCAGTGATGTCAGCCTTCAACTGACTGTAAGTGTTTGACAGCCATAGTGAATATGGGCCTTTAGTAAACGTGATTTAGTGGACATGAGACAATGTGTATCTGCTAAGGATTGACAGATGATCCTGGAGCTGTATATATGTAGAGATGTACAGCCGATGTCCGCAGGTAAAAAGGAAAAGTAGTTTCTGGTGAGAGATTGGAATATCTCTGATACGTGAAGCATATATGGACATGGCGTGCCTGAGTAAATTCATATGTACTGTTGGACTGTCTTCATTTACTTGTGCATTATTGAAAATAAATGTAATGGACCGTTTACCACTACTTCAGCCTTGTCAATCTAGTTGACTGTTGACTCGTTCACGATCTTATTCCTACCCTAGTTGCTACAGCCACTAGACTAAAGTAAGCTGTAGAATAATTATAGAATTCTACCTTCGATAATATTAACAACAAGAGATAACCCGAGCCAAACCAAAGAAGAGTATAGCCATAGCTCAACAATGGCCTCTCCCGGTGTCTCTCAACAGTAGCCTATCTAAGAGAAGGTAAAACTCTAATTCAATCCATTGCTGCCTTGCGGGAATATCCGTTTACAGGAAAGGCTTTGGGAGTAAATCCTGAGGATAAATCCGGAGTCGGAGTCCCTAAGGCAGTCTAATGTTGATTTGACATTATTCTGCCAACTCCTGCGACATGACTGGTACCAAACTGTATCGGCTACTGTCATTCCTTCGGATCTACCAGCTGCGTGGAGAGGGGAAACATGCTGCATGGGAATCAGCTTGATCTCCATATAACTGTGCCCAAGCTCACGTCCTGGAGAGCTTCCGATAGTCAGTTGTGAATGAAGGGGCTATTTTTACTGCTTCTCGTATAAATCTATATTTACAACACTGTATGTCTTACTTACTTACTTACTTAGTCGTTCCCCTTCTACCGTGAGGTGTAGAGGTTTGGAAGAGAGAGCGCCAGACTATTCTATCGGCTGTCACTGTATGTCTACCACTGTATTTTACTTTATTCTAAGACTCTATTTTTTTTCACATTATAACATCTCTGAATTAGGCATATACTTTAGAATCGGTGGCATCTTACTCTCGATTGTAAACAGAATACTAACAGCTGGCAGGCAGGGTAGGAAGATGTGGTTATATGGCTCATCATCTGAGCATGCACTATCTGGGTCATATGTGTTCACCAAGATGTCATTTTGCTTACCGTGTGTGGACTGGTAATGTTTAGTTTAACAAATATATGAATCACTAATTGTGGTTTAAAATATATTCTACATTTTCTGTAAAGCAACAACCAAGTGTTTTACACGGCCTAAGAAAGTAAGACTACACAGAAACGCAAACAAATGCATGCTTGTCATACATCATATAACCCAAATGAAGGCAGGAGATACTGCCAAATCTATAGTAATATATGAAAATATTTTCAAAGCAAGCAGAGATTGGTTTGAAAGATTAATGCATTTTTAAGGCAGCAAACATCTATTTGTCAAAAATTTCTGGCTGAGTTTCAACAGAAGCTGTTCAATTTCCGGTGGCACATAATTCAGCAGAGGGGAAAAAAAAACTACCAATTTAGCCAAACAATTAGCAAAACAGGAAACGTCGAAATCGACAAAAAAATTAATTGATTGAGTAAATACATTTTTGTTTTGCTCATTTATTTTACTTTTTAATTTTTCTCCTTTCTTAGAGCGAAAATGTATCTGACAATCGATGTCACATGAGAGTCAAGTAAACAGAGAACGTCATTAAATCAACCTAAGCCATTAAATAATAAATGAAAAAGAAAACTTTAACTATGATCTTACTTTCTATTGTTAGTGAAGTGCTCATAGGTAATGTCAGTTGCTTTACAAGCATAACAACTAGTGGCACCACACACACATGTCATCTTGTTGCAGCCAGTAACTTTGACAAATCGTTTGCCACACCTGTGACATTTTCGCATCACAGCCTCTGAAATCTTATTTTCAATATAAACACGCATATCTGTCTCTGCCTTCTTCTCAACTTCATTACATCTTAGAGGGATGTGGTTCAGTTCTCGGCACAATCTGCAGATGACAAATTGACACACTATAACTTATTTGTTGTATTAATATAGTTACTTAGGTGATGTGAAGGATCAGTTCATGACATTTATATGTGCAAAAGCTTACAGATTTATTACAGATCACAGCCACTGTCTGGGTACTGGTTACAAAGAAATAAAAAAAATATTACTGACCAGAGCATGTAACAAAGGAAGATAACTAACAAGACATAAACAGTGTAAAGAGGTGCTACAAAAATAGATAAAGACAGTCCCGCAGCAGATACTGCCATAAGGGAGTGAAGTGTTAGAGACTTCACTATACTAGGTCCCAGCAGTATGAGGTGGGGTGATCACTCCCTTCCTCACTGCTTTTGTCTTCCCTAATTGAATGATGCAGTCATGTACCCATTTCATTCATAACCCTCCACTCCCAAAGGAGCATAGGCCTTCAATAAACACATGCCAAGTCCTCTTGTCACGTGCCATCATCTCAAATTTTTTCCACGTTCTCCTTATCATTTTCACCTCTGTTTCCAGCTCTCTTCTCCATGTGCTTCTTGGTCTACCTCTGCTTCTCTTGCCCTGGGGATTCCAGAACAAGGACTGCCTTGTAATGTTTCATATTAATTTACTGTTTACAGGCCTCAGGGTTTCTCTTCCTTATGTGTTATATCAACAGGTTTCCTCAGTGTGTGTCCTATCCATCGCCATTGTCTTCTTCTCATCTCTTGTTCCACTGGCACTTGTCTAGTTTTTGTCCTCAGTTCCACGTTGGTAACCTTGTCATACCATTTTAATCCCTCTATTCTACGCAAGCACCCATTTATGAAAGTCTGTAGCTTTTTGGTAGTTGTCTTTGTTGTTCTCCATGTCTCAGAGCCATACAATAAGACTGACTTCACATTTGAGTTGAAGATTCTTATTTTCGTGTTGGATCCGATTTCTCTTGATCTCCATATATTTCCCAATGCAATGAAAGCTCCTCTTGCTTTTTGTATTCTTATTTTGATATCACTGTCTGTCCCTCCAACTTTGTCTATATTGCTGTCAAGTTATGTGTACGATTCTACATCTTGTATTGGTGCTTCTTCAAGTTCAACCCTGTTATCACTACCTGCATTTATTTTCATTATCTTTGTCTTTTTCCTGTGTATTTTCAGACTCAATTTCTGTGACCTCTCATCGAGCGTTTTCAATTTGTCCTGCATCTGATTACGGTTATGGGACAGAAGAGCCAAGTCATTAGCAAAATCCAGATCATCCAACTGCTTAGTCAGAGTCCACTGGATTCCATTTCTGTTGTGTGTTGTCGATGTTCTCGTAACCCAGTCTATTGCTAGTAAGAAAAGAAATGGAGACAAGAGGCATCCCTGTCGCACTCCTGTTCTTATCCCAAACGGTTTTGTAAGCTGTCCTTCATGAAGAACTCTGCATGTCATGTCTTCATATGTTTTCTTTATTAAATTAATGATCTTCAGGGGAACTCCATAATGCCTCATCAATTTCCAAAGTGATTCTCTGTCTACACTGTCAAATGCCTTTTCGTAGTCCACAAATCCGATGTATAGTGGTGAATTCCATTCCAGACTTTGTTCAACTATTATTCTCAAAGTGGCTATCTGGTCTGTACAGGATCTGTTTTGTCGAAAACCTGCTTGTTCATCTCTCAGTTTCTTGTCTATAGACTCTTTTAATCTTTCAAGGATAATCCTGTTTAATACTTTTCCTGGCACTGAAAGTAACATTATTCCTCTATAGTTTGTACACTCTTGTAAATTTCCCTTCTTAGGCAACTTAACCAGATATCCTTCTTTCCATTCTGCTGGTATCTCTTCCTTTTCCCAGACTTTACCAAGTAATTTATATAACATCTCTGTAGCCGTGTCGATATCTGCTTTGATGGCCTCTGCTGGAATGCCATCAGGAACAGACGCTTTTCCATCTCTTAGAAGCTTTATGGCTTTCTTTATTTTTTCTTTTGTTGGTCTTTCACCATTAATTTGTAGCTCTTCTTCTGCTGGCTGGATGTCCGGCGGGTTTTGTGGAGCTGGTCTATTGAGAAGGTCCTCAAAATATTCTGTCCACCTCTTCATTTGCTCTTGTATATTGCTGAGCAGTTTTCCATTCTTGTCTTTTATGAAGGAACTTGTTTGCTTGTATTTCCCCGTTAGCTTCTTAGTGCTGTTACACAGTTCTCTCATATTCCCTTTGGCTGCAGCATCTTCTGCCTCTCTTGCCAACTCCTCAATATACTTCCTCTTGTCTCTTTTGATACTTCTTTTTACTTCTTTGTTTGCTTCTGTGTACACTTCTTGAGCCTTGGCTTTGGAACTTCTGGTTTTGCTTGTGTTTAAATCTGCTTTCTTGTTTTTCCTATCTTTTATCTTATTGATGGTTTCTGTGATTATCCATGCTTTTTGTTGTCGTTCCCTTTTCCCCAGTATTTCTTCACATGTCTCATTCCATACCGTTTTGATTTGCTGCCAATAGTCTTCTGTATTCTCTGCATCTTCCAGCTGTTGGAGCACTTGGAATTTGTTGGATATTGTGACCGCAAATTTGTCTCTTGTTTCTTGATTTCTTAGATGTCCTACATTAAATTGTTGTCTATAATTTTGCATTGTTGCATATCTCTTGAGTTTCATTTTTACTTTGGCTATCAGAAGGTGGTGATCTGATGCCACATCTGCTCCTCTATATACTTTTACATCCTGCAATGATGATCTAAACTTCTTGTTTATGCACATATGATCAATCTGATTTTCTGTTCTATGGTCTGGTGATATCCATGTTGCCTTGTGTATTCTCTTATGTGGAAACATGCTTCCTCCTATAGCCAGTTGATTTGAAGCACAGAAGTTTGAGAATAGTTCCCCATTTTCATTCATTATTCCTAGCCCCTGTTTTCCCATGACTTCTTCAAAGCCGGTGTTGACTGTACCTATCTTTGCATTCATGTCACCCATCAAAATTGTGATGTCTCTTCTTTTTACTTTTTCCATAATTTCCTGTAGTCTAGTATAAAATGTTTCTTTCACCGACTCTTCTTTGTCATTAGTTGGTGCATAACATTGGATGACATTTACATTTATTTTCTTTTTAGCTGTTTTAAAAGCTGTTATTATTCTGGATCCAACAGCTTCCCATTCAATGAGTGCTTTCTGTGCTTCTTTAGATAACATAAGAGCTACCCCTTCACTGTGGTGTGAACTTTCGTCTTCATGTCCTGAGGACAGCACCAATTCACCTGTGATAAGTTTCGTCCTGTCTACCCCCTTCCATTTTGTTTCACACAGTCCCAGAACCTCGATTTTATATTCCCTCATCTCTGCTGCTACTTGTGCCACTTTCCCTTGTTCGTTTAATGTCCGAACATTCCAGGTGCCAAATCTGGAAGTTCTCCTAGAAGAAAGAAGGTTAGTCAGCAACATAGACTCCTTTCGGCTTTCTCTGTGTTGCATCATACGCCTCCCTGCGAGAGGACCTTCCCCTGTCTTGGATGGCTGTTTTATTTTCTTTAATTGACTTGTCCATGTTTGTTGAAGTTTTTTGTGGTTTAAATATTTTATGGGTAATCGGCCCCATGCCCAACCCTCCTTAGTCAGTACGATTCTACAAGTTATGAATTACAAAATTATTAACAAGTCAGAAATTAAATTTTTGACGGGGGAGGGGGAGAAAGAGAAATGGTTAACCCTGGGTCGCAGAAACACTGGTCAATGTATAAACAGAATCAATAAAAACTTTACAATCAATAAAGGACCTACAAAACAACGCGTAACAAGAAACAATACAGTCAAAGAGAAAGATGGAAATATCCTATCTATAAATATCAGACATGAAAATATGGACACAGCACTCTCTGTAATGTACAATAGCATGAAAAGCAGCGACCTAGTGTACTAGACTGTCCAGATACATCTGAAGACAACTTGCTTATTTTATGAGATTAAATAGAAGCGGCAATAACAGCTACAAAGAATGGAAAGGCAGTAGGTGTCAACTATCACATTGCACTTTTACTAGGCTGTCATATCTCAGGATTAAAAACTGAAAACAACAAAAATCCATAGAAACAAACGTTTCATTCAGAGTGGTAAAGAGACAACACACGCCAACCAACAATGTACCAACTACAAAAGAACTCACTATATGCCCCCAGTAAGAGTGCCACAAGAAATGAAAGAAATCCAGGGAAAATACAGAAGACCTGCAATAAAGAACTAAGCAACACTAATGGGGATAGACAGAAAGGGCAATATAACATGCATAGGAGATGCTGAAAGACATGAGAACAGCTCAAGAACAATGAGAAGAGATGCAGTGAGATAGTAGAGCTGGAAGTGGAAAATAAAGAGCTACCGATGAAGAATGCAGAAAAACAACTCACCAGCACACACACACACAAATGTCACATGGTACAAAATAATTTTTAAAAAAAAAAAGGTAGTAAACAATGAAAACCTGGAAGGAAAATCTGGAAGTGCATTGCAAATATCAGGAACATGCAACAAGCTACCTAAACAAATATTTGGAAGGTGTCAGAAAAACTTAAGAGAGAAAAAGCATAAGCACTCCATACACAGCAAGCAAACACCACACAGGCAGGAAATCTGAAGGCTAAGACCAGGTGCTTTAGTGGGGAACATGAAAAACACAACATCCACTACACACACAATATCTTGGGGGCAATAAAACACCTATTCTCTGAATGAGAACCTCAACATCTGAGGAGAATAAGGTGATAGGATTTAAGGAGGTAATGGCACAGAGATGACAAGATCCATGCACAAACTATCTTAACATCAATTCTTAAGTTATACTTACCATCTACCTTGCAAAAGACAAGAACTGTGTGGTTGCTTAGCATCGAGAGGATGCAATGAACATTAATATGCTATCTCTCGTGTGGAAAAATCACAAATTCTACAACATTGAAAGATTTGATTCTACATGCCCAAGGCAAGCTGAAAAGATATTAACCTTAACTGCTTGTTCCAGACAATGTGATGTTGACATGATATTTACATGAAGAAACATGACTTTCAAATTATTATTCTGATGATCAAACGCACCTACATCTGAAGTAATATTCCTCATGTAAGCAAGTATTTTACCTGCATGATTCTTTGAGGCAATCAGGACTCAGGCACTTAAAGACTTTGTCATTTGGATCTGACATGATGGCAGCAAAAGGACAGAAAGGGCATGTCACAAGGTCTGGAATGTTGGCCTGCTGTACTTCCTCTTCCTGTAATCGACGGACAATCTTTGAGAACAGACCGGCAGGGATGATAGTCTGAAGGTAGCTCAGAGGAATTTCCTGGTCACATTCTCCAGTTAGGCAGGGGAATCTAAAAAAGATAATATGTTAATGCTATCACTGAAGGAACAATTAATGAATAAAGTTCAAGCAACACAACATAAACAACACATCTTCAGGCCTGCCAACCAATAATTTTGGTCCTAGTAAAAGAAGTGCAAATTTTAAAATACTGATAATAACTGAAAAAAAAACACTCCCTATGTATAAATTCTAAATGATAATAAAGAGAAATGAATGGACGACGGCCATCAATTAAGACGTTAGCAAACATATTTACACTAACACGTTCCTATCCTTGGCAATAAACTTTCTTAGCTAAACATCTCATATAATATTTTCAGGATGCTGATAATTTCAGACCAGATTACATCAAGTACCATCTCCATCTTGATGACTGGTTATAAATGAACCTTTACTATTTTCTGCTTCTTACCTTTAATGGTACTCTTGACACTTTTCTGATCACCTAAAGGTGTTTCATTTCCACGTATAGTATTGTCGTCTTGCTATCTATTAGTTTTCAACTCTACCTGTAGTCTTTGTCATCTGACCAAATTAATTTTTTTTATTTTAGTCACAACTCCAAAAATGTCACATCAACATTTTGTCCTTATTTTAGTACTTAAGGATCTAATTGTTTTTTTATTAGTTTTTTTCACTACATCCCTATTGAGTTTTTTAATTAGTTTCTTATATCGACTGTTCCTGTGAGACATTTTATTTATGAAAGCTATAACATCTCACTGTTTTCTTGCTTGTGTCAGACAATTAAATTAAATAATTTACATACTTTAAACTAGTGGTAGGCAACCCAGGAGCTGTAAGATCTACTTTAAATACACTGAGCTCTCTAAGGATCTACCGTTATAAAATCATGCATGTTTACAGGTTTCAGAGCATGTGGAATAAGTAAAGCCTATATGTAACATTTATCTCTGCGGCAAGATCTGCTTTATCCCCACCGACAGAGCAGTGGAAAAAATATATTTTACTAAATAAAGGAATTTGTGCATGGGGCTGGCAATCTCATCATGTAAAACAATTTACTGTGCTCAATACATATTTTACTGAATGTTAATTTCACTCTAAAGAAAAGATCGCTTTCTATCTTATGCAGTTGATGAATAAAGTGATCTGTTGATAAATTAGTTTGCGGGTGTTCACATGGAATGTGGTGAAAGTACCTTTAAACCTGGGGACATCCACACTTTTAAGTACTAGTGGGATCAGATTAGTCTGAAATTTACTTAAAAATTCTTTTTTTTTTTTTTTGGCCCCTGAGTCACTTAGAGCAGTGCTCGGCAACTGGTCCGCCTCAGGCGTCTGCCTGGTGTGCCCTGACACCAATCAGAATACACCACATAATGGTGTACAAAATTATATTATGGTAAAATATTATGAAAAGAAACCCACGTGCTCAATTTTACAAATAATAAGTTGGGTTATCATCATCAACCGATCCATCACAAAAAATTAGAGTGTACTATGACTGCAGCAAATTTTTAAATATTTACCATACTCAACTACTTAAATATTATAGTGTACTGTGGAGTTTCGTAAAGCACTTAAGTGTGTCGTGAAGTAAAAACAGGTTGCAGAGCACCAACTGATCTACCAACTGGTCCCTTGGGATCTACCAGTAGAACACGATTGACCAGCTGCTAACCCCTGCTTTAAATGCTACATGGTATTTATATAAAAATACAAGTAAATCCTTTCAGTGATATGAAAAAAATGTATGAATATATGGCAACTGCGGTAAAGTTGAAAAATCAGAAACACATACTCCACCACAAATAGTAAAATGTTAGCTTTATGGGACATGATCACCAAATAAGTCAAACAAGACCCTGTGCCTAACTAATCTTCATCAGCAAAGAGTCACGGTAGCACAGTGGTTAGTGCACTGGCTTCCTAGCTCGGTGGTCCGTGGTTCAATCCCTAGTTGAGGTGGGATTTTTTAGATGGCCCCGGGGTCGACCCAGCCTCATGAATTGGGTACCAGAGCAACTCTGGGAAGATTAAGGCGGCCGGCATGATGCTGACCACATCACCCCTAGTGTGCAGATGGTCAAGAAAATATGGGCCTAACACCATATTCCCAATATGCCTCAACTGGCATGTAATGGGATCCTTTCCTTCCCCTTCCAAACAGTCACACAAGAAAAGTGGATATGAAGAGACCAATCAACTAAAATCAACAAGAATGTATTAAATAACGGCATGACAAAATCTTAAGAGAATAACACTGTACATTAATTTACACTGTACTTGAAGTAAGTGTCTTGCAATAAGTTACACTTGTCTTGGGGAACACAATCTTGACCCAGATATAACAATACTTATTCTAAAGACTAAAAGTCATATTGAAACTGAAAGCACACTGGCATTACACTGGACAGCAGACTAGCATGGAAAAGTCCAACGGATTAGAACCAGCTAGAGGCCAGACAGTGAATTACTCTGATGAAAACACTAGCAGGAACTGCTTGGGACATGGAGCATCACATACTGAAACTGTTATACAGAAGGACATGTTAGACTGGCACTGGAATATGAAATCCCAGCCTGAGTAGTGCTTCTAAAATCCAACTTTGACAGAATAGTCATGATAGAAAACCATGCGCTGAGTCATAACTGTAACAGTAAAATCTACAACCCCCCCCACCCCCCCCCCAAAAAAAAAAAAAAAAAAAAAAAAAAAACCGAAATAAACAAAGTGACAAATCTACAAACAATGCATGCTAGAAAAGACTAGAGTATTACAACCAGCAAAAACCATTTCAGAGACTCACAAAGCACCCTACAATTGACAAATTGTTAGGATATGAACGGCAGAGACAGCAGAGAAGCTGCTTTGCACAAAAAACTAAAGAGTTCACCCCCACACCCCCCCCATACCAGTGCATGTCCCGTGTAGTTCCTGGGAGTCTCTGATGAGACAAAGAATAAGACTACTGTTCCCTCAGGCAAGTCTTTTAAGATGACTAATATTAGATTGTGGCTGGCAACCTCACCATGTAAAACAAACTTCTACAGAAACTGCTGCTGTAAGGGCATGTGAAAGCTTTGTTTAGGCTTCCTGTCGGGGAGCTGCAGTGGTGGATCCATAGGAAAATGATGTATCATCATCATTTTCCACCGCAAAGACAAAGGCAGAGCCCCTAATGATAAGCAGCACATTCCAAACATGGAACAAGATTTTCTGAGCTGGCTGACAACATGACAGAAGTGATGGAAACATGCAGCCAAATGAATATGGAAAGGAAGCATGTAGCTATTGAATAAATAAATAAAAAAAGACATATACAACTACAGAAATGGACTGCTTGGCTAACTGTTCAGGCTGTGCCACTTTCTGTTTTGTAAGTTTCTATTGGATAATATTCATGATTCTGCAGGAGCATATTCTGATATATTACATTTGTACATTTTTCATTACTTTTACTTTATTTGTGACTATATCCACTCTTCTTACGCGACTCTTTGTTGAAGAAGCTATTGAGCAGCAGTCTAGTTTCTGTTGATCAGGTCTCATTAAGCTCTTACTTTCCCATAACAAACATTTAAGCTTGTTTCTAAATACACAGCTTTCTGAACATGGTATTAAGTTAATGTTTACTTTGTTTTCATTTCACCAAACGCTGCCTCAGTAGATCGGATCACACAAGTCTTGCAGAACAAGTGACCCTCAGAACAACTGGCTAGATCCTCAAGGAGACATTCATCATCAAAGCAACAGCAACACTCATGGAGCTCTCCTGAAGCTCTGGCCTTTTCAACTTTCAGTTTCCGGTCTTGTTCTTTCTGATTGACGTAATCTATGAAATAAACCATATTATTTTGTAATAATGAAAACAAAAGAAGGAGTCAATAAAAGAAAAGAGTGCATCCCGGAAAATAAATACATTTAAAAGTATAATGTAATCCTAAGTAATGGTATTCTAAACCAGGGCTGTGGAGTCAGAGTTGGCCGTTTTTTTTAGTGGAAACGGAGTTAGTAAAAAATGTCCAGACTCTGAAGTTTCTGTCACATGACGAGTAAAAAACTGTAGGAGGAGACAGACTTCTAAAAATTTCAGCAGTCAAGTTGGAAAACATTTGGGCTGACTCCACAACCCTGTTCTAAACAAATCATGGTGTTCAATAGATAGAGAATGCCCTTTACCTTTTCACTCCTTATAGAGCATGGAGCTACTACCGCAGGCGATCCCCCCCCCCCTTCCCCCCTTGCAGGAAGCTTGTAGCAATTTATATTACATGATGAAGTTGCCAGCCCCATGCATAACCTTCTATTAGCTGCCTTTTATGGCATGACTGAGGGCACAGCAGTCCTATGTCACAGAATGTACAATCCTGTGTAGACTCCCTAACCCTCACTTGAGATCATCATTATCATGTAACGTTTTCTTTCCAGAATGTTGTCTCCATTACAGCTACTCTGAACGCATCACGATTCTGGGCAAGTGGACCTGCATCAGCCAAAGACAAGGTCAGACTCTCTGTGATGTCCTGGGGCCACCGTCGTTTAGGTCGACCCTTTCCCCTTTTTCCAGGGATCATGCCTTCCATCACTATTTTTTCCAGACTATTATGTCTTTTTATATGACCGAAAAATTTCAGCTTCCTTATTGCGATGGTATTTAGGAGCCAATTTTCCTCTACGTTTAGTGAGTGCAGTACTTCTCTGTTGGTCTTTTTTTCTGTCTAGGGTATTCTCAACATCCTTCTGTAGCATTTCATTTCAAATGATGTAACCTTTTTGGCAACTGTTTTATTGAGTGTCCAAGTCTCGCAACCATATGTTGCTGCTGGGAATATAGATGCTCTGATCAGTTGTAACTTTGTTTCTTTGCTTGTGCCTTGCCATAGGTTTTTCATCTGTATTAGTTTATGAGATAAAAGGATCAAAACACTTGTCTGAACGGAGAAAGGTGGGAGCAAGACAACTCCTTTGATGATCAGATCATTTTTTGTAATGCTTTGTGTAGAGTTTCTTACATGAAAAGAAACCCTAGGCTGTGTAATTAACCATGACGAACAGGTCAGTAGGAGAAAAAGAAACTAATAGGACAGTCCTCCAAGTAAGGGCTTATGGGAAGGATATAGAACTCTGGCCCAGTAAAAAATTGTTACAGGTTGCACCAACCACAACACAAGAAAAGCCACTTGCCCAAGACTAGAAGAGTCCTCACCAGAACTGATCTTATAAAAGTGTAATGCTTCTTACAAATCTTCTTGTGATAACTGTGAAGTCCAGAAAAGGAACACTGAATGTGAGAACACCACACAAAACTGGCAACACAGCAAAATTGGCACAGGAAATGAAACTACAAAACTCTTCAGACTAGTTGAGACAAGAAGGTATGGAGAAAGACAAACAAGGTGAATAAAGAAGAAAACTGCCTTCAATGGTACCTATACCTTGTAGCGGTATGGCAGCTTGTGTACCCTGACAATCCCCAGAGCTATGCCAGTGGGAATTTTACTCCTGGTAGGTTCAACCAAGCTGGACTGGTCTGCGTGGGTAGGGGTCAGACAAAAGCTGGTACCTTGGTCCTCCAGGTTGGGGGTTTTAGCACAGGGCTGAAACCCCTGTCTTTGTAAAAAATCGCACATGTTACGGAAATGGCAACAAATGGAAAAACCTTGATGCGGGACAGACATCCGGAGTCTCAGGCTCATATGACTGCCTGTGGTGAAAGCCGAAAGGAAGCCATTGGCATGAAAACGGATGCCCTGACCACAAAACACGAAACCAGAATTGGATTTCGGAACGTCAGAACTATGAATGAGGCAGGAAAGCTGAGACAAATCACAGCAGAGATGAGGAACTACAAATTACATATCCTGGGAATAAGCGAGAGCAGATAGACAGGGACAGGGAGAATAAAAACAGCTACAGGGGAAACAGTACATTATTCTGGTAGAGAGGATGGTCAGCACAACAAAGGTGTAACCATTATCCTGAAGAAAGGAATGGAAAGGTCTTTACTGGAATGGAAACCCATGAACAACAGACTGATAAGAACAAGACTGAGAGGGAGATTCACCAACACCACAATTATACAATGCTATGCACCAACAAATGACAGCGATGAAGAGATCAAGGAAGAGTTCTATCAAGAGGTCTAAAAGGAAATGGAAACTGCACCCAGGTACGATCTTATTATAGTAATGGGAGATCTTAATGCGAAAGTTGGAATACACAATAATTATGATGAAAGAGTAATGGGGAAATGCGGCAGTGGAACAGTAAATGAGAATGGGGACAAATTAATAAGCTTCTGCAGTATTAACAACCTGGTCATTGGAGGAACACTTTTTCCGCACAAAGAAGTGCACAAGTTAACATGGGAATCACCAAACGGCCGGGATAGAAACCAGATAGATCACATAATGATCAATGGCAGATGGAGACATGCACTACAAGACGTGAAAGTAAGAAGAGGCACAGATGTGGGAAGTGATCATCACCTAGTAGTAGCAAGACTGAAGGTGAAACTCAGAGCTGCTGGACCAGTTCCAGTCAAACAGAAAAGATATAACATCATGAAACTTAAGGACCCTCTCACCAGAAAAGTTTTCGAGGTTGACGTAAAGAGACGATATCAGATTACCAAAAGCCAGGAAAGAACAGAGACCGATGATGTTGACCAGAAATTCAACACCATCTCAACAATATACAAGGAAAGCAGCAAGCCATGCTTGGGATTCCAAGAAAGAAAGAGCCAAAACTGGATAACACCAGAAACGCTAAACACCATAGCGAAGAGAAAGGAAATGAAAGAAAACAGAAGCTAAGTCTCCCAGGTTAAAGGCAATATATAGTGAACAGTACAGTCAGCTTTTCAAGGAAGTAAAATGTCAAACCCGTTCTAACAAATTGACATTTCTGGATGACCTTGCAAGACAGGCAGAAGAGGCATCACTGAGAAATGAACAAAGCACAGTTTATAAAATAACTAAAACTATCAGTGGAAAACGAGGTGCAAACAACATAACGTTAGTAAAGAGACAAGCAAGGAAATCTCATCACCACAGCACAGGGGCAGGAAACAAGATGGGCAGAGCACTTCAGAGAAACACTGAATAAGTAACCACCAGAGACTCAGCTAAATGTTCCTGAGGCTGAAAGTGACTTAGACGTAAATACAGACATTCCACGAAAAGAAGAAATCATCACAGCTATCAAAGGGTTAAAAAATGGAAAAGCGCTTGGCCACGACAATCTAAATTCTGTGTTATTCAAGGCAGACCCTGAACTAGCAGCAGAACTATTAGAACCACTATTTGCACAAGTCTGGGAAACTGAAACAACACCAACAGAGTGGAGTAACGGAATAATTGTCAAATTGCCCAAGAAGGGCGACCTTGCAGAATGCAACAACTGGAGAGGAATTACTCTCCTCTCAGTTCCCAGCAAAATACCAGGAAGGATAATCATCCAGAGAATTTCAAAAGCAGTTGACCATAAACTGAGGAAAGAACAAGCGGGTTTTAGAAAGAACAGAAGATGTGCAGATCATATATTCACCCTCAGGAACATTATAGAGCAGTGCTCAGAATTGCAGAGAGAGCTATACATTAACTTTATTGATTTTGAAAAGGCTTTCGACAGCATAAACAGGCACAGCCTATGGAAAATACTGAGGGCTTATGGAATTCCCAGCTGCATTGTTTCCATCATAAAAAGCCTCTATTCTAACTTTACTTGCAGTGTTGGATTGAGTAATGTAACTTTCGAAGTGAAAACGGGAGTACGACAGGGATGCCCCTTATCAACAACATTATTTTTGACAGCCATAGATTGGGTGATGCGCCAGACAACAGAGGGCAGTCCAAGAGGAATTAGATGGACGTTTTCTACACTGGAAGACCTGGAGTATGCTGATGACATTGCACTACTCGCTCATTCACATCAACACATTCAAGAAAAAACCGATAGACTGAATAAGTATGGCCAGCAGGTTGGCCTGAACATTAATCTGAAGAAGACAGAGGTCATGACACTAAATGTGGGCAATCCTGAGCCAATAACAGTAAGGAACCAGCAGTTAGAACAGACAGACACATTTACTTACCTAGGATGCATGAAAAACACCTGACGGCGGAACAAGCAAGAACATTAACAACAGAATGAATAAAGCGAGAACAGCCTTTGCTAGTCTCAATACCATTTGGAAGTCTTCCCAGTACTGCACAAACACCAAATTAAGACTGTATGAGAGCTGTGTACTTTCTGTGCTTCTCTATGGTGCGGAATGCTGGAGAGTAACAGAGAAAGAAATGTTGAAACTGTCCTCCTTCCCCACAATCTGCCTAAGGAAAGTTCTCTGAATCTTTTGGCCAAACACCATCAGTAACCAAGAACTACTTATTTGGAGTAACCAGGAGGACATGCATACCATCATAGCTGGCAGACGCTGGAGTTGGGTTGGCCACGTCCTCAGAAGGGACCTTAATACCATCACAAGAACAGCTATGCTATGGACCCCCAAGGGAAAGCAAAGGAGAAGCTGACCAAAAACAACTTGGCAGAGAACTGTGGAGGCCGAGATGCAAGGAATGAACCAGAGCTGGGGCATGTACGAAGGATGGCCGCCGACCGAGCAAAGTGGAATCAATTTGTTGCTGCCCTACAAGACACCACCAGTCGTGATGGCCACTGACTGCTTTGATGGTTGGCGGTTATGGATCAAAGAAGAAGAAAAGTAACTCAAATTTTTTAAAAAGACAACTAGCATGGAAAAATCAACAACAAACATAAATTTGTGAACAATATGACGAATTACTGATTTTTATTTATTTTCAATTACTGATTATTATTATTAATAACTGTATATCCACTTTTATTTTATGCAATAGAATGTATGGAACATTTAATTTTCTATATACTATTGGGTGTGAACTTAACCTTTAGCACGCTGCGGGCGACATGTGTCGCCAAAAAAAACATTGTTCTGACAGCTGGAGGCACCGTGTGTCGCCTTACGGATTTCATCGTTTCTAGCATGAGGACTTGTGTACACGTGATTTCAGCCCCGGATGTTAAGTTCTAATGTTATTTTCAAGAGAGCTAGCTTCCGTTTCCGATCTTAAAAAAGCGATGGGTGTATCCGCATTTATTTTTTGTAAATTTTTTAAATCGAAATGAATCGGCATCAACATGCAGCCATTTTGCTCTAATTTTATTGGATTCTGACGCCATGCGGTGGGGATAAGATTTTTGTCTTTATAAGCGCTGATATCGTTTCTCAGAATATGTTTGATGGCTGAGATGGAAACGAAAGTAAAATGGCCTTTCAAGTATGTATAATGTTAGGGGTTAGGACTAGGAATATCGGAAAGATTTAGAATTTCGGCCGAATGTCACAGCTGACGAGAGCGTTTGTTGCTTTGCTACTGATGATGGGTGTAACGAAAAGATCGTCATTTGATTTGTATTGGTCTATTGGTCAAATGAATTTCATTGAGATGCAAGGGATATGGACCCTTCGTTTGCTGGTTATTTAAAAAAAATTTTTTTTTTAATTTTAAAATTAAAAAAAAATATTTTTTTATTATTTTAAATTTTTTTTTAGTTTTTTTCATCTTTCCTTTCCTCTCTTCCTATCACATCTAATATGTACACAAACAAATTTTATATCATCAGATTCACCATTCATTTATTTATATAAATTCCAAAAATGATAGCAATTGACCAAGAAACACAAAAACTATAGACATTAAGGGTCACCCACTATAGAAACGGGACGCTGTGAAAAAGAATGCAGCTGCAGGCGAAAATTTTCGCCAAAGAATGCAGCGTGCTAAAGGTTAAGAGGCTCGGAGAAATGGCGGAAAGGGCATCATGTTGGTTGTGGAGCAACTGCAATGGGCTATTGAATTCAGGAAAATAACTTATATACAACAAAATGGTTACTTTCACATTTGCCTTAAGCTGGTAGCATGGATAAAACCAAGACTGAAGTTGAAAGTTGCAACCAAGGTGGAGTGAGTTTAATTCGCAGTGCAGGCGGGAAAGACAATAGGAGGCGGACACTTGGAAATCATGACCCAAGTGGGCCCGCCCCCCTCAGAGTGTAAAGAAGATAAAGGGCAGAAACATTTGCCTAAATGGGGGGAATCCTTATGATGATCAGATGACCTCCTGTTGTATCATTGTGTACAGAGTTTCCTATCACATCTTTTTTATTTTACTTGTCAGTGCATCTGGTTACAACAACAAAACTGACTCCTACAACCTGTTTTGCCATTACTAGTTTTATGATTTTAAATTGCAACTTAATTTTATTTTTGCAGTGGAGTAAAACTGAAAGACTGAGTAAGTTTAAACACCTGATGTAAAGTTGGTCATTACTAAAGCTAACGCTGAAAACAAAAGATTCGCTGACCTAGTTGTTTGAAGGAACACATTCATTTAATGGGCCATAACCATTCATCATCTGATGCCCACCCCTCCAAATACAAACACAATGTATATTCATAGTTCACTATTTCCCCTGCTATAAAAATCTATCGGCAATAGAGTTATTTCCACCTTATTTTACATTATTTTAACACAAAATCAGCTGGGTCACTGCCGTTCAAAATTTGAGAGATTAAAATGTGCCAAGAAAGTGAGCTGCATGCAGTTTCAGCTTTCTATAATTAGTGAAACATAAAGATTTTGACCAACAATAATTTTAAATGACAAAGAAAGAATGTGATTTTGATCTTAAAGAAAAGTGATTTTAAAAAGAACAAACAAACTTTATTTTGAAAGTGTTGAGAACTGGGCAAGCAGGTCAGTCTAATAACTTGCCGTTTGTCATAACTTTCATACTTTATCCTGATACTCGCTCATGCAGTCAACCAGTAAGGATGGGATTGGGGGGGGGGGGGGGGCTACTTACCTAAAACAGCAAGTTCATTGTAAACAAACCACATTTCATGGTAGAAATACTCATCAACTGTCTCTGGCATGGGCAGTTTCTTTGATCTTCTTCTTTTCACAAACATAGGCATCTTACTGCGCTTTTCTGGTTGTAACAAGCAAGAATATCATTGAAAACAATTCTGTATAATGGTGGGATAGACAGAACTGGTGTTAATCTTGAACTCTAATGTTGGTAAAATACACTTATTCTGAATGCACTTATTTTGCATTAAAAAAAAGAACCAAGTTGTTGATTTCTATGAAACAGTTCCAACCCAGACGCATTTTGTTTAATACACTTGTACCTGCTACATAAACTCTGCAGATGTTTTTACAGCTCTCATTGCAGTGTCATATGGTTTCATTTTCCCTATGGAACATGGAGTCACCAAAGCAACTGGTCCACCAATAGGAATCAAGCATCAAACATTCACAAGCTGGTAGTTTCTGATGCAATTTGTTTCACATGATGAGGTTGCCAGCCTCATGCCCAGCCTCGTATTGAGAAATCTCATTCAACATCCACTCATGCACAGTGACCTATTTTGTTCATAGTGTTAAAAATGCATGGAGGCATATCTGGACTCATCTTTACGTGACCACCAGCTAAGCAAAATGCTACAGTATTCAAATATGGAGGTGAACCGGTCTGTGAGGCTAATTACACCCTCATTGACTCTTGAAATCATCCACACTTCCAGGGATTTCCCCTCCCTGTGATGAAACATGTTGAGAACCCAGTATTGCATACTAAGTTTGGAAGAGTCCCTTGAGCCCTTGATGTAACTCTGGCTTTTTACCTGGTAGGCTGCATGTAGGAGTATCTCACTATGGGTTCATGATGGGTAGGGGAAGCAGAGAAGTGGCTTTGTGTAGGACATGACAATTCCTTGGGAAAGCCCAGAACTAGAGCACAACATTTTAGCTCTGCATATTTAGAGAGCCCCCTTGGATGGTAGGGAATGCACAGTATGCCACACGCTTCTTCCTCCTAGCTTGGGACCAGAAGTGATGATCTTTTTAACGCCAGCAAAGCTGGAGAAACTGGAGCTTATGACTTCAAATCAACACGTTTCAGAATGGCAGAAAAGCCTAGATCTACAGTGTAGATAATACCAAGGAGTCTTCAACTTGGTATTGGCTGCAAAAGAGCGAGAAGCTCAGCAGTCCTAGTTAAATAACAACAAAAACAACAACAATAGTTGATAGTAAGAAGGATTACAAATGACAAAAGGAAATTTGAGAGTCCCTTTGATCTAAAATGTGGAAAAAGTGTGAAAGAGAATATGAATGATCTATGTAACATTGCTAAAAGACAACAAAAACTGACAGAATACTTTAACTGTGTGTCTCCTATGAAATTTTTGGGTTGCCCAAGTGTGCCAAATGCCAGTGAACTGAGAATGTCAAATTCAGTAATTAAGAATAATTGTATGTAGGTATAAAAGTAAGAGAAAATCACAACTAGTTAGTTAAGATAAACTGTATAATTCCTTTTGTGAATAGTAGGATGCAGAATTGACTTTCAACAGAAGAGCACACAATGTCTAGCAAAATTAGTTTCGATGAAAAAAGATAGGTAGTTAGGAAGAAAAGAAATAAAAACTTTTTTTTTTTTACTCCCATGACTTCTTCTCTTTCTTCTTTGATCCATAACCGCCAACCGTCAACGCAGTCAGCGGCCATCACGCCTGGTGGCGTCTTGTAGGGCAGCAACAAATTGATTCCACTTTGCTCGGTCGGCGGCCATCCTTCATACAGTGCCCCAACTATGGTTCATTCTTTGCATCTCACCTTCCACAGTTCTCCGCCAAGTTGTTTTTGGTCGGCCTCTCTTTCGCTTTCCCTCGGGGGTCCATAGTATAGCTGTTCTTGTGATGGTATCAGGGTCCCTTCTGAGGACGTGGCCAACCCAACTCCAGCGTCTGCCAGCTATGATGGTGTGCATGTCCTCCTGGTTACTCCGAATAAGTAGTTCTTGGTTGCTGATGGTGATTGGCCAAAAGATTTGGAGAATTTTCCTTAGGCAGATTGTGTGGAAGGAAGACAGTTTCGACATTTCCTTCTCTGTTACTCTCCAACATTCCGCACCATAGAGAAGCATAGAAAGTACACAGCTCTCATACAGTCTTAATTTGGTGTTTGTGCTGTACTGGGAAGACTTCCAAATGTTGTTGAGAACAGCAAAGGCTGTTCTCACTTTATTCATTCTGTTGTTAATGTCCTTGCTTGTTCCGCCATCAGGTGTTACTATGCTTCCTAGGTAAGTAAATGTGTCTGTCTGTTCTAACTTCTGGTTCCTTACTGTTATTGGCTCAGAATTGCCCACATTTAGTCCCATGACTTACCTATAAAATATTACCAAATGTCAGAAATAAAACGAGCTCTCAACATCCTTTTCTTGCAGAAATATATCATATTAATAAACTTCTTGTGTTCAAAAACAAAAGTGTCAAAGCAGAACATGTTGTAAAAATAAATTTCAAATCACCTACTCAAGCTTTTCTTCAAGTACCATGCTTAGTGGCGTAGGTAATCATATCTCTCCACAACTTCCGATCTCCAATACTGTTTATCAATTCTGTTGTTGACTTCTTTCCATGCCACCATGTCAAACTGTGTTGGGCAGAGCAACCTAACCTTTGAGGTGAAGACAGGAGTACGACAGGGATGCCCCTTATCAACCACTCTATTTTTAACAGTCATAGACTGGGTGATGCTCCAGACAACAGAGGGCAGTCCAAGAAGAATAAGATGGACTACATTTTCTACATTGGAAGATCTGGAAAATGCAGATGACATTGCACTGCTAGCACATTCACATGAACACATCCAGAAAAAACGGATAGACTTAATAAGTTTAGCCAGCAGGTGGGCTTGAGCATCAATTTAAAGAAGTCAGAGGTCATGACGCTCAATGTGAGCAACCCTGAGCCCATATCAGTAAGGAATCAGCAACTGGTACAGACAGACACCTTCACATACCTAGGATGCATAGTAACACCAGACGGCGCGGCAGGCAAAGACATGAACATCAGAATGAATAAGGCAAGAACAGAATTTTTTAGCCTAAACAACACCTGGAAGTCCTCTCAATACAGCACAAGCACAAAATTAAGATTATATCAGAGCTGTGTGCTTTCTGTGCTTCTCTATGGTGCGGAATGCTGGAGAGTTACAGAGAAGGAAATGTCGAAATTGTCCTCTTTTCACACAACATGCCTAAGAAAAATTCACTGAATCTTTTGGCCGAATACCATCACCAACCAAGATCTGCTTACTCGGAGCAAGCAAGAGGAGATGCACACCATCATAGCTGGCAGATGCTGGAGCTGGGTTGGCCATGTACTCAGAAGAGACCCCAATGCCATCACAAGAACAGCTATGCTTTGGACCCCTGAAGGAAAACGAAAGAGAGGCCGACCAAAAACAACCTGGCGGAGGACTGTGGAGGCTGAGATGCAAAGAATGAACCAGAGTTGGGGCACTGTACGAAGGATGGCTGCCGACCGAGCAAAGTGGAATCAATTTGTTGTTGCCCTACAAGACGCCACTAGGCGTGATGGCCACTGACTGCTTTGACGGTCGGCGGCTAAGGATCAAAGAAGAAGAAGAATGTCAAACTGTCTAGTATCTTCTTTCTTTGTCTTCCTCTATCTCTTTCTCCTTCAATCTTCTGTGTTGTCATGATATAATCCAGCCGCCTTCTTATTACATGCCCAAGAAAGTCAATTGTTTTCTTGTAATGTGAGTCAAGAACTTTCTTTGAGCATTGGCCTTTTTTTCAGGACATCCTCATTATTCATTTTGGCTGTCCAAGGTATTCTTAACATTCTCCTGTAAAAACCACATCTCTTGTTGCCCAGGGCTTTTCTAATTCTCTCTATGACTCACTTCCATATGCCAGGATTGGCTCTATATATAACACACTTTCTCACTTCCAGTGACAAGTTATTGCATAAAATACTTTTCATTTTATGGAATACTGCTCTTGCCTGAGCTAAATCTATTCTTCTTCTCTGAAACGTGCTGCTAAAATCCAGTCACAGACATAAGCTTCAAAAGGAATAACTGGCACATTTCCTACAAGGGAGACCACACACAAAAAAACAAAAAACCATAACATCACTAAAATATCTAGACTTTGCAAATGATCCAGCACTGCTGTTTCAGCCATAAATAAACGCAAGACAAAGTAAATTCACTGGTCAGTAACAAGTCAGCATCTGGACTGTAAATAAACAACACACAAAAAAATAAAGAGATAATCAACAGCTAATATAACAACTTAAATCTGTTATGACTGGGGTGGACACAAATCTTCCACAAAATCTAAAAGCTACTTCCAAGACTTAAACAGTGTGATTAACACAAAATACTATGTATACATTTGATCGACGAGGGGACTGCCTATGATGATCAGATTGCCTCCTGTTGTATCGGTCTGTATAGTTTCCTACCATCACATGTTACAGATTTAAAATCTGAAACAAGACTGTTTCTCCGCATTACTCTCTCAATAAGGCTTACATTTTAAGACACTGCTTACATACACAATTTTTATAAATGACCCCATGTTAAATCTCCACTAATATTTCTATTGAACTTCTCAAAGTGCTGATCAAATCACTAATATTATAACACTCAGAGTGAATACAATATAATAAGCACACTATAAAACTTACTTAAGGGAGTTTTCGCTAGCAGCAGCGCTATCTCCTGATAAGCTGGATACAAATGTCCCTTATGCTTCAACAGTACTTTTGTCAAGTAATCGCGTTCCAACATTAAAAATTCATTCTGTAACAAAACCTCTGAATGCTGTTTGTAGCTAACAGAAGTCTCTTTTGTGCCATCTGCAAATGTTTTCACTGGGTCTGGGAACTTCTGCAAGAATTCTTTTGCAGTCATTGTCAAATGTCTTACTTTTTTATTCTTCTCTTTTTCTTTTTCCTTATCTAGTAAGTCTTGTAGTTTAGGATAGTTCCTCTTCTCAAACATCTCAGCTGCCAATACAGCTGTGCGATTTGGTGTACTTTGCATGTTGTGAAGTTTTTCATATAGATAATTTGGGTCACAATCAGGAAAGATGTTTTTCATCTTTTCCATGTCCCGTCCAAAGGCATCTGTACACAAAAAAAAAACAAAAACAAAGCTACATTAAGTACATGATATAAGCTCAACACACAACAAAAACAAAGCTACATTAAGTACATGATATAAACTCAACACACAACAAAAACAAAGCTACATTAAGTACATGATATAAGCTCAACACACAACATAAACTATGAATGATATATGGCTTAAAAAACAAAAGGTAGTCCCATAGCAGACACTGGGGTAGGGGAGTGAAGTGTTAGAGACTATACTAGGCCTAGCTTTATGAGTTGGGGTGACCAGCTCCCTTCCTTGCTGACTTTACCTTCTCTAACTCAAGAGCAGAGTCAGGTACCCATTTATAACTGGGTAGATTGGAGATTGACACAACCTAGTTTTGAACCTGGTAAATTTGCTCTGAGATGCAAGAACCAGAGCTGGGGAACCACACAAAGGATGGCTGCTGATCGAGCAAAATGGAGACAACTTGTTGCAGCCCTATAAGACACCACCAGGCATGATGGTCACTGATTGCTTTGCCAGTCACTGGCCAAGGACCAAAGAAAGAAGAGACAGTGACAGTAGTGTTGTTTGCTTGCACATCTGGTGGCTGGAAATTAAGCTGTATTCCAGTGGACTCGTATGGATGTGCGTAGTCTTTCCAGTTTCTCATTAGGGGAGGCTCCTGAACTCCCACCCTTTCAGTCAACCCAGTGGCAGAAGGCCTCTAGATGCAGAGCTTAGGAGTGAATACTCAATAACCTGCCATGAACAAAACACAAGTATTTATTACTGACAGAAAGGTGGGGTAAAAATGGGGAGAGCAATAATTTATATATAGCACTTCCAAAGCTTTATTAAATGAAGGCTGGTTAGACAGAGGTGACTTAACCTGTACCCTTCTCACTGTCTTGTGGGGCAGACTGTTTAGCGAAAAGCTACTGCAGATTCTTCTTCTTCTTCTTTGATCCTTAGCCGCCGACCGTCAAAGCAGTCAGTGGCCATCACGCCTAGTGGCGTCTTGTAGGGCAACAACAAATTGATTCCACTTTGCTCGGTCGGTGGCCATCCTTCGTACAGTGCCCCAACTCTGGTTCGTTCTTTGCATCTCAGCCTCCACAGTCCTCCGCCAGGTTGTTTTTGGTCGGCCTCTCTTTCGTTTTCCTTCAGGGGTCCAAAGCATAGCTGTTCTTGTGATGGCATCGGGGTCTCTTCTGAGGACATGACCAACCCAGCTCCAGCGTCTGCCAGCTATGATGGTGTGCATGTCCTCTTGCTTGATACGAGTAAGCAGATCTTGGTTAGTGATGGTATTTGGCCAAAAGATTCGGTGAATTTTTCTTAGGCATGTTGTGTGAAAAGAGGACAATTTCGACATTTCCTTCTCTGTAACTCTCCAGCATTCCGCACCATAGAGAAGCACAGAAAGCACACAGCTCTGATATAATCCTAATTTTGTGCTTGTGCTGTACTGAGAGGACTTCCGGATGGTGTTTAGGCTAAAGAAGGCTGTTCTTGCCTTATTCATTCTGATGTTGATTTCTTTGCCTGCCCCGCCGTCTGGTGTTACTATGCTTCCTAGGTATGTGAAGGTATCTGTCTGTACCAATTGCTGATTCCTTACTGATATGGGCTCAGGGTTGCTCACATTGAGCGTCATGACCTCAGACTTCTTTAAATTGATATTCAAGCCCACCTGCTGGCTAAACTTATTAAGTTTATCCGTTTTTTTCCTGGATGTGTTGATGTGAATGTGCTAGTAGTGCAATGTCATCTGCATATTCCAGATCTTCCAATGTAGAAAATGTAGTCCATCTTATTCCTCTTGGACTGCCCTCTGTTGTCTGGCGCATCACCCAGTCTATGACTGTTAACTTAAGTGTCATGTGACCAAAATATTATGAAGAGAATTATTATGAGAAGAACTAGAAGTAAAAAAAAAATCATCAGTTAGTAATGAACTGCGCGAATTTGTAGAAGGCAAAGACACACACACATAGTAATATATTTTATAAGAACATTAAAAGCAAGAACCACATAAGTTAAAAAAAAAAAAAGATCTAGGCATTCGACAAAGTGACGTGAGGAAATTATCAAAACATTAGAAATAATTCATATCGATGGCAAAGACCTGAGAATAATAAACATGTATTGGCAACAAAAAGCAGCTATAAGAAATAGTCACTAAATGTGAAATTTTTAGCAGTTAAAACTTGGTTTTAGGCAAGCATGTGTACTCTCACCTGATCTGTTCTCTTTGTACAGTGAAAATATACTGAGAGCCAATGAGGTCATACCAGGAATGTCACTTGGCAGATATAATATAAGCAACCTGACATACGCTGTCTTAAAAGTGACAGGTGAAAAAGAGTTACAGGAGATCACTGAAACAACAGTTACAGAAAGTAAAAATTTAGGTCTCAGCCTAAAAAGCAATAGGACAGAAGTAATGGTCATCTAGAAGAAATGAATGTACCATCAAAGTACATGGGACAGCTTTCAAACAAATCAATAGATTTGAATACTTTGGCATGTTAAGAATATCAGATGGAAGATGAATGTCAGAACTGAAGAGAAGAACAGCCCACGAAGCTTAGTGTTCATTATCAGAAGGAAGCAGTCCAGTTTCTTTGGGCATCACTGTGAAAAAAGGAAAGACTGATGTGAAAAAGAGAATAGAAGACAGCAATGACAGAAGATGATGGACAGTTAAACTTCACTGCATGGAAAGAAGTTGACAGGAGCACTGATAAACAGCACTAGGAGAAGAAAGCTTTGGAGAAACAAGACTGCCTATGCCATCTGGCATGGCACTTGAAGAAGATCCTGTTACTAGGCCTGACACCACTATTCGTCACCTTCCCAACGAGCGTCGGCCTTCAACAAACTTATTCCAGGTCTTCCAGTCCCCTGCCGTCAGCTCAAGGTCTTTCCATATCTTCCTCACTCCTTTCATATCTGTCTCCAATCCTCTTAGCCATATGATCTTTAGTTTCCCTCTACCTCTCCTACTCTGGGGATTCCAGAGCAAAGACTATCTTGTAATACTATCAACAGGTTTCCTCAGTGTGTCCTATCCATTGTCAGCGTCTTCTTCTAATCTCTTGTTCCATTAACATTTGTCTGGTTCATGTCATCAGTTTCCTGTTTATGATCTTTTCATAACATTTGAATCCTTCTGTTCTACGCAAGCACCCATTGACGAAAGTCTGTAGCTTCATAGTTATTGTTGTTCTCCGTGTTTCACAGCCATACTACAGGACTGACTAGGCATTTGAGTTGGGAGATTCTGATTTTGGTGTTGGACTAGATTTCCTTTGATCTCCATATATTTCCTAATGCAACAAAAGTTCCCCTTGCCTTTAGGCTGAAGTCCTCTGGAATATTCTAACATGAGTTGTAATGGTCTGGAGTGTGAACACAATTAACCTTTTAAAGTTGCTTTGTGTTCTTTCACATCTTTTTCAACACTAACAAAAAGGAAAAACATCCCATGTATTAAAAAAGAAAAAAAACCACAGAAAAGAATAACATTTCTGCTGATTGTTTTAACTGATAAAGAAAGCAAAGTAACATTACCTTCAATAACAGTCGAATTTATACTCCACTCCCTGTTAACTTCAGGGGCAACAGAATTATTCTGTTGCAGAATTTCATTAATCACACTCTCCAGTCTATTTTCATTATTAAAATTAGCCTCCAGCAAGGCATAAATCTCATTCCTGTCCTTCTCAGGAAACATTCTTGCAATGGTTCTCATGTCTTGGAACAAGGGGTCACCTTCCACCAATGGATCACCTTCTAGAGCTACAGTATTGTTTTTCTTCACTGGAAGGGAAGAATGATGTGAAAAAGATTCAACACCCCTCTGTGACATATCAGGTGATGTTAAATTTGCAATTACATTTTGCACTCGGCTGGATGATGGTGGAAGCTGTTCCAGCATTGTGTAAATTTCATTAACATTGGCAGAAGGTACAGCCATGGCTACCTGTTGCACATCTTCAAATATTCTGTTAACATATGGTAACTCAACAGCAGAAATAGTATCTTCTGGGTTTGTGAGTTGAAAAGTGACAACATCAAGTCTGTTATTTTTGTCCTTATGTTCTAGCAGCATGTTATAGATCTCATTGAAATCTTTATTCGGAACAATGCCTGCTATGATTTCTGCATCCCTGATAATAGATGGAATCTTTTTCAGGCCACCTGTTTCTTCAGGAGATCCTGGCTCACTAGGAAAGCAAGGTGCATGAAGAACTGCTGACACTGATTCAAAATGATGTGGCTCACCATTAACCAACATTTCTTCACTGTCAAACCTGGAATCATTTTCCTGATGAATTCTTGAATTTCTCTCACTAGCAAAACATTTTGTCTTTAAAAGTTTTGCTCGTTTTGTTTTGACGTGTCCATTGGCCACCCAATTTTCAGTATCAAGGCTGGAATGAACTTGTGAATTTATGTCACCTGAAAAGCCTTCCAGCTTATCATGCTTAACGTTTTCTGCTCCACCATGTTTGTTTGTAGCTGCTCTATGACTATATATTTTATTGCTGTTGTTAGCTTCCAAAGCAGCATTTGAAACTTCATTTGAATTAAAATCTGGCTCATTGATTGAAGTGTCCTCAATTGTTCTGCTAGAAATGTCTGAATCAGAAGATTCTGTTGTGGAAGAAATTTCCAGTGAGGCTGAAATGTTATTTTGCGAACATAATCGTGGATATTTTGTACATGGACATACTTCTTCCTGAAGCTTTCGCTTGCTCCCATGCTCTCGACTGTTTTCATCCATTCCTTCAAGGAGAGGATTAAAAGGGAAAATAAGTGTTACAAACAAAATCAACATTAACATCCTTTAGACATCACAAAACTATGTTTTTATAAACATTTTCTAAATGAATAGCTTTTATGATTAGCACTATCCCAATATAAAACAATACCATTTAAAAAACCAAACACATATAATAAGAAATGCAGACAGGAAAGCTGCTCCTCCCTGTCATCTAATCTGTAACAACTCCCATCAATCCAAGCAGAAGACATAACAAAACAACATAATGAGAAGCACAATTTTGTTCCCACCAATTCACATCCTTCCTATTTGCACCCAGCTGCATCAGTCATCACAAGTTAGTGATTGTACTCATTTTTGTCAACTGTGTCACTGTCCATTGGGAAAAAGAAGATATGATCACACCACAACAATCTGCCACCATCTTTTCTCTTTAAACAATAGTGACATGACAAGTAGCATACCACAAGTAAGACTTTTAATATCGTGATGCAATAAGGTATTTTAGGATTGATCTCAAGGGTTAGGTGCAAAACTGTTTTAGTATACTCTCATTCTGATATCGATGGACTCTTTTAATCTCTCAAGGATGGTCCTAATTAATATTTTCCCTGGTTCTAATAGTAACATTATTCCTCTGTAATTTGTATAGTATCTTTAAAGACAAAGGTAGTGAGAAAAAAATGCAGCAAACTATAACTAAATTGCTCTTGAAGAAACACCATAACAAGATGTAGAAATGCATTTATCTTGGTTTCAATATACATAAAGTTGGAGGGACATAAACTGGTATCAAAACAAGGATACATTGCATCGGGGGAAAATATGGAAATCAAAAGAAACGAAGTCCAACATAAAAATAAGAAACTTCAACTCAAAAGTCAAACCAGTCTTACTGTATGGCTCTGAAACATGGAGAACAACTAAGACAACAACCAAGAAGTTAAAGACTTTCATAAATGGGCACATGCATAGAAGGATTGAAATGGTACGACAAGGTCACCAATGTGGAACTGATTACCATAACCAGACAAGTGCCAATGGAAAAAGAGACAAGAAGATGCTGGAGATGGACAGGACACACACTAAGGAAACCTGTTGACAGCTCTACCAGGCAGTCCTTCTTTTGGAAACACATACATAAGAGAAGCAGACGTAGATCTAAAAACACAGAGAAAATAAATATGAAACAGGTGAAAATTATGAAGAAGACTTGGAAAGAGCTTTAGCTGATGGCCCATGACAGATGGACTTAGTCGATGTTTGTTGAAGGTGTATGATCTTTGGATCCCAAAAGATATCTTCTACGGACAATTAGCAGATGGCAAGAGAACAGTTGGGCGACCACAGCTGAGGTTCAAAGATGTGTGCAAGAGAGATATGAGGGCACTGGACATGGATCCAGCAACATGGGAGGATGAAGCTGCCGATCGCACTAAGTGGCGATGCTATTTACGGCGCCACCTCAGATTGGGCGAAGAGAGGCTCACACAAGAAGCAGAGGCGAGAAGAAAACGTCGAAAGGAGCACCAGGAAAATAAGCAGCTGAGGGCTGTCACCTCAGGGGCGCATTCCCATAGTCAGTTATGACTGAAGGGGCTATTATTATTATTATTATTATGATCTTTGGGAGCTGAAGGGTATTGTATGAATGAATAGATGTAAATAGTGGCAACTGAATCTTCTTCTTGGATCCTTATCTATCCTGATCATCACATTCCTCACAACACAACCAACATTATTATAGGAGACTCATTGCTAAATGGCATTCACAGCTATCGAATGTCAACAACACCAGGGGAACTAGTCACTGTTATACCATTACCTGGAGCCGGAATAGTAGGAGTTATCAATGAAATAAGCCGTCTCAACACAAACACCAACATAAAGAAAACAACAATACACGTAGGGATAAACGACAGCACAAATGGACACACTCTTAACCTATCAGACATCTCCATAATGACTGACACTATAAAACAAAAATGTCCCAACACATCCACATATATTTCGTCAATTATTCCACCCAGCTATGGTAAAGCACGCCAAACTGTGGATATCAACAACAAGGTGCTTTACACTTTTTGTTCAAAGCATAACACGTCTTTCATAAACAACACACCCTTTTTCACATCTAAGTCAGGTGCGCCAAAAAAACTGCTATACAGAGATCAGGTGCACACTTCTAAACTAGGGACCAGCTACCTAGCCAAAAATTTAAAGTTTCCTCAGAGGACACACCAGAAACACACACATTCATTCACCAGGGACACAAATTATACACTTAACTTAGTAAACCCAGACACAACAGCTCATAACCATCAATCACCGTCCTCAGCTGACAAGCAAGTATCTAGAAAAGCTACATTTAAGCCCACCTCCCACGCTAACCTTTATGACCAAATGTATCCCCCACTGCCCACACAACAGTCCTGCCAGCTGCTAACTGCACAACAGACACCACTGGACAGATTGGACTACAAGTAACACCCATTTACTTAATCGCAACGCAGGAACTACAGCAAGAAAATGGGAGTTTTCTCACCCCGTCTCCACCCGCACAGAACGGAATTCTCACAGTTCATCCGTTTTACGGCAACTGACTCAATATAGTCCAGAAATATTAATGCAGGCTCTTCAGATGTCTATAAACGGCTCTACAGAACAAGATTAAAACCAAGCAACTTAAAACTGTTTTTTTTAAAACAAGTTTGCAGTGTAACATTCGACCTGACGCGTTCTCTTCGGAAGCACTTTAGTGACCTTTGTCCTGAGATAAAAGACATAGCTGAGTATCAGCGTAGAACTTTTAACTGTCACTTTTGGATGTTAATAATTTTTTTATTACATTGTCTGTTTAAACATGTCTTTCTGTTCGTCAGAGCAGGGCGTATCTAAATGTGTTTCCGATTTAGTAATAACTCTATCGTATTAATACTATTGTTTTCTTATTATTATTATCTCTGTGCTTATTCCTCTCATTCCTACGCTCACCATTCTCTTTTACATCTTTTATACATCTGCACCTTCGTTTTTTCATATTGAGGAAAATTAGGAAATCCTCACAAAACTAACTAACTAAGTCACAGCGTGGACCTTTAACTGTCCCGGAAGGATTAATTCTCTACATTGACTGTGGTTGAAGTAAAAATATTCCTTTTTGTTCGGAACAGACTGTATTTTAAGATAAAAACCACACTTTTTGCAGAGATTAAGATACTGTAAACAGTGTCCACGGACTCTAGCAGTGCATATTTTATTACTTGTCTACAATTTTGTATAAACCATTGTGTACCAATTTTATTGCTTCTTACTCATTCCTACTCCCCTCATTATTTCTTTCCTATTGACTATTATCATGTCCGAGTGCAAAAACTCTAATCAAAATATAGGCAATACCACTAATTCATGGCTTAAACTATCAGGGCTTAACTCTTTAAGTCCCAATCGACTTTATAAAGGCTCAGGGTTTAGACACATTTGACCCGGGAGCCATTTAAGTGGCTTCCGTATCTTTTGCTCCATTCCATTTTACCTTGGATAAAACAACAAATTTGTTTATGCATATGAACATTTTAAAAAATTATTTCCAAACAACGAAAAAAACGTTTGTTTGGGCCAAACCCACTTTTCTGCTTGGGACAGAAAGAGTTAAAATTGGTCATTTAAACATTTACCACCTGCTAGGTAAGCTTTCTGAAGTCTCCACCTCCCTCCAACAAAACTTCCACATATTTGGTTTTTCTGAAACCCGTCTCAATGACAAAATTACAGATGACGAAATTAGGATTAATGGATTCACCACCATTCGCAGGGATCCTAACAGACAACATGAAACAGGGCTAGTCATATACATCTCAACATCTCTTCAGTACAGACGCCGTGATGATCTAGAACAGGGGTCGGCAAACTTTTAGTAGTGTCGTGCCGAAGTAATGTTGCAAAGTCACTCAGCGTGCCAACCTAAGTCCACCATATTTTTATATACAACAATTATTGAAATTATTCAATATTTTAATATAAATAGGAACAAATATCAATACAAATATTATGTTTTGCAAAATTTAGTCTAAGTTCTGAACACATTTGTTTGAAATTTTATAATAAAATTGCCATATGTATATTTTGTTAAGACAGAAAGTCCAATAGTTTGAAGAACAAAACAATTAAATAAACCAAACATAAAACACGTTTTAAAAATTTTAATATGAGTAATCATTGATTATTATTGATCTGAGTCATTAATCAATTAATGGGACCCGTGTCCTTGCTTCTCCTTGGTTAATTGTTCAATATCAGGTGTGTGTTTTGTCAATTTCAGCTTCACACAGGCTTCTGAATGCACAGGTGTTAGGCGACTTCTCTGTGAACTTAAAACAGCTTTCGTGTGTGAGAAAATTTGTTCACATGTATAAGTTGACCCAAAAGCCGAAAGTAAAGCAAATGCAACTTTCTTCAAACAGGTGAACGCTTCAGGCAGGGATGTCCAGCAGTTGAGGATGGCAGCTGACTTTTCCAAGCAGCTTCCTTCAAGAGTTTTTCGCAATTCTACAAATTTTATCGTCCATAACTCTGATGCCTTGAATTCGATGTGTTGCATTCAAAATTGTCAACATCCATCCACTCGAAAAGAGAAAGGTCAAAGGGGATGTTAGTATGATCAATTAAGTCGAGCTTGATGAGGTAAGAAAACATGGGCCCGTGAATTTTGAAGTCTTGACCTCATTTAGCAAACTCTCCTTTGAGCGCTTCAACGTACTTCTGAAGCTCATCTCTGTTGTCAGTAAATCGATTTGAATGAGCCTTTACGTTTGGAAAGTACGTGTATGTGTTAGTGGTAATATCTCTGCAAAATGTGTCTAATTCTGACGCAAATCCTTTCCAGTGCTCAAAAAGATCAAGTACTGTTTGACCCTGCCCTTGTAAACGCAAGTTTAATTCATTCAGATTTGTAGTTATGTCAGCCAGAAACATCAACTTGCACAGCCAGTCCTCGTCCTTCAATTCCGGGAAATGTTGTTCTTTTTCATCAAGAAACACCTTGATTGCTTCTAGACATGATACAAATCTGTTCACAACATTACCTCGACTAAGCCAACGAACATTGCTGTACAGCGGGAGGTCCGCATATGCGCTCTCCATTTCTTGTAGAAGAGACTTGAATTGCCTGTGGGTCAATGAAGAGCGAGAAACTATGAAGTTAACTATCTTGACAACAGTTTCCATTACAGAGTTCACGGATAGTGACGAAATCTTCGCACACAAACTCTCCTGGTGTATAATGCAATGGAAGCTCAATACTTGACGTCCAATACGATCCTCAAGAAGTTTAACAAATCCTTTGTTCTTTCCAACAAATGCAGGGGCGGCATCAGTAGTAACACAGAATATTTTATTCATGTTAATGTTCTGATTTTCGAAATAGCTTACAAATGCAGTTATAATGTCCTCTCCCTTGGCTGTACCATCAAAAGGTATCAAGCAGCACAGTTCTTCATAAATACGGTCATTGTCACAATATCTCGCAACTATAGCTAGGCGCGTCACGTCATTCACATCGACACTTTCGTCAAGAGCGACACTAACTACAACAGCTTGTTGTAACCCAGTTGTTTGTTTTACCGTTACATTTTCAGCCATACTCCGAGACAGTATTGTTTCTTTATTTGGTAAATCACTAAACAAAATTTCAGCACTGCTCAAAAAAGTTTCCTTGATGTATTCTCCATCTGTGAAAGATTTGCTCTTCGAAGCCACACACTGTGCAATTTTGTAACTACATTCGGTAGCTTTATTTTTGGTTCCAATTACTTGACTAAAAATACTACTTTGTTTTTTGTAGCCAGAAACAGCCATACTACTTTGTTTTTTGTAGCCAGAAACAGCCATTTTTATGGCTTCACTTTTCTCCTCAGAGTTTTTAAACATGGACTGATGTTTGGTTTGATAGTGTCTTTGTACACTTGACGTACGGCACATGACACTTTCATAACATAAAGCACAAACAGCACGATCCTTTTGTTGTATGAATCCCATATTCGTTTGTCCAAAAGTCTTGAAACGAGCGTATATCAAGTTTTTGTCTTTTTTGAGTCATTTTAACAGCACCGTATTACTTAACACATTAACTACCGAATTGAACAACACACTGTGGCCGAATTAAATTTTTTTCCCATTTTCATCCTGTAGGTGTTTGCACAAAGTAAGCTGTAGTTTTCGTAAATGTTTACAAATTTTTATGAATTACACGTCATTTTAAAGATAAATGAATGTACTATTACAATAATTACCGGTTGTAACTCTAATAGAGGTTGTTGCTATTTAATGGCCCTCCGATGGCCAAGGACTTGCAATATTTTTACAATTATAACTGCTTGCGCCCCATCTCTATCAAAATCACAATTTCAATCAATGTGCACAATGTTTTCACTCTTGTCCTTGTCGCTAGATCTATCAGTCAATTGTTGAAACACGTTTCTATCCTATTCAGCCGTTAGACGAGATGTACACGCATTTTTTGTAGTCCTATCACTAGTTGCCTCGGTAAACAGTTTTACACGATTTGGCAACTAACCCAAAACGCTGAAAAATATGAACATAATATCAATTTTCCAGTGTTCTACAACAACCATGCTTTGGGAATTTGTTTTCCGGTGGCAACTTAAAATCTCGAACCAGAACAGAGAGTGTTTCAGTACATTTTTCATTCGTTTTATTACTAAAATTAGATTGGCGCTCTGAGTGGCTTGCGGTCCAAATGTGATTATTTTGTGAGCCGCTGACAGCGGCTTGCGGTAGTTAATGTGTTAATAACAACACCAACTTTTGTGCTGCGGTCAACGGACTGTACGGGCATGAGTATGCGACAGCCGGGAGAACTGTAGAGATGGTGGTGGTCGGGAGAGAGGGGAAGGATAGGACGGAAATATAACTTCGTCGAGGTCAGTCATTGTTGCTCCAAACTCACACTGGGAGTCAAAAACTGCGAGCGAAAACGAAATAAATACGCTCGCCCAGGCGCTAGCCAGACACTATTGCGTAATTATGATATTACATCTCCGCTTGCCCGTCAAAATTCGCTTGGGATTCTTTTCAAGAATCTCATCCTGCAAACCTGCTGCAGGCGGTTTGGTAGCAAATCGCTTTGTGTGGATTTTTAACAATGGTATAAGCGCCGTACCGTTCAGAAAGCAATGGCAAACTACTGAATGAAAAACTTGCCTAGAAAAATCACAAACAGCCAATAAAAGCTGGGGTTGATTGCCACGTCCTGTAAAGGATAAGCAACTAACTAACATCCTGCAAACTACGGTAGCAGGTAGACGCCAGACTAGCGGGCGCCGCAAAGTATAACCACTCCCCTTGAAATTCGTTGAAGAATGTTTGTTCTCGGAAACGGTCCGTAAAAACGAAGACTTACGTGCAGTATAGTATGATCAGGCCTTTAGTTTGCATTAGATCGCACATTCTTACCTCCAATGTCTAAAAACTTTCGTTTTGAAGGGTTCTAAAAACAGGTATAGCTTTAAAAGAATTATATGCTTCTATTTAATTAAAAATTCATTTTTTTTAAAAAATGAGATCATATACTGTACAATATTTTAATTCACTCAGCGTGCCATTGAAAATCGTTCCACGTGCCACGCTTGGCACGCGTGCCGTACTTTGCCGACCCCTGATCTAGAACATACTGGCATTGAATGTTTATGGCTGGAAATAAAACTTCCCAAGCTGACCCCGTTTTAATTGGTTGCCTGTACCGAAACCCTAGCTCTTCTACTGTATGGTTTGACACATTCTCACGAATGATGGACAACGTTTGGGCTTCTTCGAAGGAAATTATTCTACTGGGGGATTTCAATATTGACCTTCACAAACCGAACAACATGTGGAATGATATCACCATCTCATACAACCTCATACAGTTAATCAATCAACCCATGAGAGTAACAGACTCATCATCTACATTAATTGATCATATCTATACGACCTGCCCAGAAAACATTATAGAATGCACAGTCCCACAGACATCATTAAGTGACCACTATCCTATTTGCTGTACCTGGATGAGAAAGGGGTTTAAAGCACCTAAAACACATCACAGTCCATTACAGGAATTTCAAAAACTTTAACATTTAATTATTCCTACAAGACCTACAAATATCCCCTCTCTCATACATGTACCAACTTCCGCATCCAGAAGAAGCCATAACATACTGGACACAAACTTTCAACAACGTATTCGACAAACATGTTCCTATAAAGCAGGTTCGGGTCAAAAACATCAGAAAGACCCCATGGATAACCAACGAAATACTATCAACAATGAGAGAGCGGGACGAAGTACATAAGCTCAAAGATTTCAGCAGGTATCGGATGCTTAGAAACAAAGTACAATACCTCATTTGTCAGGAAAAGAAACTACATTTCAGAAAGATGATTCAAGACAAAGCAAACAGCAAAGAAGTCTGGGCAGCCATTAGAACACTAACACACAAATCAAAGTCACTAAACTCTTTACCAAAAAGCTGCTCCCTCACGGCAACTCATTTTAGCAACCACTTCAAAACAGAAATTAGCCTTCTCAAGTCGACACTAAAGCCAATGGACTGCGATATTAGTAAATTGACAGCCTTCTGCAACACTGAACACACCACAACAGATCTAAGACATATTCCTTTTCTAACAGTACATGAAGTTCTCAAATATATCTTGGCATTAAAAAACAACAATTCATCTGGGCTTGATGGTATCAGCAATAAGATTCTACGTTACGCTGCGCCCATCATTTGCGACTCCTTAACCTATGTATACAACCAATGTATTGCACACAACTACTTCCCCACAGCATTTAAATCTGCCAAAGTGTACCCCCTCTATAAATCTGGCTCACATAGCGATCCCAACAGCTACAGACCAATATCCCTTCTATCATCTCTTTCAAAACCACTAGAGAAACACATTTACAACACCACATTTCAACACTCAACAACAAACAAACTGCTCATTGATAGCCAGTCAGGTTTCAGACCCAAACATTCCTGCCACACAGCGCTCACCAAAATGGCAGACAACTGGCTGTCGAACATAAATGATGGAAAATTATGTGGTGCTGTTTTTGTCGACTTCAAGAAAGCATTTGACATGATTGACCACACTATCTTGGTTCAAAAGTTGGAAACCCTCAGAATAGGCTCTAATCCACTAAACATCATCAAATCATTCCTGGCAGATCGACAACAGTTAGTGCTTCACAACAACTCAGCATCAGATTTCTCGAAGGTAGTTACAGGAGTACCGCAGGGCTCTATTCTTGTGCCCCTACTCTTCGCAATGTTCATCAACGACCTGCCATTACATCTAAAATATTCAACTTGTGACCTCTTTGCAGATGATTGTACTATCTACACTAGTGACAATGACTGCGTGGCACTTGAAATGACTCTTCAAAGCGATGTAGACAATCTAACAAAATGGAGTAATATGAATCGTATGCCAGGACGCAAGCAGTGCTGTTTTTGTAAGCAACGACATTGGAGAATTTTTCAAAACAACTGTAGGAGTTCGCCAAGGATGTATCCTGTCACCAGTGCTCTTTAATATATATCTAGAACATATTATGCAGGAGGCTCTCTACGATTATAAATCAACCATATCGATTGGAGGCCGACCTCTGTGTAACCTACGTTTTGCTGATGATATTGATCTGATAGCTGGATCAGAATCAGAACTTCAAGACCTTACCTCTAGACTGGAGAAAGTAACAAGAACGTATGGGATGGAAATTAATATAGAAAAAAGCAAGATATTGGTGAATAGCCATAAGAAACATGTTCCGACCAACATTACGTTAAATGGGCAAATGTTAGAAGAAGTTAACACCTTTAAATATCTCGGGTTCACTATATGTAGTGATGGAAGATCAATTAAAGAAATCAAAACAAGACTTGAGATGGCCTCAGCTGCCATGACAAGGTTGAATGTGATCTGGAAAAGTAACATCAGTTTTCCTGTGAAGATCAAATTATACAAATCACTTGTATTATCTATTCTCTTGTATGGGTGTGAGGGCTGGACACTCACTGAAGATACGGAGCGAAGGATTCAGGCTTTCGAGCATAAATGTTATAGAAGAATTTTGCGCATTTGCTATAAAGAGCACAAAACAAATGTCTATGTTAGAGAGAAGATAAACACCTATGCAGGCCACCAAGAACCACTTTTGTCAATAGTGAAACGTCGAAAGCTTGCCTGGTTTGGGCATGTAACTCGTCATGACTCCCTTTCGAAAACGATCCTTCAGGGAACAGTCGAAGGTAAACGGAGAAGAGGAAGGCAGAGAAAATCCTGGGCTGATAACATCAAAGAATGGGCAGGACATGGTTTTTCCACACTTGTACGCATTGCTGAGGATAGAGAGCAGTGGAGGACCCTGTCTGCTGATGCTTCCACCATGGCACCCCTACGACCCATGACGGGTTACGGGCTGAGATGAGATGATGATGATACCAGTAAACACAACAAAAACGAAATCTATGTTGATTACCACCAGACAGAAACTCCTAAGCTGCACCAAAAGATCGCTACAGCTACACGCGGAATCAATACAAATTGAACATGTAACAGAACACAAAGTTCTGGGGATCACGATTGACCAGCACTTAACGTGGAACTCCCATGTACAGAATTTAACCAAACACATAGCACAAAAGACGTACCAGCTAGCCAAAATAAAACACTTCTTAGACGCAGACACTAGACTATTGTTCTACACCTCACATATACAGACACATCTAGATTACTACTCTACACTATGGGATTGTTGCCCTGCTTCCACCTCGAAGAGACTGCACTCCCTGCAAAAGAGAGCAGTGCGTCTGATCACCGATAATCGCATGACACCACACACAAGGACAGGAAAAGAACCCAAAATACTGTCGCTAAAAAAACGTCTTCTCTACAACAAAGCCAAGCTGACTCACACAATTCTATCTAACAATGCCCCGTCGTACCTAAAATCATTGTTTCAAACCAGTAGAAGGGAGGGACAACGATTACATCAGTTACGTCTGCCCAAACCTAGGATCGACCTGTTCAAAAAGAGTCTAGCCTACTCTGGTGCCTACTTATGGAACAGCCTTCCACACCACCTAAAAAGCCTACCTACACAATATTCTTTTAACAAAGCACTTTTCAAACACTTCCTCAACACTGATTATCTACCCCCATAGAAACAGTATTTGCCTGTCAACATCTCATCCATAGGTCAACATTTCTTTTCCTCTTCCGCTCATTTTTTTGTGTGAATAATTTGTTTTATATCCATGTAATATCATTATTATAGTCACTTTAAAATATTATTATATAATGTAATGTATGTGTGAATGTACCCACATAATACTGTACTTTAGAAATGTGAGTCGTGAGAATGTACCCGCATACCAAAAATACAGATTAATTGTAAACGGATTGACCGCATGAGTGAGTGTCGGTATACAGAATTTATTTATTTTTATTTATTGTTTTATTTTATTATTACTTTTTTCCCCCATTTACTAGCTTGTTTGTTTCAAAAAAAAAAAAAAACCTCATTTTTTTAATTATGATTGCATACTGTAAATGAATGCTGTTATGGTAACTTTATAATGTTGCATGCCTTTAAATTAATGCTTAAAGCATCATGTGGGAATGAAAGGATATAGTATGCAAGATTAATGAGAGTGGAAGGGCAGAATGTTAGACGGGCCTGCGCGCACAATTCTTTACCCTTCGAAAATAAAGTTCGTTCGTTCGTTATCCCCTGTCTGACAAAGCAGTCAGTGGCTGTCACACCTAGTGGCATCTTGTAGGGTAGCAACAAACCACTGTCTCCACTTTGCTTGGTCTGTCACCGTCCTTCGTGCTGTGCCCCAACTCTGGTTCAAGCTTTGCATCTCGGCCTCCACAGTTCTCCACCATATTTTTACATCTTTGATCTGCCTCTCTTTCACCTTCCTTATGGGGTCCATAGCACAGCAGTTCTAGTGATGGTGTCAGGGTCTCTTCTGAAGATGTGGCCAACCCAGTTCCAGCATCTGTCCACAATGATGGTGTGCATGTAGTTTTGACTGCAACGTGTAAGCAGTTCCTGATAGGTGATGGTTTTCGGCCCCAAAAAAAAATTCAAAGAATTTTCCTTAGGCAGGTTGTGTGGAAAGAGGACAATCTGGACATTTCCTTTTCTGTTACTTTCCAGCATTCCGCACTGTACAGAAATACAGAAAGTATGCATCTCTCGTATAATCTTAATTTGGTGGTTGTGCTGTACTGAGAAGATTCCAGATGTTTAGATTGGCAAAGGCTGTTCTGGCCTTATTCATTCTGTTAATTATACCTTTGCTTGTTCTACCATTTGGTGTTACTATGCTTCCTAGATATGTAAATGTATTTGTTTCTTCCAACTTTTGCTTCTTTATTTTAAAGGGCTCAGGATTGATTACAAAGAGTGTCACGATTTCTGTCTTATTCAAATCGGCAACTGAATATAGGGCCTACCATCTAAATTATAGGCACCATATATCCTAATTATAACATTCCTGGGGTTGAACGGGATATTCTTCCCCATCAAATAAAAAATATATACGAGGCGTGTTCAAATGAAACCCGACCGTGCTGCGCCAAGTGGACATTCGTAGGAGGAGCATGATGACGTCACATCTGACGTAATAAGCACATACGAATGTACAAGTGTGTAAGTGTTCATTCTCCTAACATTCATTGGTTGTGCTGCAGACCGTTAAAATAATGGCCGGTGTGATAAGGAATCTGTCCAAAAAATTCAAGTCACAGATTTCCGCCGGTAAGGTTACGCTGACCGCATTTTTTTACCATGAAGGGCTTCTATTGGTAGACTTTAAAGAGCCTGGCGTGAACATCAATGCCATCCGCTACAAAGGCACTAGACAACCTGCATACAGCCATCAAGAATAAACGACCCGGCATGCTTTCGCCTGGTGTGATTCTGTTGCACGACAATGCTCGTCCACATGTTGCGAACATTGTGCAGGAAGCGTTAGCAAGGAAAAGGTGGGAAGTTATGCCACACCCAGCCTACAGCCCCGATCTGTCACCATGTGACTTTCATTTGTTCGGATCCTTAAAAAAATCTCTAAAGGGACAACGATTCGACTCCGATGCAGACGTCAGGGCCTCGGTGACCAAATGGTTCAATATGCAACCAAAGTCATTTTTCTCGGACGGCATCCGCCGTCTACCCAAGCAATGGGATGCGTGTCTGAATGCCTATGGTGACTATTTCTAAAGGACCCCAGTGAGTACTTGCTTCCTAACAATTGCTGTATTTAATTCTACTACTGCTGATGTACCTTACATATATTTGTTATAAAGCCACTGGGACGGGTTTCATTTGAACACTTCTTCTTCTTCGATCCTTAGCCACCGACCGTCAAAGCAGTCAGTGGCCATCACGCCTAGTGGCGTCTTGTAGGGCAACAACAAATTGATTCCACTTTGCACGGTCGGTGGCCATCCTTCGTACAGTGCCCCAGCTCTGGTTCATTCTTTGCATCTCAGCCTCCACAGTCCTCCGCCAAGTTGTTTTTGGTCGGCCTCTCTTTCGCTTTCCTTCAGGGGTCCAAAACATAGCTGTTCTTGTGATGGCATCGGGGTCTCTTCTGAGGACATGACCAACCCAGCTCCAGCGTCTGCCAGCTATGATGGTGTGCATGTCCTCTTGCTTGCTACGAGTAAGCAGATCTTGGTTGGTGATGGTATTCGGCCAAAAGATGCGGTGAATTTTTCTTAGGCATGTTGTGTGAAAAGAGGACAATTTTGACATTTCCTTCTCTGTGACTCTCCAGCATTCCGCACCATAGAGAAGCACAGAAAGCACGCAACTCTGGTATAATCTTAATTTTGTGCTTGTGCTGTATTGGGAGGACTTCCAGATGTTATTTAGGCTAAAGAAGGCTGTTCTTGCCTTATTCATTCTGATGTTGATGTCTTTGCCTGCCCCACCATCTGGTGTTACTATGCTTCCTAGGTATGTGAAGGTATCTGTCTGTACCAGTTGCTGATTCCTTACTGATATGGGCTCAGGGTTGCTCACATTGAGCGTCATGACCTCAGACTTCTTTAAATTGATGTTCAAGCCCACCTGCTGGCTAATTTTATTAAGTCTATCCGTTTTTTCCTGGATGTGTTGATGTGAATGTGCCAGCAGTGCAATGTCATCTGCATATTCCAGATCTTCCAATGTAGTCCATCTTATTCCTCTTGGACTGCCCTCTGTTGTCTGGCGCATCACCCAGTCTATGACTGTTAAAAATAGAGTGGTTGATAAGGGGCATCCCTGTCATTTGAACACACCTCGTATATATATATATATATATATATATATATTCAAAATTAAGATAGCTCACTGAAGTTATTTCGTTCCTCCACTTATATAGGCCTATTTACTATTAATTTTCATTCTTAACTAAACTTTATCGTATAAATTACAGCAACCAATTAAATTACCTCTGCACTACAGCTTCGAAAGGTATGATCAACAGAAATGGTATAAAACAACCATACATTAACTTTTTTCCCCTTGATTTCAATACGCCTAAATTTTGGAAACTGATGTTCGTTACATGGTATATTAGTGACAGGTACTACAAGTAATCACAAGTATATCTAATTATTAAAGTTGGTTCGTGTCTGTGGCACTTGGCAAAGGACTAGCCCAAAGGTAGTAGCGTAATATCTAGCGATATAGTATTTTGAAGCTCGATGCTACATGCATTTGCAAGTTGGTGAATACATTTACGCAACATATGATTACGCAAACTTTACTTTTTCTTATTTTACTTAACAAACGTATATTTGGCATACGACAGACACCGGGCAACTGCGAAGCAATCAAACAGAAAATTTAGCGAGACTTCCGTTTTGGGAGCGAAAAAAAGTAATCTGAGATTTTATAAATTTAATATTTTTGATTACTAATTAATATTCAGGTCAATGCTTAGTAAATTTCAGTACAATTAGGGCCTACTAGGCCAAGCCTAGGCCTATAGGACAGGTAAAGAAGAATTTGCCGATGTAGGATGAATCGCCTACGCCAGCCGCCATTGCACCTAAAGGAAAGGAAAAAGTTGCCGGTGTAGGAGGAATCGCCTACGCCAGCCGCCATTGCACCTAAAGGAAAGGAAGAAATTACTGGTGTAGGAGGAATCGCCTACGCCAGCCGTTATTTCGCCCAAAGGAAAATAGTAGACTAGGCAGAGACTATGGGATTAAGTTTACCATCTCTTCCCGTTTTATTTTCTTTGGTCTTGGTGAGTCAGGATCATCTTATCTTGGCTACCTTGCCATTACACAACACATCAAATTTACGTTTGAAATGAAGCACAGTGGGGCATGTGTTTGATATGCCTTAAAAACGGATTCAGATATGCAGTAATAAGAATAGGGCTAGGTTTTGGAATCCTAACTCTAAGAACGAGGGTGACAACTTGGAAGGCATAGAAGAACATGGACCACCATTCTTCATTTCAACCAAATTTATAGAAATGCATGCCTGCCTGTCTTCATATCTGATATAATAATTTCCTTTTCAACAAACGTCGAAGTGTGTAGTGTCTTTAATATCATGATTGTCAAGCTATATATGAGAAGATTGCCACAATGAAACTGTTAATAGCATAAACACTTTAAATTTCTCCCAACTTCTCCGCCTCCATCCCTTGTGCCAACACAGTGGTGACTTTCACATCAGAATGCCTTAAATGCTGAACTTCTCAACTCTACACAATATATATTTGAAACACTTGACCGACTACTTCTGATGATCAGATTGCCTCCTGTTGTATCACTCTGTATAGAGTTTCCTATCATATATTCATTCATTCATAACCCTCCACTCCCAAAGGAGCATAGGCCTTCAACAAACACATGCCAAGTTCTCCTGTCGCGTGCCATCATCTCAAGTTCTTTCCATGTTCTCCTCATCATTTTCACTTCTGTTTCCAGCTCTCTTCTTCATGTGCTTCTTGGTCTGCCTCTCTTGCCCTGGGGGTTCCAAAACAAGGACTGCCTTGTAATGCTATCAACAGGTTTCCTCAGTGTGTGTCCTATCCATCGCCATCGTCTTCTCATCTCTTATTCCACTGGCACTTGTCTAGTTCTTGTCCTCAGTTCCACGTCGGTAAACTTGTCATACCATTTTAATCCCTCTATTCTACGCAAGCACCCATTTATGAAAGTCTGTAGCTTTTTGGTTTTTGCCTTTGTTGTTCTCCATGTCTCAGAGCCGTACAATAGGACTGACTTCACATTTGAGTTGAAGATTCTTATTTTCGTGTTGGATCCGATTTCTCTTGATCTCCATATATTTCCCAATGCAATGAAAGCTCCTCTTGCTTTTTGTATTCTTAGTTTGATATCACTGTCTGTCCCTCCAACTTTGTCTATATTGCTGCCAAGATATGTGTACGATTCTACATCGTGTATTGGTATTTCTTCAAGTTCAACCCTATTATTATTACCTGCATTTATTCTCATTATTTTTGTCTTTTCCCTGTGTATTTTCAGACCCAATTTGCTGTGACCTCTCATCGAGTGTTTTCAATTTGTCCTGCATCAGATTACGGTTATGGGACAGAAGAGCCAAGTCATCAGCAAAATCCAGATCATCCAACTGCTTAGTCAGAGTCCACTGGATTCCATTTCTGTTGTGTGTTATCGATGATCTCATAACCCAGTCTATTGCTAGTAAGAAAAGAAATGGAGAAGAGGCAGTATGGTACCTGGAAGGCGAGGCAGGGGCCGACCAAGACGACAATGAATACAGGACATTGAAGACACCTTGAACATGACATTGGAGGAGGCAGGAGGGCTGGCTAGAGATCGAGAGTCTTTCAGGCGGGCTGTGATGAGAGCAACGTTCTGCAAAGGACATGCTACATGATGATGATGATATATATATATATATATATATATATATATATATATATATATATATATATATATATATATATATATATATATATATATATATATATATATATATATATACACACACACATACACTCACAGAACAAGAACAGGACAGCAGTTGTAAAGAAGAGTTATAAAGTAAAGTGTCAAAAAATATATCTGGGGTCAGATATATCAAAAGCATACCATGGCTTATCAAGACGAAACCATTATTGTTTCAGTGTGAGGAGCTAAATTACACAGCCGAACTATTTCCTTAAGGATTTTTTGCACACGAGACACAGGCTGACAGCATAGCATTCACTAGTCTCTTTGAGTGAGAAACTGTATCATGATAATAGAATCCTGAGCTAATGTTTTGTAGGGACATTTATGGTTTTGCTAGTGCGGATGATAATCAGTTTCTGCTTGTGCTAGCTGATGTAATAACACCATGCGAAGTCACAGAGCAGCGTTGTTGGTATTATGCAGGAGCACTTCCCTTAATGCAACAAAAATTTAAAGAACAGTAGCTATGTGCAGTTAATTGTAAAATTCAGGTTTAACCAAGTTTGTATCACCAAACATACTGTAACAGTGATTTTCTCAATTTCACAGTTGATGTATCAAAAACTGAAAAGTCAACAGTGGTAAGTGTTTACAAATAGGAACGTTCTTCCTTCTCTTATTATTGTTCTTCTGAGTGTTTCTTTTGGTCTTCCTTTTTTCCGCTTACCCTCAGGAAACCAACTGTAGTGGTATTCTGTTGTTTTGCATTCGTAGGACATGACCGATATATGACCATCGTCTTTTCCTTATATAGTGACATATTTCTGCCTAGAGTCTTCTCTTATTTGTCAGTCTTTGAATTCTTTCCCAACTGATGTGAGTTTTTCTAAGACATTTGTTCTCGAATGTATTCAGCTTGTTCTCCAATGATTTTGTTATTTTCCAAACTCTCACAGCCGTATGTTAACACTGAGATAAACATTTGAATTAAACAACAAATATTCAATGATCGTAATTTCCAAATGTAGATAATCTATTTTAGCTGCCAAAGCAATTCATGGATTTCTCTTTTGTGTCACCATCCTGAGTCATTTTTGCCTAAATAATTGAAATCAACACAGTAAACATAGTAACAGTATGATTCTTCTTCTTTTGCATCGCATCTTTGATGATTACACCGTCAGACGAGTTCTCATGATGAATTCGACTGTTGTTTGAAGTTCCTCTTTAACTCCATATAGCTTTGAGTTTAGTGTTGAGTCATTGGGCCAGTATATCTTTCTCAACTGGTCATACAGAGGACAGTCCTGTAGAACATGCTCAGCAGTTTGTTCGTTTAATCCACATGTGCACAGTGGTGAAGCAGACAATCGTAGCTTGTGCACAGTATGTATAATACAGCAGTATAGTTTGCACATTTCTCCTTCTCTTACAAACCAATTTTCACACCTTGTCCTAGCGCTTAAGACCAGCCGCTTCCATTTAGGAGTCATATAATTTTTATTGGCTACCACGACAAATATGGGACACTAAGAGCCAGGGATCCAGACCTCCAGAATGAGTCAGAATTCGCTGGGAAAGACAACACTAGACAATCCCTGAAGGATGAAGGACTAGATTGGAACCAGGCCAGGAGAAAGACAGCTGACAGGATAGAATGGTGTTCTCTCTGGCAAACTCAACATCCCAGGGAAGAGGAGGAATGACTAAGTAAATAAGTATAATTTGTATTTGTTTGTTATGCATTTATCTTAGTTCTTGCTTTCCTTTTTTGTCCCTGACAAGAGCCTTGTCCTTTTGCATTACCTATTTTTTTGTTGACCTCACTATTTTCCTATCTGAAAGTATATTGTATAATATAAATTATTTGCATCTTCATGTGAACTGTGAAAAGACCTTCGACAGTGTAGACAAAGAAACACTTTGGGACCTGATGGGGCATAATTGAGTCCCCATAAGTTTATTAACCTAACTAAAAGAAATGTATGAAAACATTAAATACAGAATCCTTGTAGGACAGTTTTCAGACCCAGTCATAGCGTATGCTCTGAATCATGGAGATAACAAAAATGACAATCAAGAAGTTACAGACTTTATAAATGGGTGCGTGCATATAGAAGGATTCAAAAGGTATGACAAGATCACCACTGTGGAACTGATGGAACGAACCAGATAAATACCAGTGGAACAAGAGGGGAGGAAAAGACATTGATGATTTATAATATAGAGATTGGGGAAACCAGTTGATTGCACTTGAAGGTAGTCCTTGTTTAGGAATCCCCAGGCTTACAGAAAAAGAGGAAGGCTGAAAGTCTTGAAGACAGGTTAAAAGGGGGAAAAAGAGGATATGGAAAGAACTTGAACGGATGACACGGATAGGAAGGCTTGGCATGAACTTGTTGAAGGTCTGTGTTTGTTCCACAGGGAATCAAAGAGTGCTGAACGAATTAAGTGTTCCACGTTATTGTTTCCATTTTATTCCATGATTTATCCTCCACATTCTGCCATTTTCTGTGTTTAGTACATTCAGAATCCTTCTACTCAATCCACCTCTGTAACTTCCCTCTGTAACTTCATTTCTCAGAAATGACGGCACATCCAAAGATACATTGCAAAACTGTGATGCAGAACGTTACCTGTTAAAGATCAAGTTCTTCAATGATTTTTCCTCCAGAATTCTTTCTGGAGCATAAAGCCTAAATTGTTTATATTTGAAAATGCCCTGTACAGGCCAACCCAGAACCAAACTATCCCACTCTTTATCTGTTCCTTGTCAATGGTTCTTCTCTGTGTATCTCTCAATCTTTCACTGTTTTTCATTTTTTTCTTTAAACCCTGAAGATTTTTGCAAGTTTAAAAAAAATATATATATATGCCATATCTTTTTCCATCATGTTTACATTTGAGAATCAAAATAAAGGTTCCAGTAATTTTACAGAAATACGATCGTGTTAAAAGTACGAAGTAGCTTTTGATAGTTCATTAGGCCGTTTAAATAGTATATTTGTACTGAACAAGAAACCAAGTAAAATAATCATATTAAAAAAGAGCATATGCATATATAGTTCATAAAAATTCCAGTTATGAGAAGTGCACATGTATATCCACAGCCTTAGATATTTATCACTTTTTTAAGCTACTTTTCATTACTTATCAGCCTCACTTTAATAAATAGGAATTACTAATTTTAAAAGCTTATCACAGAAGATCATTGGCCAGATGCTTGCTAGTTAACATTATCACTTCAGCAGTTTAAGACACTGACATTGACAAAGCTAATAAAACTCTCTCTACAGATCAAAGGCATCAAACTAGAACCAGAGAAACAGCATAAAGTTCGTGAAATCAAGGCTCCAACGGGGTGTCCTCTGTGCGAGTTTCAGGACACCCTTACATACAGAGTAAGTTTTTAAATTGCTAAAATACTTTGTAATAAGAGATGGTTAAGTACACGCACTAACAGACAGAATTATAGAAAGCACTAACTTTATCTTATATCGAAAGACATTTGACCAATTGCAGTCAGAAATAAATAGTAAAACCAAGGCTGTTGTGTCTTAAGTCTGGCATTATGGAGTATGCTGCTACCTTCAGTTTTTTGTGGCCTAGGGTTCTCTGTGTTTCAAATTGCTAGCAGCCTGCTTATATCTGGCTAGGTCTGTTGTTGAACATAATGATTATAATCAAACTCACTTGTACAAAACCGCAAATCTTAATGGATACTGTATATACTTGAGTATAAGTCTAGAAATTTATTTCCAATTTAGATCTTAACAAACTTAATAAAACAAAAGATTCATGAAACCAGTCATTGTTGCCCCCTGCCCTTCCCACCACATACTGGCATCCTTCATATATAAACTTGCTGCTTCATTCTTCTTCTTCTTGCGATCGCATCTTTGATGATTACACCGTCAGACGAGTTCTCATGATGAATTCGACTGTTGTTTGAAGTTCCTCTTTAACTCCATATAGCTTTGAGTTTAAGTCATTGGGCCAGTATATCTTTCTTAACTTATACAGAGGACAGTCCTGTAACATGCTCAGCAGTTTGTTCGTTTAGAAATCCACATGTGCACAGTGGTGAAGCAGACAATCGTAGCTTGTGCATGTGTTTATTCAGTTTGTTATGCCCTGTCCTGAGTCGAAAAATAGTTATCTGTCCCTGCCGGTCGAGAGTGTGATAGTCGTCTTTGGGGCTGCTTCATTAAATGTTTTTATCAAAATATCTTAAGTAATACACGTTTGAATTCCTAAAGAGTAACAAATGTCAACTGGCGTACACTTTGTTGATCAGCCTCTTTTGTTTGATCTATCAGCAATACCATTACTTCTTTCACTAGATTCGCTTTTGTCAATGTTACTGTCTAAATTGGGCCCTTATTCAATATCCACATCTGATTCAGCCGCACCGTTAGCTCCTGATCACATAACAAGACACTTCTCCGATCCCAAAGCAAATGTGGGATCACCATGGCTTTAAAAAATGAAGAAAAATAATTATATCTATCGATTTTTTAAAAATTCAGAAAAGGAAAGCTTTAAATGTACAGGAAATCTATTTATAACTCAGGTCTTGTTAAATACCGAGATCTCATTGCTGCTTGGCAATTACCAACAACAATATTAGACTTCCTGGGTAGGCAATTTCAAGCATTTTAAACCGGAAAGGGTTAAGCTGAAAGTGATAGAATTTCCAGAAAGCCACGGAAATTCAGAATCGACAAAAAACTCATTCGACTTATAATCGGCCATTCATTTTGGAAGCTTTTTAAGTCCTAAAGTCTAGGGGTCTATTTATAGTCTGATCGACATATAATCGAGTATATACAGTAAGTTCGGTCATTTGGGTGATTTATGGAATGCATACTGTTTGTAAGTTCCTGATTGAGTTAAATATCTAGAAAATATATGTTGAAATTCTGAGGTTTGATCCTTAATCAGAATTTCTTCTATGTTTTCTTTCTGATCATTAATAATATTTATAAAGTTTTGTTATAGCATGAAATAACATAGTGGTTCATTTTCAAGTTTTGTTTTACTTCTGTCTTTCTTGTAGGATGTTCTTATTTTGCAACAGTTCTTGTCACCAGATGGTCGTATCCTTCCAAGACACGTAACTGGAATGTGCTTTACAATGCAATGGAAACTAGAAAATATTTTGTATCAGTCCTATTCTGCAGGTAAGATTCAAGTTAGTGTGTTGTAGACAAGTTCATAAAATGCGGTCATAGCCGGAAGTGGAGTTGCGGATGAGTTCTTTGTTCAATCCCGTTATCAATGATCCCAAGGTTTGCATCTCAGATAGCTCAGGTCCTGGCTTTCTCCCAATGGGACATTTTTAAATAACAAGAGAAGGGGTGAGGGCAGGTCTCTAGCACCCTAGAGCCAGAATGCTCAAGGTAGATGAGGCTTGCAAATCTTGGTTGGCAGTTCATCTAGGAAAAGGTAGATGATGTCAGATCACCTGCTACCATGCATTTAGGCTAGGGGACAGCCCAAGGCTAAGGAGAGTGAATTCAAATAAAAATGTTTACTGAAATTGGCTGAATTGGGCAGAAAGGTGCAAATATTGCAGCATGGCACTTAATTGCAGCACAACATGTTCATTACTCTAAAGAAGCCTAATTCAGACTGGCAACTTTATGAGAAAAGTAAATAAGATTACATGAGAGCGAACAAATGAGAAATTCTAGTCAGGGAACCAGTGTTTGCAAATCATGAGACAAATATAGCCGGTAAATATATTTGTAATATAAATTAAATATGTGCGATACATTCGCTAAGTGTACCTTCGGTGCATGGAAGATGCACAGTACACATTAACAATAAGAGAGAAAGAAAATAAGCAAAAATAGCAGCATTCCTGAAAACAGCACAGCAGTTCTATTTGACACCAGCCTTCCATAATAAGGAGAAGGCACTTAGTGACACCTAAACAGATACTCTCGCTTAGCCAGGGCCTGGAAGAACACACAGTGCAGAATTTTTTTTTCTTCTAATTGGAACATTATATTAAAGTTTTTTATAGTAAGGTTTCAATTATTTTGCATTTTTTATTTTGGCCTATCTTTTTTTTCCCCCCAAAGCTGCACCAAGATGATTCTTCTATTTGAAGGTGACACTTTAAACTATGTGAACAGTTGAAAGTTGCACTCTTCCACCACTGTAAATAACCCCTGATGTATCATGCTGAATTTTCTTCATTCTGAAGAAGTGGGGTTAAAGCCTTTGCCAGCATACATCTTCATATGGAAGATTCTGGCTGCGTATGAGTTCCTCACAGAAATGATAAACACAGTGAAAGAAAATTGGATCTAAGACATCAAGGCTGCCAAATGTATAGTATCAAATTAAATCTGATGTAAGACAGTTGACTAGGTTATTAGAGAGGTGATTTTAAAAGAAAACAGAGGCATAAAAGGGACATGACAGTGAGGTTATACAATAGGCACTTTGCAGACAACATTACACTGTCGTAACTTAACAGATCAAACATCAAAAAGAGTTTGATACAGCTGGAAACCCTGTTTGTAGGTCTTTAGTAATAGCCTCACATTTCATAAAAGGCAACAAAGGCAGGTTGGGCACTGGCCGGTTACCCCATCTGTAGAAATTCAAAACCACAAAAACTTCAGCCAACACAAGAACAAGTCAGCTTAAGAAAATAGAACTCAGCCATCCAAGACAGAAGGTTCACTGGCAGGAAGGTGCATGAAGCAACTAAGAGAAAGCTGAACGGAGCCTGAGTTGTTTACTGTCCTTCTTTCTTCAGTGACGTGAAGGGCATGAAGAAGACATGGAAAGGCCTTGAGCTGATGGCACAGGACAGGATGACTTGGCACAAGTTAGCTGAAGGCCTATGCTCCCTGGAGAGTTAAGAAAAAGTTGTTTAGTCTTCTCTAGTTATAACTGACCATTAATGATCCCTTAAGGGGGTCCCCGGTACTGAAAACTGGATTTTACGTACAAAATATCGTTTAAGAAGGCCTATAAGTGAAAAAGTTTTTTACTTTTGAGCATTAATGATCTTACTCCCATTAATGATCCCTTAAGGGGTTTTGGATTTTACGTACAAAAATAACTTTTGAGCATCGAGGAATCGATTGAGCAAGGTTTTATAACATAAAAAATGCATTTGATGTATCAAAAAGCATATTTTCTGTACCCACCCCCAGCTATGATTTGCAAATTTGTGCCGAAAATGCAAGATTTGTCGCTCAATTATACCTTAGTTACGCTAACCAAATCGTGGACTATTTGGTATCGATACACATGGAATTTCGTTGTCTGCCGTAATATCGCAAATTCGAAACTATTTTTTCTCATAGCTTTGTGTAATGTGTGTTTGAAAATTTCCGTAATTTTACGCTTACCTCCTTATAAGGAGTGGTCACGTGGTGACCCCTTGCCCTCATTACCGACCCATTCAAGACGCAAGAGTAAACATCTGTTTTGATTGGTCATAACAACATTTTGGCTGCGTGCGCAAATGTGGAAGTAACAACAGCCATTTCCGCCTGTACACAAAAAACAATTGTTCGCTTTCCGTGAAATATTTTTCTCTTGTTTAAATTTCAGTGAATTGTGTTCTTTTACTTCAAAATGGGAAAAATAGGTAAGAGATCAAAGCAAATATCTGCTGCCAGGTCGCGTCGACAGTGTGTAATTTCTAGCAGTGTTACCACAGAAGGTAATACAGAATCAGCGGTGAATGATAGGCCTACACAAACAACGTGGAATTTCTGCATCCCAGTATCCGATAGGCCCATGGTTCACATTGCAGATCCAGTAGTGCCTGGCCCAAGTCGATCTGATATAAAAATTAACTTGAGCACGAGCAAGAATGTTGCATCTCATAATACTGTCTGCGCTCAGCCTAAACCTACGTATAAAAATGTATGTTGCAATTTGTGTAAGCAAAGCACATTGCAAACAAGAACTGACAACACCAAGTCTAAGGGTTTCTCTCTCTTCCTGGAAGTTGTGTGTCACACATGTGAAAAAGCAATTTCTAGAACGTACACATCCGAGAGGGAACCAGAAGGCCGCGGCCCTCGTGGACATGCAATCAACAAATCTGCTGTTCTTGGTGCCCTCATGTCTGGAATGGGCTCATATACATTCAATCTCTTCTGTGAGAACCTAGACCTCCCTGGCCTGCACCAGAAAACATTTCATAAATATGCAGATCAAATTTTTGATCATTTGGATACCATGCACTCTACAGTATTTCAACGTTCCGTCAGCATCGTCCGAGCTGAACACGCTAAGAGTCAGCATCGTACCATTAATAAAAAAGAAGTCATTGACATCGCTGTCAGCTTTGATGCAACATGGCTAACTAGAGGTCATAAGTCATTTATAGGTGTTGGCAGTGTTATCGACATCTTGACTGGCATGGTCATCGATTCGCATGTTATGTCTTCCTTCTGTCACACCTGTGAGAATACTGGACAGTGGCAACTGAAAAATCAGCCTGACAAATTTGAAAAATGGAAAGCAGAGCATCAGAAGGACTGCTGCTGTAATTACGAAAGGTCAGCCGGAATGATGGAGGTAAAAGCCTGTGAAGTTCTCTTTCTTCGTTCAGTGGCAAATCACAAGCTACGCTACACTGTTTTGCTATCAGATGGCGATTCCAAGGCCTACAACAGACTCTGCGACATCAAACTGTATGGACCAGAAGTTGACATAACCAAAGAAGAGTGCGTCAACCATGTTGCAAAGCAATTAGGCACTGCACTGAGGACACTGATTACTGACTGCAGGAAACAAAAAGTCACCCTTGGGGGAAATGGTCGTGGTCGTCTAACCCAAAATGCAATACAAAAATTGTGTATTTACTACACCAGGGCCATCCGCAAGCATAGTACAGCCCCAGAGATGAAACAAGCCATCATGGCTTCTCTCTACCATGGGTATTCGACAAACGACAAACCCCAACATAATTTGTGTCCGCCAGGCAAAGACTCCTGGTGTTTCTATCAGGCTTCCATTGCCAAAGGAGAAGCTGCTAGACCACACGAGACCAAGGTTCACACTCCGCTAGACTACAACCTGCTCCATAAGCACTTAGCCCCTATTTATGAGCGTCTTACTGATCAGCATTTGCTGAAGCGGTGTCAGCTAGATGCAACACAAAATGCAAATGAAAGCCTACACAATGTTATATGGAGTCGTTGCAGCAAGCGGAAATTTGTGTCATTAAAAAAAGCCAAATTCAGTGTCCTTGTGGCCGTTGGAGAGTTCAACTTTGGTCCATCAGCCAGTGCAGAAATAAAAAGGCTGTGTGGTCAAGCATCTGGAACAAACTCAATACGCCTTGGACAGGTGCGACTGAGGAAACGTCTGGCCAACAGCCAGAAACATGAGGCTGACAAACTTGTAAAAAGAAGAAAAATTAGGCAAGAGGCAAGACAAAGGCGAGAGGTGGAGCTGCTTGAAGCTGAAGGAGGTGCAGCATATAGTCCTGGAGGATATTAACCCCAGAATGGAGTATATTGGACAAGACAAGGCACTCGGTGAGTAAAATGCATTTTTCTTAAAACTAACATTTTATTAACCAAAAATGTTATTACTAACAAACTATCTAATAGATCAATCTAAATTTGGCATGCATGTAGTACACATATATACCTTTAAATTGTCACATGCTTTTTTTGATATTTTGGTTATTTGCTTTGATATATTAAAAAAAAAAAAATTAGTTGTATTTTTTTTTTTCATTTTTTTTTTCATACAAATAAAGTGTTTTTTTTTTTAAATCATTAAAAATAGAATTTTAAAGGAAGCTGAAGGAGGTGCAGCATAGAGTCCTGGAGGATTTTAAACACATTCAGCCCCCCAGAATGGAGTATATTGGACAAGACAAGTCACTCGGTGACTAAAATGCATTTTTTCTCAAAACTAACATTTTATTAACAAAAAATGTTATTTTTTACAAACTATCTAATAGATCAGTCTGAAATTTGGCATGCATGTAGGACACATATATACCTTTAAATTTTCAGGGGCTTTTTTTGATATTTTGGTAATTTGCTTTGATATATTTTTTTAAAATATTTTTTTTCATTGTTTTTCATACAAATATAGTGTATTTTTTTAAAAAAATCATTAAAAATAGAATTTTAAACTTATCAAAAAAAGCCCCTGACAAATTGTTTTAATTGTCAGTCACAACATGTGTGTGCAATTTGGTAAAGTTTGGTCAATGGGAAACATAAGTTTTTAGCTCTCGAAAAGTAGTGAAAATCCAATATGGCGGATTTTATTGAGCATTTTTTCTTACTTGGCAATGGTGGTCCATGTCTCACTGCCTTATAGAAGCATGCTGGTAACACAAGAATCATATATCATAGCTTTGGTTTTTATCATGAGTTTGGGGTTTCTCTGGACACTAATTATGATGCAGGCAGAGATGGTTTCAACTTTGCTAACATGGCTGTCAATTTCTGTGTCCAGAGAGAGTTTATCGTAAGTCTTTACTAAAATGGTTACAGTAGCAAGCAATATAATGAAGATATATGCTGTATGTCTAATCGACAGCAATCCGAGCATGTATCTCATTGTCACAAGGGGGGTATCACGCGTACAGCCCAAAACTTGTCGCATTTCTTTTGAGTGAGTATTCCTACCCCATACTCGATTACTGAAATCACGAGCTGATGATACAGGAGAAACAGTAGTCTCTGTTCCAAGCGCGCAGCAGCCATTGTTTTTAAGGCTGCCAGTCCTCGCTTGCACTTCTGTATGATCAGTTCGACATGATACTTAAACGATAGCCCACGATCAAACGTTACTCCCAGATATTTCAGCTTGTCTTTCAATGTTCTGCCCATTGAAAGTGATGTCTGGAAGGTCTGCTTTCACTATGGAGTTGTTCAAAGAGCACCACATCACACAGGCCTTGTTGGGATTGACCTTTGATCCGCTTTCCTCACACCATTTAGAAACCGCCTGTAGTGTCTCTTGTATGCCTTGGACCATTTCCTTTCTGTCTGAGCCAGGTCTGTACATGAGTATGTCTTCTGCGAAAGTTAATGCTCGTCCCAGTCCTGTTGGTTGAAAGGTTGCTACTTTTGCTGTGTAGATGTTAAACAGCACTGGTGATAGTGGAGAACCCTGGGGTAGTCCCGGGCAAATGTGCATTGGTTCTGATGTCCATGTTCCCAAGCGAAAGGCAACTGATCTCTCCATTAAGGCAGCTGCTATCCACCTTGTTATCCAGATGTTTACACCACATGCCATTATACTGACTATTAGGGTTGCAAAGTCCACACTGTTATAAGCATCCTCTAGGTCAATTGCGACAGCCACCGTTTCTCTTTTACCCTGGAATCCCTCATACACATCATACGCAAATGTTTCAGTGTTATCGCATGTTGTTTTCATGGGCCTATAGCTACCAAAGGATGTGTGCATTTTCGAGGTGGCTCATTACTTTTGTTGCAACTGTCTTTTCAAGTAATTTACCATAGACATTCTGGAGTGTGATAATTCGATAGCTGCTGAGCAGTGTGGGGTCTTCGCCAGGTTTAGGAAGTGGCCGAAGGTAACTGTGTAGCCAGTCTTCCGGCACCTCTGCATTCTGTATGCTGGTATTGAAATTGCTCACCATATTTATAATGGCTGTGTTGTCGAGCTATTTAATGTGATGGTATTGTACACCATCAGGACCCGGAGCAGTGTTTCTTCTGGTCCTCTTCAGAAATGAGATCAAAGTATATCTGGCCTTTTAGGGCATTTTCCAGAACAACTGTCCTTTATTTTCAGGCAGGCATTTTTGTCACCTTTATCCGTTAACTCCACATATCGATTTAATAATGCTTTTCCCTTCTCTTCGTCCGCTTCGTCTGTCTTCAGGCTTAGTCCTGTAGAGCTTTTGATGTTAGGGATGGGTTGGCTTGCATTTTTTTGCTATTCATTCTTCGACGTAAGGACCAGAATTTCTGTAGGGTTTTTTCTGTGCCCATCTGTATCACAAAGTCCTCCCACACTTTATCCTTGGCCTACCTTGCTGTAGCGGGAGGTTATTTAAAATTATTTATTATGTAAGAGTATGCCAGTAAAGAGTTCTGACCTTACAAGTAATACCCCAGTCTTAGAAATAAGCACTGGTGTATTGTTATCATAAAAATAGTCAGACTGTGAAAACCCTGGCCCAGTTGGTAAGAAGTAGTACCAGGATTTAAGGTGTCTCCTCCCTGTGACTATCTTATGATTACTTATATTCTAGGGGATAAGTAAAATGTACATTCACTGAAACCACAAATGGAAGAAGTGAATAAATCCTCAGGTACAGTTAAAACAGTTTAATAATTACACTAATATTCTATTTCTACTAGTTGGAAAAGAGCATACATATATATATATATATATAAAAGTATTCACACAATTACTATTAAGAGTCTGTTTAGACTTCAAGATCTTAAATAATAAAGTTACTGAAATCACTGGTATTAGTCCTTTGAATTTAAGGATAACTGTCATCAGTTGACTGAGTTTCTGTATGGTTAATTATTGTTTTCAACTATTGGCTGTTTCACATGTATAGGTGGTCAGTGTCAAACAGGACACTTATCTTTCCAACTTGATACTGCTGAAACTGAACTGTCCTTTGCTGATATCAGATTTGGTAGGCCCAACAGTAGGGATGCCAATGACCAGTTGAGGTTCACTCTTTGGGGTCCTGCACTTTTGTGGGATTGCCTCGGATGAACGACACAGGCTTCTGATACTGGACAGTCTGGTTTGAGTTATTTCATGGAACCCTCAGACTTCAGATACTGGACTGAACAATGTTTCTGGCGATCCGCTCACAATTCATGGGTAGTGGCGAAGCTCTGCCTCCAGTCTGTCTCAAACCTCTTTCGTTGTGTATCTCTCCAGTTTGTCCCGATACGTTTATATACGCTTAGCGCGGACGTATAGGAGGGTACTGACGTCACAGCTAGAACTAGGCCAAAAAAAATCTTTCCCGAACATCGATTTCAGCCAATCTGTGCGTCGACTGAAATTTTGCCTTTCTCATTCTCGGCATATATAATATCCATATTGTTCCATCTTATCTTGTTTTATACAGCTGATAAAACTCTATCTTCCTATCCATGTAAATTCCCAAACTGTTATTTGTTGATTTTAATATTTAGAACAGAAGTGGGTTACACGCTTTTAGCGTAACTGTGGGCAGCCGAAATACGCATATATCTCCGTAAATGAGAACTTCCTACCGTTCCTCCTTATATGCAGTTATACACCATCCTTCCCTGTACTGAAATGTAAAATCCTTTTCATACGGATTCCCTGCTGCTTTTATTTATCCTTGGCGATTTCCTCTGTCGGATACACATTTCGCTGATACGCCGCCATTTTGAAAGCGGTCAATCGATCGTTGACGGGTTTATAAATCTAACTGAACCCGTTTGCAATGACTTGAAACCAATTTTGCGACACTTGCCAAGCTCTTGAATCTATTAATGGCTCTTTGCTTTTTCTCCTTCATCTCTTCAACCTCTCCCTCATTCATCGTTCTTCGTGCTTTCACCATTCCTTTGTTGCACTTTCCTTTACTTTCCATGCTTCCTCCACTGTCTTATTCCACCAGGGAGTTTGGGTGAAAGGTGTTCTCGCTGTCTTTTGTTTGGCATTTTGACGCATTGTGTGTAAAGGGTTGTTACAGTTGAGTGGGCCTGTAGGATACTTGAAGATCTGTTAGGTTTCCTGTGTCTAGTGGTCCTACCCTTTGCCCGTTTAATTTCTTGTCGAAAATGAAATGTTATTTTGGTGTCCCTCTCTATGTTCCTCGGTCCGTCATGACCTGGTATGGATTCTGCCATAACATAGGTTTTACTGGGTCTCCCATGAGTAAAAAGGAGTATGACGCAAGGTAAGTGATCACTTTCCTGTGCACCTAATACATCCCAACGTGCCATGGTGGTGGCAGCACTGGAGATGAATGCCAGATCTATGACACCATTTGTATCCCCAGGTTTAGTTGCCAGTCTAGTTGGGCATCCATCATTCAAGATGGTATGGTTCATGATAAGTAATGCCTGGCTTAAAGCTATACCCTGACTATTTTCTGTGATTTTCCCCCACTTCTTGGATCTAGCATTGAAATCGCCAGCAATTAAAACACCTTATGTTAGAATCTTCAGACAATTCCGCCAGAAAACTCCAACTACTCTCTTCTGTAAGCATGAGCATATAAATTGTAGACTTGCCACTCCTGACTGCCTGTATTCACAGCAATCCCCTGCAATTCCACATCCTCACTATTTTGGGAACTTGTATCCAGCCACGTATGAGGGAGCTCATGTTTTACATATACAGCTTGCCCTCGTCTACCAGGCCCACATGGATTGGAGTAACATCTGTAGCCTGGGCAATTAAGAACACTTGGCTTTTAAATTTGTCTCCTGGATCATGAGGATATTGAAATTGTAGATGATTGTTTGTATAATGGCTGCTCGTTGATTGGCACTTTGACAATTCCAGAAAGATAATCGCATGTAGAAAAGATAATCACTAAATTGATGGCTTGAAAACACTTTTAGGAAATGTAAACAGGACTTTGGTATTTTGTAATCTAAAGATGGTATTTCTGATATTTTAATTTTTTTTCTTTTTTTTTTCTGAAGGTAGCAAATCTAATTGCATGTAAATTTAGACACTTTTCACTGGACAAAATTTGTGTACCCGTAGTTTTTCATAAATGGCAAACAAAAAACTCGGTCTTAAACATTATGAAATAGCAGGCCTAGTCTCACTTGACTGTGTGGTCTCTTTTCTGTTATTGGTCTTTGAGTTTCTTTTGCTACCTTCTGTGCAAGTCTTTACTGCTGTTGTACCATAACTGCGTTGCTGCATACAGAAAGCTTGTAGTACTTTTGTATTGGTGGATTGTCATATGACTTCACTCTTTGATTGAATCAGCATGTAAACTCATTTTCTAATTCTTGTATTACAGGTCTACTGCCAAAGTACAAACCAATTCTGCCCATCAATGAAGATCCAGCAACATATGATAAAAACTACAAATGGAGAAAGAATAATGTGTATTATGAAGACTTTAGCATTGAAAATCCACTGTGATCGTTATTTTGATTCATGTACGCTTGCTTTGTGACACTAGTTTGGTTGAGGGTACAGTTGATTAGCATGGTTGTTTCATATAGTGCCAGGTAACATGGTTCTCTATGTTAATCTAATCTGGTACCATAGTGGAAATTTAAGATACTGTTACAAGCAGATTTTGTGTGGTCTACAAGACGTTTTCATTTAAATGAAGTTTGTGTATTTTAATATGTATATTAAAATAATTGCTTTTGTCATTTTGGTTTTTTTTTTTTTTCAACCTTTTAGCTTGAATCAGATGTGCATATGGGAAAGAGTGTGCACATGCAGAAGTGAACTGCAGTGGTCTGCTGTTATCTTTGAATTATCCCAGTATTCGTTTGCTCATACCTTTTTATATGTACTTTTTTTCTCATACTTGTCTATAGCCAGATATTTCCTTCTCTCACTTTTCTGTAACAGTTTTCTTTTTTCATACCTGCCTGTATTTCCTTCTCTCACTTTTCTTAACAATTTTCTTTTTTCATACCTGCCTGTGTTCTGTCTCTTTGTTATAACTCCTGGCATTCATTTCTGTAGTATGTGCTGTCTGATCTCTCACATGTCTGAAACATATATTTTCTGTTCTCTTACTTTCCTGCAAGTTGTATTTTCTTTTCACTTACTTTTCTACAACGTGTATTGTCTTTTCTCATACATTTCTATAACTTGTATTTTCTTTTCTCTTACTTTTTTGTAACTTATGTTTTCTTTTTTAATACTTTTCAACAGTTTGCATGTTTTGTTCTCATACTTTAACATCCATTTTCTTTTCTCGTATTTTTCAATAATTTGCATTTCTTATTCTTATACATTTCTTCAACTAGTATTTTTTGTTCTCATGCTTTTCAATAACCTGTATTTTCTCACCTCGTATTGTTCTATAGCCTGTACTCTTGCTTCTTACAACCCGCATACTCACTCTCCTCTCATATTTTTCTACAGCTTGTACTCTCCCTTCTCGTATCAGTACATTCATTTCTTAAACTTTTATGCTGCCTGTACATTCATACTTGTCTACAATCTATGCTCTCTACTCGTGTATTTTTTTGCAATCTGAACTCAAGTCTTCTCATACTTTTACAGACACTTCAAGCTTTGATTTGTTGACTATACTGAAAAATTTAATTGTCGCAACATCAGTCAAGAGGTTACATGCTCTCATAAATTGGTGCTGACATAGAATAGAAGGATTGAAATGGTATGACAAAGTCACTAATGCAGAACTGATGGCAAGAACCAGATGGGTGCCAATTGAGCAGGAGATGAGGAGAAGATGTTGGAGATGGATAGAACACATATTGAGGAAACTGATTGATAGCATTACAAGACATTCCTTATTCTGAAATCCTTAGAATAAGAGAGGTGAAAGGAAACCAAAACAGTACAGTGTTTTCTGCGATTCTTTTGGCTGCCCTAGAAAAACAATGTCACTACAGTGGGCCACTATCTTCTTCCTTTCCTGAAAACAGCACCACTTCACCTGTGTTCAGGTTCTTCCTTTTTACTTCCAACCATTTTGTTTCACACAACCTGATGACGATTTTATAGTTTTCACACTTCTGCTTTTTACGTTTATATAGAAGGATGAGTCACCAATGCCCAAGCATACTTAGTCTGCATGAACAAAATGCCCGGTACATTGTAAATATTCTTTGCTCCCGTTTTGGGCCCCGAGAAAGACGCAATTACGAATAGCCACGTGAAAGTGAAACTGAACAGGCTATTCTATTAGGAAGATAAGTGGAGGTTTGGGTAGGTGTACACATCATGGAAAATGTTTACAAAAGATCCAAAGAGTAATATATCCCAGACCAAGGAGTATCAGACCTATACAGAGAATTGAAAAATGTGATAAACTCACTTGAAAGCCTGGAAAATTCTTCAACAGGTTCACAGTCCAGTGGATACCAATTCATTGCAACATTCCAGGCGGCAGATAAACTTGCTAAAGAAGGGGGATCCCTGCAACAAAACGATATAGAGATAACTTATGAAACAGCTAAAACAACTATAAAAGCCATATTGAAGTCCAGGTGGGACAGAGAACACCCAGGTCACATAAAAGATGATGCCCATCACGGATAGAAGGATCTACAGAAATCCCCCACTTAGCGCAGTTTATTTGTTCTTGAAAACATGAGCGCTAACCGAAAAAGCACTAAACAAAAATTGATTTCGTATCAGAATTAATAGAAATCAAATTAATTCGTTCCCAGGCTATGAAAGCTGTATCAAAATTAAGTAAAAAGTGATTTTTTAAAAATAGTTGACAACATTTATCAACTACATATAATTATCAGACATAATGAACACAAACGAAATAGTATGTATGTACAGTGCAGTATTATATGACTATAATCGCTGCAACTTCTGTTGCTTGTTGCTACAGTTGTCACGACAGAGCTGTCATCATTAGACGAATGGCACTGTAGGTATTGAAAACGTTTTTCTGGCTCCAGATCTAGAAGATATGGCTGTTTGGTCAATGGGGGCAGATATTCAGGAGACTAACAAAAAAAGCCTTGCCGCCTTTTCCTCTTCAAGAACACCTTGTAGTTGTAGCAATTACGAATTTGTTCTGTGTTATGGAATAACATAGAACTGCATTCCATTTTGGGGTCATTCGTTATTATCCTAGAAATGACAATTCTTCTTGGCCATCCCACCTCCATGAATGAACTTGATGAGCATGTGAAAGTTATATTTCTACTCTACATCCCATGTATATAGCGCTAAGCTAAGATCGAATTGTCTATGCCTATAGCACAAGTATGGCATAAAATAAAAATGGCGTTATATCGAAAAAGCGCTAATCGAACAGCATAAGACCAGGGGATTGGTGTATATGCCTCGATCTGTCAGAAAAATATAACGAAATTAACAAAATAGGTCATGTACACCTCTCTAGGGCATAAGATATAGAAAGTGTCTGCGTTACGATCCCGCGGTCTTTGTCGGGTACAAACGAACAAAACAGTAGGGAAAACAAAAAGTGAGAACTAAGTTAAATGCATAACAGATCAAACAAAAAATGATATTAGCAATACATGTTTTGAAAACGGTGTAGTCGATCTGGTAAATCCCAGAAAATGTTGGCATATAACATCTTCGCCAAGGCCATTAGCTGGAGACAAACATCCTGCATGCTGTCTAATGCTGCTCCCTTCTATCTCCAGTGTTGACTTCCTTTCATTTTGAAGTTCTACCTACAGTGAGAGCGCCCGATTGGCAAAGATGCCGGGTTCGAAACACGGTCACACTAGTCCACCCAGCTGTTAACGGGTACCTGACTCTGTTCTTGAGTTAGAGAAGGCAAAGACAATGAGGAAGGGAACTGGTCAGCCCACCTCTTGAAACTGGACCTAGTAAAGTCAAGTCTCTAACACTTCACTCCCCTATGGCAGTATTTGCTACAGGGTACATTTTACCTCCTGTCACCATTTATATGTGCATCATTTTCCTTCATGGGAGCAGAGCGACCATGAAAAAGTTTTCTAGATTTGAATTTGCTCTAACTAGCCATGATTTCTCTGAAACACACAAACTGCCAGTGCCACTTGAGAAACATAAACCTTCTACTACTTCTGGTGCTTACCTTGCCTTCAACAACGGGAAGGAGGAAGGGGAATCAGTGACAAGTCGGTGAACGCCGTGAGACAATGTTGTTTTGAATACATGAATAAATTAAGAATATTCTTATTTTCACTTCTTGAGTAGCTATGGAACATTGCTGCAGTTGACCCTCGTGCAGAAAGCCTGTTCAAAAATGACTTCATGCGGTTTTGCAATGGTGGTTTCTGGGAGTTTGTTTTGACAAGATGAAGATTGCTAGCCCCACCCACTAACACACCTCAAGTCTATTCATTCTTACCTCATGCATGGTGTGTGCAGTGGTCCTATTCTTTTGTTGTCCCCTCACAGACGCCCGAGAACTACACGTGATCTCAGATCACACGAGCAAGTATCCTGCCAAAATATGGCGAGAAATAATTATGTTACTTTTTACGTGCTGCGTGTCATCATGACGTCACTAATTTCCTGCAGTCATGTCAACCATTTCCATTTTCTATCAGAAATAAATCAGTGACACGAAAAGAGTGACACGAAACCACAGAAGCTTCATCTATGATGAGCAATGATGCTTCTGTGGTTAATAATAGCCCCTTCAGTCATAACTGACTATGGGAATGCGTCCCTGAGGTGACAGCCCTCAGCTGCCCATTTTTCCGGTGTTCCTTTCGACGTTTTCTCCTCTCTTCTGCTTGCCGTGTGAGCTTCCTTTCACCCAATCTGAGGTGGTGCCGTAGACAGCATCGCCACTTGGTGCGATCGGCAGCTTCATCCTCCCAGGTTGCTGGATTTATGTCCAGTCCCCTCATGTCTCTCTTTCACATATCTCTGAATCTCAGCGGCGGTCACCCAACTGTTCTTTTGCCATCTGTCAGTTGTCCGTAGAAGGTATCTTTCGGGATGAGACCATCTTCCATGCAGTGGACATGGCCAAGCCAGCGTAGTTTGCGCTGTCTAAGCAGTGTATACATGCTATGAAGGCCAGCACGTGACAACAGCTCGACATTTGTCACTATCTTTCCACGAAATGCCGAGGATGTGGCGTAGACACTGTAGGTGGAAGGTATTGAGCCTTCTTTCTTGCTCAGCATAGTTTGTCCATGTCTTGCTGCGATATAGAAGTTTGCGGTTAAACAATATAAATATATTAGTACATATAAATGTGGTGATACTTATTCATAAGGGAGCCGCGCTAGTGTAGTGGTTACCACACCGCTCTGGCGACCGGGTGATCCAGGATCAAACCCGGGTGACGGCATTTGAGGATTTTTCGTCGACCGGGATTTGGACTGGATTAACTCGAGACCTGGCGAGGACATTTGAAGGAGTGTCGTCGACCAGGGATTGGCGGCTCCTGAGCCGACCCAGCTGTAATGGGTACCTCCGAAATCGGAGAGTATTTGCCTGAATGGCGAGGGACACCTGTCTCTGTACAAGAAAAAAGGGATACTCACGTAAAATCAATATCAGGTTAGACATAAATAATAACCTGAGATTTCGCCTCGAGTATTAGCGGGCGTACGAAAAAAAAAACAAAAAAAAAACACACACAAAAAAACTTATTCATACTTACCCGAAATGCTTAATGTAAATGGGGAAAATTCCAGAAATTTGTCCCCGAAAAAAAAAAAATTAAAATAATGCATGCATATATCAAAAACATCAGCACCATGAAGAGAGGGGAAGAAATGTACGTTACTTCAATGGGCGTCCAATTCCGTTTTCAGGCCGTAAAGCTCGGCCTTTTCGTAATTTCCTGAAAATGTGCAATGAACAGATTGCAAGTTGGACGGAATTTGTTATGAACGAATGGGACACCAAGAAATTTAGGAAGATTATTAAGAAATAACTATTTACTTTGGACACATACGCTGTTGACACCATTTAGTCTTGTTGTTTTCCTTGTCAATGTTGACACCGAAAGTTGTGTTCATTTTGTAGACACTTTTTAAAAACTGTCACAAAGTGATCCTGATCATATTTGGAAGAATAAACGTATAATTCTTATAATGTTCTTTTTTTTTTCTTTTAAATACCACTTCTCTTCCTGGGCCCCCTTATCTCCACTTCCGTAGATATCTATGCATGCATGTATTTATGTATATATATATGTGTGTGTGTGCGTGTGCGCGCGTATATGAGGCTAGCAACAACTCATCATGTACAAATAATTGCTACATAAACCATTGCTGTAAGAGCACATGAATTCTTGGTGCATGTTTCTAGCACAGGGGACCAGTTTGTTGCATTGCTGGCTCCATATAAACAACAAATAGGAGAGATGATTATATATATATATATTCCATGCTGTGAAAAACGAGCGCCAAGTCTTATCGCTCTCTTTTCCATCATCTTCCTTCATTGCATTTTCAACCACATTTTGCTCTTTCATCGCTGCTGAAGTTAATCTCTTAATCACCACTGGACTTTAACACGCCTTTGATTTATTCTGACAATTGACGTTATCGTGCCGACCCCAGATTGCCTTGTGAGAAATCTGGTGAAACACACATGTACATGGTACAACTTCTTTGATATCTCTTTCCCCATATGAATGTCAGACCTTGCGATTCTGATTATTTTTGAAGGAGCCGGGTGGACAATAGAGTTTAGCCTTTTCATGGCTAGGACGGTTGAAGGATAAGAATCTTAAATATGAAACAAGGAGAAAGGAAGTCGCAGGCAAAATAATGAAACAAAATTGACACGCAAAACTATAAACAGACAGAAGGCGGGTGATTTTTTTGTATTAGACGGCCAATCATCAAACTTCTGTTTGTCATGCAGCACTGTAATGAAAGTTTGTAGCAAATAGCTCATCCCACTTTAGCCAGTGACACGCGCTGACAGGGCACAAGAAAGATCCAAGGCCTGGGCGACCAGATGGGCTCCGGCACCGGCCCAATGGACTCACCTGGGACGTTTTAAAAATATAATGTAGCGTAATGTTCCCTGGTGATGAGTACGAAGTTTTAGCAGCGTGGTGTAGAGAATATCCCAGAGCATAGCCTGCAATTAATTCAGTGTGGATAAAATAATTCATCTGTGGTGTATTGTGTTCTTAAAGGAGTTTGCGAACTGGAAAAGGAGTCCAACAGAAGTCTGAGTCTACACCTTACGTGTTTGACGTCTAACCAGAAAGAAGCTAGCACAGTGTACATCTGGATAGCAGAATTCGCCATTTATGACATCCTTCACTTCCTAAGTTAAAAGGGAAGCTTTCTCGCCCACGATTAAGATGGTGGACGCAGCATTTTTATTCACCTTTTATCAAGTGCTCACAAGTTGATTACATTTTCAACTATCAAGTTCAACTCACTCACAAGAGCGCATTTTGAGAATCAAGATTCCATATTTACAAGTTGATTTACATATACAGCTAGCAAGCTCAACTTACTCAAAAACATATTTTATGAAGCAAAATTCGATATTTATAAGCTGATTCGCATATACAGAGATTAGACAGCAGACATTTTCTTAAGACAACAGTCAGCGATTTGTCAACGCTAGAGAGATAGTGTCAAACATTGAATGACTGTATATCGTCAAAGTTCTCATTACAACACAATTTTCATCAGTACTTCTTCGTCTTGGAGATAACCCACACAACATAACATAACCTACCTGGGACAGTCTACGCACACATGTGTATCATCATACAAGGGAGAATCATTTAGAGACACATGGACAGAGTAGATTAGACAACAGTTTGGTAACAAATATCATATCACATCATCATTTCGCTTCACATAGGGTTCATTCTCCTTTTTAATTAACTACATTATTTATATCTCATGTGTGTTTTGTGTGTGTGTGAAGTGTCTTTCATTATCATCACGTTGTAATTACTACTACACCCTATATATGCAGATATTTAATTAATAAACCCAGTAACAGTTTGATCATTATCTAGTTCGTTAATGTATCACTCGTGCTGTCAGTGTTAAATATTTACATATAGGTAAAGTTCTATTTACATGAGATTGGGGGCTCTTCTTTTACGGGATCTGAGGACAAAAAATTAGGTCATGGGGAAATAGAACACTTTCCATAATTTACTAGAACACACTATCAAGTGGAAAGCATTCGCATTCTCTTCTTCGTGTCCTTATCTCGATCTCGCAACCTCGTTTTTATTACAATATCTATTTTATAACGCAAGGGCAACAACTGCTTGAAATTTATAGTCACTTTTCTCGGTAAGCATTTGTCTTCCCGCGTTGGTATTGAATGCAGTTAAGTTTTGAGCTGTGGTCTTTTTGCGCTGGACTGCGCATGACTGGTCTTGTTTTTTGGTCGATCGGTTTTCCGCCCACCACTAGTGGAGTGAGCGATTTGAATGGCGAAAGAGATGCCTCGTTGAAGAGGGGATCTCCGCTATTTTTTGTTCTGTCAGGGATGTGTAGTCCTCTTAATGGATATTTCGTTTATTCGAGATAATACCTCTAGTGTTTCCCACATGTCGGGAGGCGTGATATTTCTGTGTATTTCCTGAAGGCAAGGTAAATTGACTTTTCATTAACTCTATCGATTTTGGGTCGTGAGCGATTTCGATTCATAGCCTGTCTTCGAAAGTCGTCGTCACGAGATGTTTTCCCAGCTCACATGTCGCTGTATTGTACTGCATCGGTTGATGCATGTCCCAAGGACCATTACTTGCTACTTTGTTAAATGAACTAGGTTTGGAAAACCTTTATTATCTAGAGGATATTTTTGAGGACATTATTTATACTTCGGCAGACGTGTCTGTCTTGCTGAAGTCAGACTAAGGAGAGTGAACTGATCTCATACATCTGGTTATCTCCTGGCTGTTATAGAAAAGGATGGAGTTTTTCACCTGACTACATTTACAGCACTATGAAATATAACATGCATCTGACTCATCATTGTAATGCTGTCTACCGTCTATTGCTGTATTGAATGTTGCTGTGATAATGACTGTTTGATGTGCCTACATATTCGCGTAACCATTTTGTCACTGTGGCGTCCACAATAAATAATGAAGAAAAACGTCAACGGCTGTTACAAGAATCATTGACTTTATACGTCGTGAGTTTACTGACGTCCTATGTGGATTGCCCTGTTATTTTTGTATGAACATTGTTTGACTGAACACATCTGCACACTACACAAAACCAGACATGCGGATACCATCCATCATCATATGGCATCACGCATCATTTGGTGGCCATAAGCTGGTTTGATTCTGGTACCAGCAAACACGGGGTCCCTTACCCACTTCATTTTCAACAAGAATTCATCAGCATCCTTCAAGAAATTAACATTCTTCAATACAGTCAACATCTTCAAAATTTTCAAAGTACTCGGCGTTGCCCGGTAAAAGTCAAAATTTCAACTTTTTGACGGAAACAAGAATTTGACAGTACCCGGCGTTGTTACATGTTGCCGGATAACTCGGACTGCTGTTATCTTTTACGCAAGTCAAGCAAGTTGCTGCTGTCAAGGTTCCAGTGCTGTCGTTTTTGTGAAGGTCAAGTGCCGGTTGAAACGGGTTGTTTTCTGAAGAAGGCCAAGTACCGATTTCCATCAACTTACTTTTGGATTAGAAGGTCAAGTGCCGAAACAACTCAACACACAGTAATTCAGAAGCTCTTGTACCATCGTGTTAGCAGTGGAAGCAGTTCAGATGTGCCATCATCGTTGGAGCTTCGCTCTTTAGGACGTTGATTGACATCCGTTTTGTCTGCTGTTCTACGATTGGAAGCCTATAAGTTAAGTGGCCTGTTTGTATGTAAACTGTGCCCTTATACTTCTGCTGAGTCTTCTGTGTATCATCTCATTCTATATGTTATATGTCTATATGTTATTTGTATATTTATATGTTTATATTTCAGCGGGTTCTCGGTTGGGTGGTGTCTCCGTTAGATTATGCCACGTCATAGAGGTCGTCTATTGTGAGCGTTTTCTGTAGGGTTTGCAAATTTCCGATACTGGAATTTGCTAAGCGACTTCTGTTGCTATTTATGTTAGCTGTGATGACATGTTTTAATATTGTTTTCGTTATTATTTCGCATTCTTTAGTTTTGTTTTGATTTGTTTGTATTTGTTAGCCTACTCTTGTCTATAATTTAGTTTCATACAACATTTTTGTTTATACACTGTGGTGTCATGTATTTTGTTTAATTATAGCGCAGATATCGTCACATTTTTTGTGATATTTCATTAATTTCTGCTTTATTTTTAGTTGATTTCTGCGAACGTTTTTGTATTGTGGCTGATCTTTGTTATTGTTTACATTGTTATTGTTTACATTGTTTGCATTGTTTACATTTTCAATGTTTACATTCTGCATGTGTTTACATAGTCATTGTTTACAGTTATAGTAATTAGTTAATGGGCTATGCTAATGCACTGTTACTACTACACTGATGATAAATGAATGATGAATAGTGTCGTGCACTATTGAATGAGAAGTGCACTTATGATCAAGAATTGAGTGCTGATATTTCATATACAAGTTCTTTGATTGGAGACTTGTTTCCCACAGAGACTGGGATAATATAATGTGATGTGAATATACAAGTGCTTAATTAAGACTTGTTACACTTAGGTTTGAAATAAATTAGTTAATTATTTCAGGTTTTGGACTCATATGTTAGACAACATGTCTACATTTGAGCACTTTATTGAGCAGGGTAAATTGCTTGGGAAGACAGGTGATAAGTTAGAAGAATTTGCAACTGCTCGATATGATAAAGCAATGGAAGCTGAACAAAAGAAACTGCAGATGCAGGTGGATGAAAAAAGATTCCAAATGGAAATGGAAAAACAAAAAAGGGAATCAGAAGCTGAGGAGAGAAAACTCCAGCTACAGCTAGAGGCTGAGAAAATAAAAGACTTGAAAAAGAAGCTGAAAATGAAAGACTTCAAAAAGAGGCTCAGGCTGAGGAAAGAAGATTACAGAGAGAGTCTGATGAGAGGAAAGAGAAAGCAAAAATGGAACATGAAGAAAAGGTCTTAGCTTTAGAGTTGGAAAAATTGAAATTGACGAGCATGAGTAATGGTAATGATTCAAACAAGGGTTCATCTTCTGGTAAGGCTAATAATGATACTTTTAAGATTAAGTTACCAACATTTAGTCCTTCCAGTGATGACATAATGTTCTATCTGGACAGATTTGAACAAGCATGTACAGCTCATAACATAGACAAAGCAAAATATGTTTATCAGTTATCAGGGATACTGACAGGTAAAGCTCTAAGTATATTAAATATGGTGGATGAACCTGACAAGAACAATTATGAGGTTGTCAGGGCCGCTTTGTTAAAGAAATATCAGCTTAACGAAGACGGCTATCGTCTACAATTTAAAAACATGTTACCTGAAAATGGAGTTGAATTCTCCGAGTTTTATTGCAAGAATACGCATTACTTTCTCACGATGGGTTGAACTATCTAAGACGGAAAAAACTTATGAAGGACTTATGGACTTAATACTTAGAGACAAAGTCATGTCGTCTGTCAATGAGTCTTTCCTTGCTTTCCTTCATGAACGTAAACCTAAAACAATAAAAGAAATGGAAGATTTCTGTTGCCAATACGTAACTGCGCACCCACACATAACCATGGGTAACTCTAAGGTGAAAGAAGGTTTACCAGTTGCTTCGGCAGCTCCGTATGGCCAAAACTTTGCTCGTAGATTCCAACAAAATTTTGATAGAAAGAGTAGCGGTAATTTCTGTCAAAATCATGGAAATCAATTTCATGGTGATTCTTCTTCGAAGAATTGGAGACAACCTGATAGTACTCGTTACTATCACCCTAATAATTATAAGCATTTCAAAAGAGGATATGGTAATAGAGGTTATTCCTGCCGAAGACCTCAGAACCAAACAAATAGATGTTCGCATCAATGTGAACATGATAGTAATCGTGGAAACTGGAATTCGAACCAGGATAACAATTACAATAGAGACAATAATAACTGCAGAGATAATAATAACTCTGATAACTTCAGAGGTAATAATAGTCGGGGTAGATCTCAACACACAAAAAAAAGAGATATCAGCAGGCTAATGCTGTACAACAGGAAACTGAGGGAGCCTGTAATCATGTTGTTGATAGTAAAAACTTTGACGCTGTCACTGGTTCTGCTTTTGACTTTGAGAGAGCAAACAAATGCCCCCAATGCAGTACTTTATTCGAACCGGGTACCATAACTACTTTGAGTTGTGGTCACCCACTTCCCGCTCTTCCTGCTGCTGTTGCGCATGACGGGAGGGGTTCTTTAATTCTACATAAGGGTCTTGTTAATGATACTCCGGTCTCACTACTTTTCGATTCCGGATGCACCACTATTGGTGTTAGACAATCGCTTGTAGATCCATCTTGTGCTACAGGAAGGGTTATTAAATGTGTCACATTTGGCGGCACTCTAGAAAAATATCCTACTGCTGTAATTCGCATTGCCACTCCTTTCTTTACTGGAGATGTGCATGCTTGTCTCTTACCTAATCCTATTGCGGACCTTATTATTGGTCGTATTCACGGAGTTAGGGAGTGTACCCCACAGCAGATTGCTGCTTGGGAAGATAATAACATGCAAGCTACAAATGCAGTAGTTACAAGAGCACAAGCTCTACAAACACCCGAAACTTCACTGAATAGTGATAATGAAGTTGATAGCCAAGATAGTCACTTAGTAATCACTCGTGACTCTTTCATAAAATTGCAAGAAGAAGATCCTTCTTTAAAAAAATTCTTCGTTCTTGCGAAGAAAGGTGATCCGAATCAGGATACAAATAGAAAATCTTGGATTGCAATGAGAAACGGCGTACTTGTACGTATGGTACAAGATTCGACTACGTCGGCACATTCGCAAATTCTTGTTCCCAAGAGCATGAGAGTGCAAATATTACAACATGCTCATGACTCGCAATGTGCTGGACATATGGGTTTTTCCCGTACGAAGTCGAGAGTCCTTGCGGCTTTCTTTTGGCCTTTTGTCAATAAGGACATTCGTATTTACTGCCGATCATGCAAGGTATGTCAGGAGGTCAAATCTAGAGGACCACGACATGCTGCGCCTATCCAGGCTGCTGACATTCCTATTCGGCCGCCGTTTCAGAAAATGGCCATAGATATTATTGGCCCTTTTAAGGTCAAGTCGGCCAGAGGACATCAGTTTATCCTTACATGTGTCGATATGTGCACACGTTGGCCAGAGGCTATTCCTCTTAAGAGCATATCTACTACAGATATCGCAGATGCTCTTTGGTTGATATTTTCTCGCTTGGGGTTCCCCAGAGAAATATTGTCAGACCATGGCACTCAACTCATATCTGACACTATGTCACAGGTAATGTCTACCTTACATATTGAACGATCTCTCAGTAGTATCTACCATCCTATGTCTAATGGGTTAGTTGAGCGTCTGAATAGAACGCTCAAGACTTTGCTTGGTAAGATAACTGAAGATCATCCTCAAGATTGGGACAGGGTTTTACCCGCGGCTCTCTTTGCCTATAGAGAAGTCCCTAATGAACACACAGGATTTTCTCCCTTCGAACTTGTCTTTGGCGCGCGTCCACGCGGCCCTATGTCTTTATTACACGATCTCATCACTGCCGATGATATTAGCGATGAAACTCAATCCTCATATGAGTATGTCATTGCTCTTAGACAAAAGATCATTGAGGCATGTAAGCTAGCAACTGCTTCATCAGAAATTGCTAAAGAGAAGGCAAGACAGTTTGCTAACAAGAATAGATGTCTACGACAACTTTGTCCAGGTGACAAAGCATTCGTCCTACTCCCCAGTAGGGAAAATAGACTTCTTATTGCATGGAAAGGTCCGTATGCAATAGTCTCTCGGATTTCCGATGTTGACTATGTGGTCGATATTGATGGAAAGCATAAAACTTTCCACATAAACATGCTTTCGGAATTTCACGAACGTCCGGACTATTTGCTGCCTATTTTCCAGGCAACGGATGATGCTCCTGCACCTCACGGTCATTATTCATCCCTGTCTGTCATACAGGATGAGGAATCTACCTTCTCTGATGTTAATCTTCCCCTTCCAGTGGTTCCATTACATTCTACAGAATCTTGGAAAAACGTTTCTGTTTCTCCTAATCTTTCTGGTGACGAACATCGACAAGTCTCGTCGATGTTACAAACATTTCAGGATGTTCTCACTGACATTCCTGGACACACAGATGTCATAGAACATGACATAATTCTTACCGACAATAATCCAATTAGGGTTAGGCCTTATCCTATTCCTATACACTTTCAGTCGCAAGTGGAAAAGGAATTGGATGAAATGATTCAATTAAATATAATTGAACCATCGACTTCACCATATTCTTCTTCCATGGTTATTGTCCGGAAGAAGGATAAGAACATACGAATTTGTGTTGATTATCGCAAATTGAATCAGGTCACAAAGTTCGATGCTGAACCGATGCCTTTGTTAGAAGATCTACTGATTAGACTTTCTAATTCTAGATTCTTCACTAAACTTGACTTGTCTAAAGGTTATTGGCAAGTGCCTTTAGCAGAGCATGCCAAACCTCTTACTGCTTTTTCTACACCTAGGGGTCTATTTCAATGGAATGTTATGCCTTTTGGTCTCATGAACGCCCCTGCCACTTTCGTTCGCATGATGCGTCGAATTCTGTCACATCGTTCGGATGTCATCGCATACTTAGATGACATCTGTCTCTTCAGTGATACCTGGGAAGATCACTATTTAGGGTTATATGACTTACTGTCCACTCTACGTGAGAATAATTTGACAGCGAAACCTTCTAAAGCTTTTGTTGGTTTTGGTGAAATCTCTTTCCTGGGTCATCGTGTTGGTCATGGTCTCTTGAAGACAGAAGACCACAATACTTCCAAAATACTGAACATCTCTGTTCCTAAAACGAAGAAACAAGTTAGGAGTCTCTTAGGTTTAATTCAATTTTATTCCAAATTTATCTTCGATCATGGCACCTCTCTCAACATTGTTGAAGAAAGGTTCGCCTAATCTGGTCCGTTGGTCTGAAGAATGCCAATCTTCACTAGACCAAATCAAGAATATATTTTCTTCTCCTCCCATCTTAAGATTACCTACTCTTGATAGGACTTTTGTTCTTCGGAGTGATGCTTCATCCACTGGGATTGGAGCAGCACTGATGCAAGAATATGCAAATACTCTGCATCCTGTTATGTACATTTCTAGAAAACTAAATGCGGCAGAGAGGAACTACTCGGTTTTAGACCGTGAGTTGTTAGCGATGGTTTGGTCAATTCTAAAGCTACAAAGATTCCTCCTGGGCGCACATTTCATTCTAGAGACTGATCAGAAAGCTCTTACAGCTATTCAGACTAAGAATTTGAAGAGTTCGAGATCCACTCGATATGCTATAGCTCTTCAACCTTTTCACTTCACGGTACGAGCTATCCGTGGTGCGGATAATGTGATGGCTGACATTTTGTCTAGATGCCCACATGACTCCAACTAATACTTCTGTCCTATATTTCCATATATTACAGAGTCATAACACACCTATATTTCTACAATAGATTAGCACATCTGTACTTACTTTATATGTACACACTATCGTGCTTTGTTGTCATCTTCTTCTGTTCGTTTTTTTAAGATGATAGAGGAGGACTGAGTAGTTAATATAAGGGCCGTTAGTTTACTAAACAGCCACAATTATTAATAATGTATTGTACCTTATGAAGCATATTAGTTATTAATTAGCATTATATTGCTTGTACTTTCTCAGAATGTCATTGTTGAGCTGAGGACTTACCTTACTAGTATCAAGCATGACGAGTTCTAGATTGTGTACTTACCCTCGGAATACCAGAGCATATGTCCTGGATCGTCATGTAGTTTAACTTTACTATGTACTTATGTCATTACATGTCAAAGAATGTACTATTTAAATTTTCCTATCAGATTTGTACATCCATTTTTAAAGACAATATTAGAGTATGCTGTTTAATGATGATTATGGTAACTTGCATACGTATATTGTGTTTACATGCTAACGTGATGTGTGTTGGTGACACCTCCCCGATGTGAATATTTTTTGAGACATATTTATTTTTCTGTTGAGGTATATCCTCACCAGACACTCTATATTTAGCCTCATGTTAGGCAATTTAATTAATTATCAGCGCATAATTCGTGCGTTTTGAGCCGCTTATCGCATGCTCTTTGATATTTAAAAAAAAAAAATATGTTCCACATTTTTTTTTTATCGGGAGGAGGTGGTGATATGTTGCGTGATAAATTCTCGCAACATCGTTTTATTACAATATCTATTTTATAACGCAAGGGCAACAACTGCTTGAAATTTATAGTCACTTTTCTCGGTAAGCATTTGTCTTCCCGCGTTGGTATTGAATGCAGTTAAGTTTTGAGCTGTGGTCTTTTTGCGCTGGACTGCGCATGACTGGTCTTGTTTTTTGGTCGATCGGTTTCCGCCCACCACTAGTGGAGTGAGCGATTTGAATGGCGAAAGAGATGCCTCGTTGAAGAGGGGATCTCCGCTATTTTTTGTTCTGTCAGGGATGTGTAGTCCTCTTAATGGATATTTCGTTTATTCGAGATAATACCTCTAGTGTTTCCCACATGTCGGGAGGCGTGATATTTCTGTGTATTTCCTGAAGAACTCTATCGATTTTGGGTCGTGAGCGATTTCGATTCATAGCCTGTCTTCGAAAGTCGTCGTCACGAGATGTTTTCCCAGCTCACATGTCGCTGTATTGTACTGCATCGGTTGATGCATGTCCCAAGGACCATTACTTGCTACTTTGTTAAATGAACTAGGTTTGGAAAACCTTTATTATCTAGAGGATATTTTTGAGGACATTATTTATACTTCGGCAGACGTGTCTGTCTTGCTGAAGTCAGACTAAGGAGAGTGAACTGATCTCATACATCTGGTTATCTCCTGGCTGTTATAGAAAAGGATGGAGTTTTCCACCTGACTACATTTACAGCACTATGAAATATAACATGCATCTGACTCATCATTGTAATGCTGTCTACCGTCTATTGCTGTATTGAATGTTGCTGTGATAATGACTGTTTGACGTGCCTACACATTCGCGTAACCATTTTGTCACTGTGGCGTCCACACATGCGGATACCAATCATCATATGCAAGCCATCAAAAACACTCGTCGTAAAAGGCGGCTGATTACTAATGAAAGCGACAATTAGTGTGACTTTATACGTCGTAACGGAGAACATAAAAAATAAAAATTTACGTTACAACCTGATCGCTATATAATGTTTAAACAGGCTGTAGTGCCAGCTATAGCCTTAGTGGGATAAAAAATGTGCATTGTTTTGATAATATTCTTGGGATAGTACTTAGTATCAAACATGCACTAACTCATGACCATTATGTCTGATTGTTCACCCTTTTCGTTGGTATTAGAACGTAAGGTTTCCGTATTACTCTTCCAACATAACTTGAGACAGCCCTGTGTAGTTGTCGGGGGGTGGGGGGGGGGGTGGTCTCTCTCAAGAGACAAAGAAAGAATATCACTACTGCACCGTCAGGCGACTAATAAGATTTTGTGCATGGGTCTGGCAACTTCATCATGTAAAACTAATTGCCACAGAACAGAGGCGTATTCAAAGTACACTGGGGGTGGATCCTACCTTTGGCACCCCCTCCCCCATAAAGAAACAAAAGGGCAAGTATACTTTTAACAATAAGTACTATCATAAAAGTGTCCGATGGCAGCCCCACCCACCGGCTGTCACCCGGGGCGACCGCCCCCTCACACCCCCTTAGTACGCCACTGTCATAGCAACCAAGGCTGCAAGAGCATACGACTGCTTGGTGCAGGCTTCCTGCTAGGAACCTGCTGTAGTTGTGGCTCCGTGCTCCACAGGGAGTGCAAAGGAAAATAATGATGATAACCTGTCGGTCTTCTTCGTTCACCATCAGACTTCTACATTAATGACTCTAGTAAAGGTAGTAGTCAGCTCAAGGTTCCTTACATCTTGTTCACCCTCAGACTTCTACATTAATGACTCTAATAAAGGTAGTAGTCAGCTCAAGGTTCCTTACATCTTGTTCACCCTCAGACTTCTACATTAATGACTCTAGTAAAGGTAGTAGTCAGCTCAAGGTTCCTTACATCTCGTTCACCACCAGACTTCTACATTAATGACTCTAATAAAGGTAGTAGTCAGCTCAAGGTTCCTTACATCTTGTTCACCCTCAGACTTCTACATTAATGACTCTAATAAAGGTAGTAGTCAGCTCAAGGTTCCTTACATCTTGTTCACCCTCAGACTTCTACATTAATGACTCTAATAGAGGTAGTAGTCAGCTCAAGGTTCCTGACATCTCGTTCACCCTCAGACTTCTACATTAATGACTCTAATAAAGGTAGAAGTCAGCTCAAGGTTCCTGACATCTCGTTCACCACCAGACTTCTACATTAATGACTCTAGTAAAGGTAGTAGTCAGCTCAAGGTTCCTTACATCTCGTTCACCACCAGACTTCTACATTAATGACTCTAATAAAGGTAGTAGTCAGCTCAAGGTTCCTTACATCTTGTTCACCCTCAGACTTCTACATTAATGACTCTAATAAAGGTAGTAGTCAGCTCAAGGTTCCTTACATCTTGTTCACCCTCAGACTTCTACATTAATGACTCTAATAAAGGTAGTAGTCAGCTCAAGGTTCCTGACATCTCGTTCACCCTCAGACTTCTACATTAATGACTCTAATAAAGGTAGAAGTCAGCTCAAGGTTCCTGACATCTCGTTCACCACCAGACTTCTACATTAATGACTCTAATAAAGGTAGAAGTCAGCTCAAGGTTCCTGACATCTCGTTCACCACCAGACTTCTACATTAATGACTCTAGTAAAGGTAGTAGTCAGCTCAAGGTTCCTTACATCTCGTTCACCACCAGACTTCTACATTAATGACTCTAATAAAGGTAGTAGTCAGCTCAAGGTTCCTTACATCTCGTTCACCACCAGACTTCTACATTAATGACTCTAATAAAGGTAGTAGTCAGCTCAAGGTTCCTGACATCTCGTTCACCCTCAGACTTCTACATTAATGACTCTAGTAAAGGTAGTAGTCAGCTCAAGGTTCCTTACATCTCGTTCACCACCAGACTTCTACATTAATGACTCTAATAAAGGTAGTAGTCAGCTCAAGGTTCCTGACATCTCGTTCACCCTCAGACTTCTACATTAATGACTCTAATAAAGGTAGAAGTCAGCTCAAGGTTCCTGACATCTCGTTCACCACCAGACTTCTACATTAATGACTCTAGTAAAGGTAGTAGTCAGCTCAAGGTTCCTTACATCTCGTTCACCACCAGACTTCTACATTAATGACTCTAATAAAGGTAGTAGTCAGCTCAAGGTTCCTGACATCTTGTTCACCCTCAGACTTCTACATTAATGACTCTAATAAAGGTAGTAGTCAGCTCAAGGTTCCTTACATCTTGTTCACCCTCAGACTTCTACATTAATGACTCTAATAGAGGTAGTAGTCAGCTCAAGGTTCCTGACATCTCGTTCACCCTCAGACTTCTACATTAATGACTCTAATAAAGGTAGTAGTCAGCTCAAGGTTCCTTACATCTTGTTCACCCTCAGACTTCTACATTAATGACTCTAATAGAGGTAGTAGTCAGCTCAAGGTTCCTGACATCTCGTTCACCCTCAGACTTCTACATTAATGACTCTAGTAAAGGTAGTAGTCAGCTCAAGGTTCCTTACATCTCGTTCACCACCAGACTTCTACATTAATGACTCTAATAAAGGTAGTAGTCAGCTCAAGGTTCCTTACATCTTGTTCACCCTCAGACTTCTACATTAATGACTCTAATAAAGGTAGTAGTCAGCTCAAGGTTCCTTACATCTTGTTCACCCTCAGACTTCTACATTAATGACTCTAATAGAGGTAGTAGTCAGCTCAAGGTTCCTGACATCTCGTTCACCCTCAGACTTCTACATTAAAGACTCTAATAAAGGTAGAAGTCAGCTCAAGGTTCCTGACATCTCGTTCACCCTCAGACTTCTACATTAAAGACTATAATAAAGCCAGTAGTCAGCTCAAGGTTCATGATATCTCGTTCACTTTCAGACTTCTACATTAATGATTCTAATAAGGCAGTATTCAGCTCAAGGTTCATGACATCTCCAAACAGTTTTTCGTAAAGAGAAGTGTGTTCTTGCCATATGCCACTCCGTTCACTGCTTTAAGTTGAGCAGACTGGAGCAGATGTTCGGCTGTCATGGGGCTGTGTCACGACTTGGATTTAAGTTTAGAGTTATGCCTGAGTGTAAGACAAGACCCTAGTAAGAGAAAAGATTGAGATGATAGATTTTGATGAGAAATGATAGTGAATGTGGTAAGGTGAGCCTATTGGCTCGAGGGTGATAACCGAGATTGAATCTCCCTTGCCAATCGTGACTTCTAGAATTGCTATAAACTCACTTCCCTCTGACTACCTTTAACAATTAAAGGAGATACGGTTAAACTAATTGACCACAGACACCACTATACAGACAACAGTTAAGGACGGTATAGTAAAGAAGCTGATCCAGTGTACATTAGCAAGTTTATTATACAATTCAACAGAATTTCATAACACAGTAACAAAAAAATATATCGTGCAAGGTTGCACAGACCTGAAAAAAAAAACCAAGAATCAATTTGATTATAAGCACACAAACAAACCACCCAACCGCTTTCACTCCTTCATACACCCTGCTGGGGACAAAATTAAATTGATGAGTGATCTTAACTACCGTCTAATTTGGTGGGGCATCAACTGGTTTTAAGAAAACCCTTTCAATGAAGACTGCGTCTCTGCCAGCGACCTGCTCTTCCTCACTCCCTCTCTCTCTGGGCCCATGTACTCAGAGCCGATACCCACCGCGGTAAAATGCTCTTTCGCCTCTGGCGTTTCCTCATCTTTTCTCTCCTGAGAAGACTGACTACCTTTGCCAGCTGTCAGGAACAAAATTTAATGGCACCCCGAACTACGGGCCGTGACCAAATGCTGTGGACAAAAAGAAATGCCACTATGTACAACAATTCCAAATACTCTCATATTATAAACTTACAAAGTAGAACGTATACAGTTGTTGCTTCAGTCCCACTCATATCGAGCACAAACACGTAACCACCTGTAGTGGTGTTTGATGGTATTGTATGATGGTGATATTACTAAATGTAATTGTATGAGGCCAGCTGTGAAGGCTCCTGAGATAAGATGTAGTTGTGAATTGTCAGAAGGCCTTTCTTGCTACCACTACGACCTCACACTATTTTTTTTTTTTAATGAATGTAGCTACGTAAAGTGTCTAGGGTTATGATATGTAGTGTGGTGTAATAGGTTATAGATATACCCACAGATATTTAACAAGACTAATAATATTAATAAATGTTAAAATACACTGAACTAACTCACGTGTGTAAAATTTTTGATAGAATTATATTACATTTATTTTGTTCTGGATCAATTTTTTAGATTGACCAGAACTTAAAAGGATTTAGAGATTATGAAAAAAATGCATGGAATATTATATCATAAATGCAATAGTGTACATATATATGTACTATACTAGTTAGTTTTATTAAAATGTTCTAGTAGTCATCTACTTGGGAGGATAGGTAATGTTTGTGCTGTTGGGGTGGCCTCATCACACCTGTCTATATTGACTACACAGTGTCCAGAAAATGGTGGGAATTTTTATGGGGGTATTAGTAACTACAAAGCGTTGGTGAATGTCCAGCAGACCAGAGGCTCACTCATCTTGTAGTTGTAGCTCTGGTGCTGAAATCTGGTGGTCCCACCTCTCCGTGCTGGCGGGCAATAATGGTGGTCTCTGTCACAAGTACTGCACAGATACACTCGAGTAAAGTCACCAACTGAATATACACTGCTTTGTTGACAACAGAAACTCACAGCTCTGCAATCAAAGTATGGGCCATGTGTCAAAATCTATTCTCTACCCACGTCTGGACACAACACTGACACAACAACCACATCATACAGACAGGTCAGATCTCTCTGACCAAACAGCACATTTACCATGGTGGTTTTACATCAGATAGATCCTCCCAGACTATAGATTCTGAAAAATATTTATTAGTTTTCTGCCCTAAAAGAGGATGGGTAATATGTTTCATTATTCTCAACCCTTGATCTGTCTTGCCTAACCCTTGCTGGAGTTTATGTACATTGTTGGTCCCTAGACCCTGACTAGGGCGGGGGGGTCTAGAGCAAATCCCTACTTGTTTGTAAGGCTAGATTTCGATATGGCAGTATCAAATCACTCGAACATTAAACAATATTCAAAACATATAAAGAAATAATTTCAATCTTACCAGATTATGAATAAATAACACAGAATTGCTAGCAAAACTCAGCTGAGCTGCTGGCTATAGTATGGCGTCCCTAAACTTCTTTCACTTTCTTTCATATGGAAATCACCACACTTTAAAATCTGTGTCTATCACTGAACAACTATTGAAGAATGGCCCCACTTTCGCGTCTGAGCGCTAATAATATGATTGTCTGTGGCCAATCACTGCCTAGGTTTATTTTAAATTCAAATTTCCTACCCTAAAGTCATTTCAGTCATGCTTCAGTCAAGTATGGATGGTTATCTGTTAGTCTGTCCGTCTCTACTTGTGTTTCTACAAAATTGTACTTGATTTTTGAACCAACCTTTCTCTCCCCTCCAAAATTTTGTCGTTAAAAGTTATTTTTTAGACACAGCCACCACAAAATCCCTTCTCTTCCATACTAAGTAGATTTGAACACCTGCGTCTCGAGGTCGTGTTTTTTTTTGTGCAAATAGCGACACTTTTAGATTCAATACAGTCTGTCGATGATGTGAACAACACTGTCTTTTGTCATTATCTTCAATATTATCTATCCGTTTGTAAAATTAAGAACATATTAGTTCACTGCTCAGAATGGGCCATCCGGCCAGCTAATTTTTATATTCCTAACATTAATATTATGAAAAGTTACTTTTTAATTTTGGTAATATTTCAAGCAACTGCGTTTTAGCCGCTCAATTCAAATCAAAAGCCTGGTATCGCAAAAGCGTCCAATAAATGACTGTGGCGTATCATATCTATGGTCCCTTCTGTCGAGTTGCTTACTTTTTATGTCAACTTGGGAAACGTGACTTTTTTCCGTTTCCCCCCCCCCCCCCCCCAATTGCGTCTCCTTAGCCTTTCTAGTCTCACGCAATCTTTCCAGTCATATTTTTTTCCTTTTTGATCCGCCGTTCCCCTCCTGTCTAGCAAGTCAATTATTATGGAGGATGATGACCCGCGGTCTAGGCGATCATGTACTATCGCAGCCTACGCATTATGTTTTTATCCTTAAATGTTATCTTTGGAGGTATTTTACCGTTGTATCTCTGTCAATTTCACTACACATCTCCCCACTTGAAAACATGCCTATGGCAAGTTCCAAAACCAGCGATACACATAGGTAAAATTACTCCTCACGTCTGCCACTACTCTAATTAGGCAGTTTGAGAATAGGCTTGCTAGTGAGTTTTTCCTTTAACTCTTGGAACGCTAGTTCACATTGTGCAGTCCAAATAATTTTATCTGGAAGTCCCTTGCGAGTCAGATCAGTCAGAGGAGCACAAATAGCGTTAAAATTCTTGATGTATTTCTGATAAAATCCGCATAACGACACGAATGATCGCACGTCCTTTTTTGTTTGCGGCCTAGGTGCTCTCTGCAGTTTTTTTCCAAGTTCTTAGGATCAGGGGTCATATTACCCTGATATACAGTGTGTCCCAAGAATTCCAACTCTTTGCATCCAATACAACATTTTGTTGGCCTAGCAGTTAAGTTCGCCTCCCGAAGTCTATCAAACAACATCTCCAGAGCTTCAATGTGTTCTTCAAATGTCTCTGTGGCGACGAGAATATCATCCATGAAATTCGTGATACATGGGTTATTCAGGGGATCCAACAATTTTCGCATCATCCTTGAAAACACACTCGGAGCATTTTTCAGTCCGAATGGTAGCATATTGAATTCATAATGTCCATCCGAAGTGCTAAAAGCCAAATAAGGTCTCACTTCAGGCTTCACTGGGATCTGGTAATAGCCTTTACTAAGATCCACCTTTGAAAAGTATTTTGCCTTGTTCAGTCTGGCAAATAACTGTTTTGTGTCTGGTAATGGATCCACTTGTCCTTCTGTGACAGCATTCAGTTTCCTGTAATCTATGCACAGTCTGTGTTCCCCAGACGGTTTCCTCAACAAAACGACACTAGAACTAAAAGATGATTCACTGTGCGAAATAATCCCCTCCTTCAACAAATACTCTATTTCTTCCTTCAATGCCTTCTCCTTCGCGAACGGAATAGAATAGGCTCTCATACAGATTGGGTTTGAGTCTACCAGTTTCATGTCATACTGTAACAAATTTGTATGGCCTGGTTTATCTGTTAATACATCTGTATGTTCCTCCAGAACCTGTTGAACTCTCTCCCTCTGGTTTTTAGTCAGGTGCTTACTGACTTTTACCTGTGCTGCTGTTTCACATGGATGTAATGGGTATTCATGTGAGGTGAGTGGTTCTTTTTGCATCTGGGTTGCAATAGCCAAGGTCAATAAGGGGGTGCTTTCCTGGAGTGGTCTGTCCAGATACTTCTTTAACAGGTTTACATGATAAACTTTCTCCTTCCCCTTTTTGTCAATTTTATAGTTTGTTCTAGACACCTTCTCTAGAACCGTATATGGACCTTGCCAACCAATTTGTAATTTATTCTGGCTTCCGGGTAGTAGAAGCAGCACCTTCTCTCCGACTGCCAGTTCCCTGTCCTTTGCCTTCCTATTAAAATATGCTGCATGTTTCTTCCTGGCTTGTTTCAAATTATCATTTGCCAGTTTCCATCCAGCTTTCAAACGAGTGGTCAGTTCGTTCACATATTGATACGATGAGGTAACAGTCTCTTCCGCCTTCTCATCTGTCCAGGTCCTTAATAAAGTTACATCTGGATCTTTAATTTATCATACTTATTTTTCATGGAACCCATCGGGTCCCGTCCATTAGAAGCTCTATAATGAGGACTTTTCTTCCTAGAATCATCACTCACAAATCGACCACTACCAATTTTTTTCTGGGGTTTGTCTCCCCACTTTAGATTGCTTATGAGAGATCTTCGCTCTCTTGTCTGTTCTTCCAGTTTATATAAGTCTGACCGAGGGATTGTCATCTTATCCTGGGTAAAATTTCTTCTTTGTACTCTTCGCATAGTGGCCATGTTAATCCATTCAAGTGAAGACTGGGTGTGAAAAGGGGGCTCCCATTCCACTTTGTCTACCCGAGTATAATTAGTTTTCCTTTCAGGCCTAAAGTTGCCCCGTGGCGTTTCTAGGTCCTGCACATATTTTCCCTTTGTGGGTGTTCCCTCATGAAATACGCCACATGCTTCTACAAAGTTTTCAACATCGACATTTACGTCGGGCCAATAGTATTTTCGAGCAATCTTTTGGCAGATGGTACCGACTTTCTCATGGTCACCATCTTTTCCAACATGTAAGCTCCTTATTAAGTTTGCCCTATATATCTTGGGAAGAACTAACTGTCCGTGACCAGGGGATCTAGTTCCTGTCTTCCTATATAAGAGTTTGTTCTTCATGAAATATTCCCCCTTGCTCGGAGGTGTGTGGCATTTGGGCATTTTTTTAAAACAGGGCTTGAGTGTCCTATCCTCAGCCTGCGCCTTCCTCATCTCCTCTGGATGAGCATTTATAGGTTCACCTTCTTCCTCCTTCTTCTGTGACCTGGTCTGCACTGTCGCCATGATCACCGGTTTCTCGGGATTCCCCAAGAAGACGTATCTACACCCCAATATCAGAGGGTAGATTGGTTCATCTATCACTGCTGCTCTGATTTCTCCTTCCACATAGCGAGTTTTCACCGTTATCCTTGCGATGGGAAGTGTCATGAGTGGTATGTCCTTAGTCGCCCCTTGTATTTCCACTGTTTCTGTGGTATACTGACTTGGGTCCACTAGGCTAGACTTCACAACTGAATCATAATCCAAACCTGTATCATAAAGGCACCTTATGGTGACCCCATTACAAATAACATCCTCACAAACTGGGGGGTGATAAGGTTCCTGTTGTCCATTAGGATTAACCTTTAATCTTTGCGTCCCCGACTTCATTGCAGCAATGTTTGAAGGTTTCCTTCTACAAAATTCGGTGTTATGGTTATCCTTCTTGCACCATTTACACCATCTTTTTCCTTGGTTCAACGGTTTTCTTTCATTGAACTTTTGGTCATTGAACTGTGAGTTTCTGTCGCGATAGTCATTTCTTGGCCGCTCAAAGTTTGTCCTACCTTTATTTCCCTGCTCTCTATTATCAAATTTATTAAATTGCTGTGGAGCTTTAAAATTGTCTATGTGCTTCTTCTTAGCACCACTTACCTCTGCCTGGGCTGCCTGATACCTCTCAGCAACATTTAAAACTTCCCCCAACTTCTCTGCACCTTGTTCCATGAGAAATTTTCTCATGTCTGGAGCCATGGACTCTCTCAATTGCTCAATCATGATCATTTCTTTAAGATCTTGGGTCTTCCCCAGAGCCGTCCATTTCTCCAAATAGGTTTCTAGTCTGGCAGAGAATTGGTGGTATGTCTCCCCAGACAACAGTTTGGCATTTCTAAATTTCTTACGATAAAATTCACCATTCTTCTCGTACCTTAATAACAAAGCCTGCTTTAACATGTCATAATTGTCTTGGTCTTCCCTGTTCATTTTGGCAAATACTTCATAAGAAGTACCTCTCAATCCCTGTGATAGCTTTAAACTCCACCTCTCTCTCTCTCTAACCCATATGTAGTAGCTAATAACTCAAAACGTCCTAGGTACCCCTCTATGTCATCGTCTTTTTCAACAAAATGGTCTAAATGAAACCCCATAGCTGAGTTTGAGGCTCCCAGACTGGGCGTAGCATCTGAGGCAAAAGGGCTGGCACCATTTTCAGGGGCCGGGCCTTGTAATTCCAGCTCCCTTAGTCGTAATTCGTGCTCCCTTTGCAACCTTCTATCTTCTGCTTCCCTTTCGGCCTTTTTTTCTTCTGCCTCCCTTTCGGCAGTCAACCTTTTTTCTTCTGCCTCCCTTTGCTGTCGTTTTTCTTCTGCCTCCCTTTGCTGTCGTTTTTCTTCTGCCTCAATCTGCAGCCTCTTAATGTCTCTATCAGCCTCAATTTGTAACCTCTTCTCTTCAGCTAACCTTTCAGCCTCTAATTTTCTTTCAGCCTCTTTTTCTAATCTCCTTTCTTCCCGTTCAATATATTTATCACATTCAGCCGTTACATATTGAATTAAAATTTGACCATCCATTCCCATCTCCTTCGCGGTGAGCACAGCAGCTGATCTAAATTTTGCCAACTCCGCCATACTTTTTAGACAATATAATAATATACAAGCTAAATCTCTAACCAGTAAATACACTAAGTACTTCTAATTACTATATGACTATAGTCTAACTAATTCTAACTAACCAGTTAACTAATTAATTATTACTGGCTGTGAAGATTCACCAACTTTTATCTGTAGGGACACTTTTAATGTTAAAGGGAATTTTACAATTTATTTCCCTACTTTTATTTCTCCCACCAGGAGATCCTAATATTACTGTTGGGCTAATTATCCCTGGACAAGACCCCAATATATATGTAGTGGTGTTTGATGGTATTGTATGATGGTGATATTACTAAATGTAATTGTATGAGGCCAGCTGTGAAGGCTCCTGAGATAAGATGTAGTTGTGAATTGTCAGAAGGCCTTTCTTGCTACCACTACGACCTCACACTATTTTTTTTTTTTTTTTTTTAATGAATGTAGCTACGTAAAGTGTCTAGGGTTATGATATGTAGTGTGGTGTAATAGGTTATAGATATACCCACAGATATTTAACAAGACTAATAATATTAATAAATGTTAAAATACACTGAACTAACTCACGTGTGTAAAATTTTTGATAGAATTATATTACATTTATTTTGTTCTGGATCAATTTTTTAGATTGACCAGAACTTAAAAGGATTTAGAGATTATGAAAGAAATGCATGGAATATTATATCATAAATGCAATAGTGTACATATATATGTACTATACTAGTTAGTTTTATTAAAATGTTCTAGTAGTCATCTACTTGGGAGGATAGTTAATGTTTGTGCTGTTGGGGTGGCCTCATCACACCTGTCTATATTGACTACACAGTGTCCAGAAAATGGTGGGAATTTTTATGGGGGTATTAGTAACTACAAAGCGTTGGTGAATGTCCAGCAGACCAGAGGCTCACTCATCTTGTAGTTGTAGCTCTGGTGCTGAAATCTGGTGGTCCCACCTCTCCGTGCTGGCGGGCAATAATGGTGGTCTCTGTCACAAGTACTGCACAGATACACTCGAGTAAAGTCACCAACTGAATAGACACTGCTTTGTTGACAACAGAAACTCACAGCTCTGCAATCAAAGTATGGGCCATGTGTCAAAATCTATTCTCTACCCACGTCTGGACACAACACTGACACAACAACCACATCATACAGACAGGTCAGATCTCTCTGACCAAACAGCACATTTACCATGGTGGTTTTACATCAGATAGATCCTCCCAGACTATAGATTCTGAAAAATATTTATTAGTTTTCTGCCCTAAAAGAGGATGGGTAATATGTTTCATTATTCTCAACCCTTGATCTGTCTTGCCTAACCCTTGCTAGAGTTTATGTACATTGTTGGTCCCTAGACCCTGACTAGGGCGGGGGGTCTAGAGCAAATCCCTACTTGTTTGTAAGGCTAGATTTCGATATGGCAGTATCAAATCACTCGAACATTAAACAATATTCAAAACATATAAAGAAATAATTTCAATCTTACCAGATTATGAATAAATAACACAGAATTGCTAGCAAAACTCAGCTGAGCTGCTGGCTATAGTATGGCGTCCCTAAACTTCTTTCACTTTCTTTCATATGGAAATCACCACACTTTAAAATCTGTGTCTATCACTGAACAACTATTGAAGAATGGCCCCACTTTCGCGTCTGAGCGCTAATAATATGATTGTCTGTGGCCAATCACTGCCTAGGTTTATTTTAAATTCAAATTTCCTACCCTAAAGTCATTTCAGTCATGCTTCAGTCAAGTATGGATGGTTATCTGTTAGTCTGTCCGTCTCTACTTGTGTTTCTACAAAATTGTACTTGATTTTTGAACCAACCTTTCTCTCCCCTCCAAAATTTTGTCGTTAAAAGTTATTTTTAGACACAGCCACCACAAAATCCCTTCTCTTCCATACTAAGTAGATTTGAACACCTGCGTCTCGAGGTCGTGTTTTTTTTTGTGCAAATAGCGGCACTTTTAGATTCAATACAGTCTGTCGATGATGTGAACAACACTGTCTTTTGTCATTATCTTCAATATTATCTATCCGTTTGTAAAATTAAGAACATATTAGTTCACTGCTCAGAATGGGCCATCCGGCCAGCTAATTTTTATATTCCTAACATTAATATTATGAAAAGTTACTTTTTAATTTTGGTAATATTTCAAGCAACTGCGTTTTAGCCGCTCAATTCAAATCAAAAGCCTGGTATCGCAAAAGCGTCCAATAAATGACTGTGGCGTATCATATCTATGGTCCCTTCTGTCGAGTTGCTTACTTTTTATGTCAACTTGGGAAACGTGACTTTTTTCCCCCCCCCCCCCCCCCCCCCCCCCTCCCCCCCCCCCCCCCCCCCCCCCCCCCCAATTGCGTCCCCTTAGCCTTTCTAGTCTCACGCAATCTTTCCAGTCATATTTTTTTCCTTTTTGATCCGCCGTTCCCCTCCTGTCTAGCAAGTCAATTATTATGGAGGATGATGACCCGCGGTCTAGGCGATCATGTACTATTCGCAGCCTACGCATTATGTTTTTATCCTTAAATGTTATCTTTGGAGGTATTTTACCGTTGTATCTCTGTCAATTTCACTACACCACCCAAAACAAAAGACTGCTCCCCTCTTTCTCCTACTCCTGTCCACAACGATACATAAATATTTACTAACCCCGGGTCTACTACCCAGGACTTCAACACTGTCTGTCTAGTAAAATCCAGACGCGCTGACCTAATTCTGGTTATGCATAGCTTGCCTCAGGCATCAAAACATTTCAACCTTTTAGGGAAACCCACCCGTACTAGGCCTACTTTAGCTCTGTAAGCGGTCCAAGACCGTTCCATCTTTTACCCAATACAATAAAATGCACAACAATTAACTGCACACCCATGATTAAATTTCACCAATACACTTATATATTACATCTCCATGCACAGAAATCTATATCTCTATAGACCATATTCTCTGGGACTAAGTAAATCCCCTTTTTCGGAAATATTAAATACTACTCTCCATAATATTAAAGCACACAACCAATTTAAAGCACACTAAAATACCTTACGTACCCTCAAGCATATTTACACTGCAATTATTATAGATCAACCGATAGGGAAATATTTAATTATCCCATCTGTCCATCCCGAATTCTTACTCAATTAAATCCAAGTAACCACTTGATTAAAATTACAAAATCCTTTCCAGTATATATTCTGTAATTTATCATAAATCATAGATGCGTGTTATTCTACAGACCTGTCTTAAATCTTACAGAGCACACTCACTTAATATCTCAACCGTCTTTAATCACTCATAGATACTGCTATCATCCTAGAAATAATTCCATGCGACTCTAACATTAAATACTTCTTCGAAGATCGTAATTGATGGCGTTATAAGTTACATTAGTTTTAAATAAATTACACTTGAACGTACTAAGACTCTATTAGAGAAACTTAGCTGTAATTACCACGCTACTTTAAATTATAGACATACCAATTACTGCGTTTCTTCCGCTCAGAAGCAGACAATAATGCTTGGATGCACGGCCGGAACTTTCTGCAGACGAAGAGACCTCTAATGGATCTGCGCCAGTATATATCTTTAAAATGCCCACGCTGACCCAAAACCGCTTCATACTTGGCGTCCCGTTATAACCAATAGGATTAGTGCAAAATCTAAAAATATCCCTGTGCTCATCTTCTAAATTTAGAACATATGAGTACCCCGCTTATTTCTGAACGCGTGCGTCTATCGCCCCGTAATATTACCTAACATTGTCCGTTTGCGTGAGTAAATCCAATCTGATTCGCTCTATCGTAAGTTGGACGTTACCTGGGTAGTGGTTCATCACCCCTTTCCCCGATTTACTGGGTAGGGGTTAATTAAATCACACTCAAGCTTACCTTAATAAAATGACCGCGATAAATTTAAACAAAGCAAAATGGGATTACGAGATCACGATAAATCTAGGGAAAGGAAGACTAGTGCCATTTAGTACTAACCTACAGTAACCCCTATAGAAAAAACCCCGCAATTACTTTACATACAAAACAAGACTAAACACCCCTACTATTCGTAGAGAAGAAGAATACACTCCAATCTTTACTAGAGAGACGACAAAAATGGCAAACTCATATAGTTACCAAGAGAAGATGACTGGTGCATCTCTTATAGTTACAAAGAGAAAACGAAATGGGGCCTGTTGAAAACCAAATCACAGTAACTCTCCACATGCTGGTGCCACAGGAGCAGAGATCTATTGCAGCAGTATTCAACCTTGGGTACGCGTACCCCTAGGAGTGCGTGAAGATATCTAAGGGAGTACGTGAAAAAAAAATGCTGCCAATGCACTGTCGGAAGGTTTCCTTATTGTTCATTATGTTAAGTAAATTACTTTGAGTACTGAAAACTTTTTTTGAAAAGATAACTTTAATTTATTATGTTGGATGTAAATTATGTAATTTATTTTAGATGCTTGCCTATGCCCTAGAATTTTATTTATGTATAGGTAAATTGAATACTTGGAATTATGCACCAATAACCTTGGGGGTACATAGTGAAAGATACGTTAAATCTGAGGGTACGCGAACAAAAAAGGTTGAATACCACTGATCTATTGGACCAATCCTGTACTTGTGATATAGATGGTATCTCAACCTATTGTGACCAGCGCGTAAGCAGAAAATCATACCTGGTCTCGCCTAGATGGTGGTTAAAGTAAGAACATTTTACATAAACGAGTTTACTCGTTAAAAATCCCCCCCCAAATAAATAAATAAAGACACAAAAGAGTTTGCCATTGGAATAGTCAGTCAGTCGGAAAGCTGCCCTTATTTATGTACGCGTAATACATTCTCATTGAATTGAAGGATTGAAGGGGTATGACAAGATGACTAACGTGGAACTGATGACAAGAACCAGGCAGGCACCAGTGGAAAAGGAGATGAGAAACAGACGCTGGAGATGGATAGGACACTGGAAAAACCTGCTGATAGCATTACTAGGCAGTTCTTCATTTAGAATCCACAGGGTAAGAGAGGTAGAAGAAGACAAAAGAACACACGGAGAAGAGAGCTGGAGACAGGCATGAAGGGCCATGGACAGACCTTGAGCGGATGGCACGTGACAGGGCATAAGTTTGTTGAAGGTCTTTTCTCTTTGAATCAAATTATCATAATGTTACGGTGTACGAGTTTACTTTTCATTAAGCGAGTGTCTGTTTTTATTGAAAATTATGTTACCGCAGCTGTTGTGGTATCCCAGAATTGAGGTCGCAGAAGTCGTCGTAACCCTGGGAGCTGCTGTTTATTTTCATGGGAGTGTGCATGTTTGAGGTTGCATGGCTTATCAGCAGTATGCCTGTAAATATTGTATTGGGAGTAAACTGTTCCTCCCCCTTGTTTTTTTCTTCTTCATTTTCTTTATTTTCTTCATATTCTTCTTCTTCTTCTTAATTCATGTTTTTCCTACATATTTTCCTCTATTTCTCCCCTTTTGTTTCTTCTTCTTCAACTTTCTCTTCTTCTTCCTCTTCTTTTTCGTGCACTTCTTCCACCTTTTCTTCTCTTCATCGTTATATTTAGCCATCTCTTCTTTTAAACGCTTTTGTTATTGCTAATCTACATCATGCTTTCTCGTGTTTTCTATTTGCACATTTTTGTCCCTGTCTTTCTATGAAACTAAGTTTCATCTTTCTCCGTCTTCTCAGTCTTTTGTTCTTATCATCTTCTTTCTGTCCATTGGTTTTCTTTTGTCTCGTCTACTCATTTTTATTCTGCTTTATTCTTACAATTATATTTGCCTCTGAATGAAAGAATGATTGCTACTGAGGATATGAAAAATCGTAACGAAAACAAGTTCTTATCAGATTGAGTGTCATTCTTACCTAGTGTATCTCAGTTGGTGACAGCGTAATAAACAAGCCACGCCTAAAGGATGTAGACAAATTGTTTTTGTTGTGTTAAGTTGCGTGTCATATTTCTACCGCCCTCACCGTGCATTATAAAATTGACATAGCAGATTAGCACTTCAGACCTGTAATTATATGATTATGCATGCCTTTATCATGTCATTCGTTTGCGTTCTTAATGAAGGGTCATTCTACAGAAATTGTTACTTTCACAACTGCTTCAAATTGGCGGATTAATTTATAACACCCGGAGTGAATATGGAAGTTGCGGCCAAGGTGGAGTAGGTTCTATACCCAGCGCAGGCGAAAAATCAACAGGAGATTAGCACTTGGGGGGTCATGACCCAAGTGGGCAAAATGTCTTAATTGCGGTTTCCATGTTCAGTTATCCCTTATGTGTTAATAATAGTAACGATGAATAGAGTCTTACAAAATTTGACGATCTATACACATATACTGCATGCAAGTTTAGTTCATTATTTGTTGTCATTTGCTTTGCTTCTGTTTATATATATATATATGTCGTATATTTTTAGATAGGTATAGAGATTTATCTGGTCCCGTCTGAGTAGAGCAGTAGGTGGGTTATATGAGAAAGAAAGGTGTTAGAATAGATTCCATGAGTGAAATAGATTAAGATGAAGATACGTCTCTGGAATTAGTGGTTTCTTTAGTCCAGCTTATCTATACGACTATCTTTAGAAGAAGACGATCTGTCACACTTCCCTATAATGTTAATTATAAGTTATCTATATACACACACACAGTTATGTGACAACAAGACACACAAACGTGAAAAAATATGGTAAATGGATATGGGTCTGACCAACACGCCAAATTAAGTTTTTTTGTTTAGTTTATTATCACTTAAACTTTACAACATCAAACATCTACAAATCAATATATTCATTGTTTACAGACCTAGGAAAATAACCCCATAAGTGCCCTCCCCTCTGTTGAGAAAAGATCCCACAAGAAGTTAATAACCCAAAAGGTCAAAGATTAACACTAGGGTATAGAATAGACAGTATAGTAAAGAACAAAGCTTCTACTTAAGCTATCCAGAAAAATAATCAGGTTAGCGAACTAAAAAAAAAGAAGTGGGTACAATGATTGTAACAACAAGAAAATATTTTTCCTCTCTCTGCCTTTCACTCTGTCATTCTGTGGCCACAAACACACTTGCTTACCCAATACTTAGTGCAGGTATCCCGTGGAAAAAACATTGACAATAGTATGAACCTATAGTGTCATGTGGGTTGCCCAACTATGGCCCCAGACCAGCCTTGGTATTTGATAATAATTTCAAGGTAGTCGCCAAAATTGGTGAGTTAATTTTTCCTGAATGAGTTCTGTATCACCGCATATAGTTATTGAAGCAAGACGTTCTCGGACGTTCACAGTTATAAAAAGAGAAAAAAATAGTTCCTGTATTGTCTAGCCTCTAGGTGCTAAGACTGTTACGTTATAAAACAAACTGATGATGATAAATCCTCTCGACTTTCTCTGGGATGAGTGCCGATTATGAAACAGCGTTATCTCCTGGATAAAATTCACTTGGGAAAACGACTGTTAGTAGTCGAGAAAAAATGTTATGTTTATTTCCGCAGTGGGCTGATAAATTGAATAAAACAATCTGGATATTTGTACATCCAGTTAGCTCAAGTTACAGTTAATATGCCTTCAGTAACTGGGAAAAGGCCCACAATTAGAGAAAACACGCTAGCCGCTGGTTTTGACCAAGCCTATATTGGAAAGAAAACAAAACATTTAACCAAAATGACAATCCTATGCTATCACGCGTAAAGTGTGGCCTCCTATCCTCTCCGTCCTCTAATTAAATTAAAAGGCACACGGTACTTTAAGCTTATACTATCACGCTTCGCTTAGCAAGTACGGATTTTGGTTTTAGGCATGCAGCCGTCCCCCCCATCCGATAAAACACTCAGCGCACGATGTCAGTTATAAGTTAATTATGACTACGCCCTTAACAAATATCGCCTGTCATTACTAGCTAGTTGATTGGTGGCGTCTATCGTTTTTAACACATGATATAAAGACTAGTCATTGAAAATAATTTTACACACAAAGAAATATAATGCGCATACTACTCTGTCACTCTTAACATTATACTTAAGTCAGCTAAAAAAATGGTTAATGGATTTTACATTACTGAACCACTGGTAAGAGAATATCTGCGTGTTTACTATTTCGCTAGTCTTAACGCTCGGGAATAGCAGTGAATGGTAAAACTTTTAACACATTTAATACTTAAGCACAACTTAAATTATTACCAAAATCAGAAATTTAAATCCCCACGGGACAATTTATTAACATTTAGCGAATAAAATGGTTCCTAGTCTGGCGTGATTAGATTTATCCAAAATTTCTGAGAGACTGATAACTGACTAGGAGAGAAGGCAGAATATATACAGATTTCCTGCAATATCTCTACAAGATGACAAAAGTCACACCTTGGACGTATCAGGGGAAATCATCCAGCTAAACTTCTAAGATAAATGATTCTACGGTTCGCTCACTCGCTATGCCAAAACGACATCAAAAGACATCCCTTGCGAACGGGCTTTCTTAGATTATCTTCGCCTGCCGTAGATCAAATACTGCTTGATAGCAGGGAAAGAAATGGTGCCGACCACAGAAAAGCAAGTAATTTAGTCCACTCAAAAAATGTAACTAAATACTGCCGGAGAGGAAAACAGATCGATCCAATGGTTATGTGACAGAAAGCTCCTCTTGCTTTTTGTATTCTTATTTTTATATCACTGTCTGTCCCTCCAACTTTGTCTATATTACTGCCAACATATGTGTACGATTCTTCATCTTTTAGTGGTGTTTCTTCACGTTCAACCTTGTTATCATTGCTTACATTTATTCTCATAATCTTTGTCTTTTCCTTATGTATTTTCAGGCCCACTTGTTGTGACCTCTCATCGAGAATTTTCATTTTCTCTAGCATCTGATTATGGTTATGGGATAGAAGAGCCAAGTCATCAGCAAAATCCAGATCATTAAACTCTTTAGTCAGATTCCACTGGATTCCATTCTGTTGTATGATGTCGATGTTTTCATAACCCAATCTATTGCTAGTAGGAAAAGAAATGGAGACAAGAGGCATCCCTGTCTCACTCCCGTTCTAATCCTAAACGGTTCTGTAAGTTGTCCTTCATGAAGAACTCTGCATGTCATGCCTTCATATGTCTTCTTTATTAAGTTAATGATCTTCATGGGAACTCCATAATGCCTCATCATTTTCCAAAGTGATTCTCTGTCTACACTGTCAAATGCCTTTTCATAGTCCACAAATCCGATGTATAGCGGTGAATTCCATTCCAGACTTTGTTCAACTATTATTCTCAATGTGGCTATCTTGTCTGTACAGGATCTGTTTTGTCGAAAACCTGCTTGTTCATCTCTCAGTTGCTTGTCTGTGGACTCTTTTAATCTCTCAAGGATGATTCTGTTTAATACTTTTCCAGGCATTGATGGTAACATTATTCCTCTGCACTCTTGTAAATTTTCCTTTTTAGGCATTTGATCAGATAACCTTCCTTCCATTCTGCTGGTATTTCCTCTCTCTCCCATACTTTGCCAAGTAGTTTGTACAATATCTCTGTAGAGGTATCAGTACCTGTTAAGATGGCCTCTGCTGATGCCATCTGGACCAGCTGCTTTTCCATCTTTCAGAAGCTTTATGGCTTTAAAGCTATTATATATATATATATATATATATATTATAAAGATATATATATATATATATATATATATATATATATATATATATATATATATATATATATATATATATATATATATAGTTAAATTTTTTTGAGTGGACTAAATTACTTGCTTTTCTGTGGTCGGCACCATTTCTTTCCCTGCTATCAAGCAGATATTTAGTACTTTCAAATCATCTTACACTACTCTCAGTGATAAGTCGCCATGTCTGTTTATCCGTTCATCCTGCTGGAAAAGGAGACGGATGAGATAATATTAACCGACAATCATGTTGGAAAATGTCTGGTGTGCCCGACATCAGGCTACAAATTAGCACTAAAATCACCCAGCGAATTTGTTTATTCGCTGATAAGGCTGATGTGCCTTACTCGACCAGATGGGTAAACGAAGAATTTTGTTTGCGCAAGCGACGGGTAGTTAGATTACTCGCCTGTGCGACACATTTCTGGACAGACAAGAATGACATAATCGTTTCCGGTACACCTTGTTACACAGATATTACTTTTAATGAAAGTAAGATACTGTATTTGAGAAAACATTGCCGAGGGAGGATCGGATGTAACAAAACACGCATGGTTGAAACGATTGGCGGACATTCGGAATGAAGGCACAACACTCCTTCAGATTGGAGCCCTGTTTAACATCGTAACAAACAAATGCGGGGGAAGACAGGCAATATAACCTGACACTTTAGCCAGGTTAAAGCACTGTGAAAATACACCTCGTGCCAAGAATATTAATATGTGAAAATTGCTAGTGGATGTCCAAGTTATTTGAGGCTGGCAACATCAGCATATAGAATGATGATTTCATGAACCATCACTGCCAGGGCTGGCGACTGCTTTATTGCGAGTTTCTTTTAAAGAACCAAAAGCAGAGGTAGTCCCATGTTCCATATGGAGCAGGAAGGGAATGATGACAGAAATGATGTACATACTTGTTATATTAGTAACCTTTTCAACTAGTGTAAATGTAAAACATATTCACTCTAACTGTAATGAATGCTTACAACCTTTTCAACCGATGTAAATGTAAACAAATTCAAACTATATTGTAAACATTTTCAGCTAAAGTTAAATATAAAACTATTCTTTTTAAATGTAAAGATAGTTTTTCGCCCACTGGGATTAATATTATTTCTCAGCGAGGGTAAAAGTTCTGAGATAGATGGAATGAAAAGAGGGGGGCACATAAGTATGTGTCGGGAAACTCAATACTCAGAGGGTATTCGTTTTTCTTCTATTGCCATGCTAGTTGGTGGTACCAGTTGAGGGTACTATTTCTGGAACAAGTGAGGGTCGACACTAGACACCATCATCAGACGCGGGACCAGCTTTGCAGTTACTCTCTGATTCTACTTGGAACGTACTGCAATTCTTAAATCTTGACCAGGGACGCGTATGATCCAGTCATCTATCTGTAAGACCTAAACATCAGCGGGAGCAGAAACAACTATTGGCAGCTAAGTAAAACTTAAAAGCTGCCAAGTGAACTGTCCATCTTCGAAAACCATAATATCACACTGTGATGAATACGTTTTTCTAAACAATTATTCATTTTTTATAACTGTTAAAACATAATTGATTATTAAATTTGTTACTTGTATAAAGAAAAATCTAAAGTTGATTTAATCATTTTGAATGTACTACATCCGTATGTCTCAGACAATTTCTTAAATACACCCAAACAGAGCTATAAATAATAATAAGAGGAAATTAACTGAATTAACTCAGCTGGGGGCTTGTACGAGCTAAAATTATATTACCTAATCCTTCACAAAAGTTGACGGCAGATACCAGAGTTAACGTGCCCAGCCAATGCAGCATTATTCTCGCTTTCTGAATATCTTGTGGAACGCCCTTGAGGTAGAAGCATCATTATCCTTCTACCTAGAACTCTGCCAAGAGTAATCTGTTGCAAAGATAGACACCTTTGAAGACTCACATCAGTTACTCTTGAGTTTTGGCCACTGTTGGATCACTATTGCAGAGCTAAGGGGAGGCAACCCGTTGCACTTTCATTGCATTGGGAAACATATGGAGAACAAGAGAAACCAAGTCCAACACGAAAATAAGAATCTTCAACTCAAATGTCAAGTCAGTCCTATTGTATGGCTCTGAGACATGGAGAGCAACAAAAACAACAACCAAAAAAGCTCCAGACTTAATTAAACGGGTGCTTGCGTAGAATAGAAGGACTGAAATGTTTTGACAAAGTCACAAATGTGGAACTGATGACAAGAACCAGACAAGTGCCAGTGGAACAAGCGTTGAGAAGAAGACGCTGGCGATTTATAGGACACACATTGAGGAAAGATATTGATAGCAATACATGGCAGTCCTTGTTCTGGAATCCACAAGGAAAGAGAGGCAGAGGTAGACCAAAAAACACATGGAGAAGAGAACTGGATACAGAGGTAAAAATGATGAGGAAAACACGGAAAGAACTTGAGTGGATGGCAAGGGACAAGAGGATTTGGTATGTGTTTGTTGAAGGCCTATGCTCCTCGGGGAGCTAAAGGGTATTGATTGATTGATTGAAAATAGCTCTACAAGCGCCATTTTTGTTATGCATATTTCAATTAGTTAAAATTAGTTGCTTATCCTTTACAGGACGTGGCAATCAACCCCAGCTTTTATTGGCTATTTTTGATTTTTCTAGGCAATGTTTTCATTCAGTAGTTTGCCATTGCTTTCTGAAATTCAATTAGTAGACATTGGATAAACAACGAAATCTCGCCAGAAAACTACGCATAGTATGAGAACTTTGAAGATTATAACGCGCGAGACGCCAGCAGCCGGTTATTTTTCCTTACACTCCGGTCCAGCAAATGTTCAGGGAAATCAGATATAATCTCCCTTTATCCTGGGCTATTCCAGATTGAATACTTCATATTCTAAATCAGAGGCAGCCTGTCAGTATTCGATGCACACGTATCAAGTTTAGCATCCAATACTTGACACTTTATATAATTTATTAGTAAATCGTGCACTGTATTACTGAAGCAAAGACCACTCTTCTATTATTCAAAGCAGAGTAAACTGTTTGTTGGTCCTCCAGGAACAGTTGCAGAATATTCATCAGTGAACCCAATATTACCAGCTTCACTGCTAAGTTACAGTTTATTGTTACGTCAGAGGAACAAGGAACATTTGTAATTTTAGGAGCAACATCAGAGGAATCTCTATGACATGTTATTACGGACTAAAGCTGTAATATAAATACAAGGCACTCTATGATTCAATACTTCTCCTGTGGTTATTTGTTTACATTAGATTTTACCTTTACTTTGCTTTGCTCATCATTCTCCTCCTCTATTTATTCTTGTTGTTTTTACTGTGCCTAAATATTTATAAACATGTAGATATGATAAATAGTTATTGTTGTGCTTGTGATAATTTACCACAAAGTGCTGTGTGAGTTAATCACTGGTACTGCATGTCTGTATTATCTAGTGATATATATATATATATATATATATATATATATATATATATATATATATATATATATATATATATATATATATATATATATATACACAAGGGGATTGACATAAGTCTTGGGCCTGACCATGAAGGACATGTCACAGAGAGCTGAAATTTTGTATAGTGTTTATTCCTTTTCAATATAGCCACCGCCTGAATTGACACACTTCTGCCATCTCTGCTTGACCTTGAGAAGACCTTGGGAGTAGAACACCCTATTTTTCAAACTAAACCAGTCATCACATGCCAGTATAACCTCTTCATCGCTGTCAAAATGATTTCCTTTTAGCTGTTTTTTTAAGATTTGGGAATAGAAAAAAGTCTGATGGAGCCAAATCAGGAGAATATGGTGGGTGTGGAAGAATTTCAATATTCAAATCGTTGGCTGCTAGCTGCACAAGCCGTGCTTTGTGAGAGGGCGCGTTGTCTTGAAGCAAAGGAAGATTTTGAGTGCGCGTTATCCCTCGTTTCCTGGTCACAACCTTTCTTAGTTTTGTGAGAAGATTTGCATAGTACTGTCCATTAACTGTGTTGCCACGAGGCAGATAATCTTTCATCAAAAGGACACCTTTGCCGTCCCAAAAACAGTCAGCATCACTTTTCCTGCAGATTTCTGCGCACTCGGCTTGACAGGTGTTGGGGAGCCCGGGGTTTTCCATTGCATGCTGGCAATTTTGGATTCGGGGTCATAATGGTGTACCCAAGTCTCATCCACTGTCACCATGGTCTCCAGAAAATGTAGGTGTTTTCCCCTGAAACATCAGAAATTTTATCACAGCTCTGGCCTCCTTTTCTATTGTTTTGTCAAATCTTTGGAGCAGCAGATCCGGTCAATAGGGTACATTGCGCCGTGCACCGTAGCGGGAAAACTCATTGAAGAAACAAACGCGTACTTTACACATTCAGTGCAAATATGATGAACTTTAAATGTGCCAAGTTTCATCTTCCTCCTGTGACTCCTTCATGGTCAGGCCTAAGACTTATGTCAATCCCCTTGTATATATATATATATATATATATATATATATATATATATATATATATATATATATATATATATATATATAGAGAGAGAGAGAGAGAGAGAGAGAGAGAGAGGGGGGTGAGAGAGGGTAATTCTTCTCACAGGAAGTTGAGGCTTATCTATCTGTGTGACGGTTTTGCCTCCCCTGTTTTGCAGTAGTGGTCCGACAGTGGCCAAAACTCAAGAGTATCTATTATAGGCTTCAATGGAGTCTATCTTTACACAAGATTACTCTTGGCAGAAATTTAGATAGAAGAGTAGTAAAGCTTCTATCACATGGGAGTCTTCACAAGATACTCAGATAAGCAAAAACAATGCTGGCTGTTGCTGTGCACGTTAATTCTGTAATCTGCCGACAACTTTTGTGAAGGATTTAAGCAATGGTTTATTCTAGCTCGTTAAGCCCCCACCGCTGAGTTAATCAGTAGAATTATTATTATAATATACCTCTGTTTAGAGTGTGTGTTTAGTAACTTTGACTGCGACAAACATGTATTACATTTAAAATGATTAAATCGAAGTTAAATTGGTATAATTACTAATAACAAAATTTAATAATCACTTTAAGTTTAACAGTTTAAAAGAAAGGAATAATAGTTAATTACAAAATAAAGTTTTCATCACTCGGGTGATGGTTTTTGATAAGAGGTTCAAGTGGCAGCATATGGGTTAACGTAGCTGCCAGTGACGATTCCGATCCTCCTCCTCCTGATTAGTTGGTTTTCTGTACACTGCGTTCACTTGTCTCTGGTCAAGGTTCGTAGGGTGAAGTTCGTTTCCCAGGAAAGTCTAGGAGAGTCGTCAAAGCTGGTCTTCCGTCTTAAAGCGTAACCACTCGTCACTTCTTGTCCCAGAAATGGTCCTTTTTGCTGGTACCACCATTAACTGGTAATAGAAATAGAAACAAAACGCTCTTCTGAGTATGGCGTTTTCCGACGCATAGTTATGTGCCCCCCTCTTCTATTCTACCATCCCATTTCAGAATTTACCCTCGATGAGAATTAAATTTAATCCCTTGGGATAAAACTTTCTTTACATTTAAACTGAATAGCTTTAGCTTTACATTACATGTAAATGAAAAAGTTAAACCTACAGATATAATATGTTTTACTGTCATGGAGCAGTCTATCATTTCTCTTCCTAAATCTTCCACATTCCTTTACTCAGTCCATCCTGTCACTGTTTTCTAGTCTTCCCTATGACCCCCTTCTTTTTTTTTTCCTACGAGAACGCGAGATCAGGTGAAGTTCTTGTATTAAATTTCGTTAACAGGCCATTTAGATTCCGCAGGTAGGGTTTTGCGAAGACGCGATGGTAATGGTGGGTTTTTCTGGGTGACATCAATTAACCCGTGACCCACAGACGACCACCTATTTCCGGTCTTAAACTGTATTTATCAGAGAAAATGTAACTTTACTTTACTCTCTTGATGAACACCGTGAAAGCAGCCTAAACTAAATTTTAAGTACATAAGACTTTTAAAGAATATACACAGATTGTACACAACTGTGTGTAAAGTCAATAACGTGCTTATGAATATATTCAAATATTCAAGTTCTGATTGTGTGAACCTGAAGTGATTTTGTGTGGTGAGTTATCTCCCAAAATTATTTGTTTAATTATTGCTTAATGATACAAGTGTAATTTGCAGAAGAAGTATGTGGTTGACTATGATAAGAAACATATGTTATGCTATTGGATTTAGTTCTTCCATATCCATTATGTACCTGTATAACATATTATTAATTTTCTTATATGATTTGCTTATAGTATTTTATTACTGTGCATTATTGCTTGCCTTATTAGAACACAACTCTGTTATGAGTATACATTATGAAAGCTGTTGTTCCTTGCTGAAAAATAATTAAGAATTAATTATTAACTAAAGATACACCAGACTACAAGACAGACTGTTGATTGTGGAAAATAGTAAGACATATTAAGTGTAGAGGAGAGACACTTGACTTGGAAGGATGAGGACAGAGCCTGTTAGACAATGGTCACTGAGATATATTTTACATACAGTGTACTGGACAGTCAAAGTCTTCAGTGGTAAGTGTGCCTATGCTCTGAGACCAAAAGTCTTCGGGGAGGAACTTAATACATGTAAAATCTCTTTAGACAAGAGATTAATGGTCCCCTTACTTTGTTCTCCAGTGCAGAGTGTCAGTAACATAGGACCTGGCTTCGACCTCCCTCAATTTTGCTGAGCCCAAAAATCAAGAAGGGACAGGGACTGAATCTTCACCCCTGAGTGTGAACCAGACATCCTTAAAGACACTAGTGCCACACAGGGCAGTCAGTCACCACCACGTGCTCTCATCAAGAAGTCACAGCAGAGTGTCCTCTCAGCCTACATCCTACAAGAACACTACGATAAGTATAATAAAGCGAAGGAAGACCACATACACCCATAGCCATCAAACGCTCAGACTTAGTCAGGGAAGAAAATAAGGCACCCCACTGGGACCTAGATTCCTGTTTATTTTTCAGATTTAAACGTCCATATTTTTTTTTTTCATCAGATGTAAAATAACCCTTTGTAAATGTGATTCCCTTAATAAATAGCATATTGTTTATTTACTTACTACACGTCTGAGTCAATTTGATAAAATATCATAAGCCTGTCCAGGGCTCTCTTTTTGTGATTACTTCCCTTTCTTGTTTACTGTCCTTTTTTTACTGTCGTATTGTCAACATCGTGTGGTGTATGTTAGTTGTGGAACAAAGTCACGTGGGAGAACAACTTGTCTGATATTCTTATATGGTATTTAATTACCCTTGATTCCAGACAGTTAACCTCTTGGTTTCATAACAAATAACATCATTATTACAGTATTGCAAGAAAATCAATCTATATTCTTAGTGTTATAGTGAGCAGTTGACCTGTGTCGACCTTGCTCTCTCCCTACGCGTGACAAGTGAGGGCTCGCCTCGAGATTTAAGTATCCTAGCGCACAGTAGCTCTCGCTGGTGATACGAATAGCAAAGAGCTGAGGCATAAACCATTGCCTTTGCTCAAAAATATTGCTTTTCTTCACCTTCTAGAGTGAGAATCTTTTTCTATCCCCTAGACTTTATCGTTGTAGCATCTGGACAGGATATTAAGAATTAATTGAAGCTAGTAGTGTGGTGGTTTTCCTTTTTCAAATAACTTTCTAAGAAGTTAATTTTAGTTAAGGAGTGAGTGAGTGTATGGAGTTAATGTGCTATTAGTCATATTCTATTCACTGACTAACATTATTGCTTTGGTAAAAAATTGTTCTTGTATATTGGGAGATAATTTACCCACAAGATTTATTCAGCACCAACAATGGCTGAATTAGCCAAAGTAAGATCTAGTTTAATGGAATTCGCTAAGGACATGGGGATGGTAGGTAATGAGTTAACGAGTTTCATTAGCGCCGAAATCGATAAACATCTTGACAGAGAAGAGAGATTAGAAAAGGAGCGAGCAGAGAGAGAAGCACAGGAGAGGAGAGAAATTCGACAAGCAGAGGAGAGAGAAAAAGAAAGGCAGCATGAAACTAGATTAAAGGAATTAGACGTAGAAGCTAGAAGAGTTGAAGTAGAGGCTAGTCCCAGTACATTAGAATCTTCTGGTGCCTCTCCTTCAGCAGATGGTAACACAATTACCAGTCATGCTACAGGAACTAATGCTATGTCATTTCCTTTAGAAATTTTTCTCCAACAGCGCCGAGAAAATCGACACGTACCTTGATAGATTCGAACGATTTGCCTCGTCGTATGGTCTGGACAAAGATAAATGGGCGCTCAAACTCTCACAAGGATTGCGTGGAACAGCATATGAGGTGTACATGAAGTTGCCAATTACTGAGCAAAATAAATATGATACTCTAAAGAAGGCCCTTTTACAAAGATTTGAACTTAATTCAGAAGCTTACAGGAAGCAGTTTCGTCGGGCCAGAAGAGACATAGGGGAAACATTTGCACAGTTTGCATCTCGCCTCGAATCCTATCTGCAAAAATAGCGCACGTTAGGAAACTTTCCTGAGTCTCTGGAAGGGATTCAGGAAATGATTATTATGGAACAACTCAAGGACACAATGACACCAGATATGAGAAGGTTCCTAGCAGAGCATGGGGCCGAAAACCTTGAGTCGTTACTCACTCTGGCTGAAAGGTTTCAGGGAGCTTTGGCAGAAGCTCAGTCTACAAGACGAAAATATACTGATATGCCTGCAAAAGCATCTACACACCCCTGTTCCGACAATCACCCTAAATCTAGTGGATTTTCCCATAAAGCACAGAACACATCACAAACTTATAATAGGATAAAACAGGAGAGGACCTGTACTAACCAGGAGACGGGGAGGAAGTGGTGTAAGGTGTGTAAGACAAACACACACCACACTCAAGAATGTAAAATTAAACCCGCTCCTCAACATGCTGCATTCATACAGACAAAATCGCCAAAGAAGAATTCAATGAGGCAAACGAATAGCCTCAATCGACCGTCCGTTACCGACACAGTGAAGGTAAATGGACAGCACGTATTATGCCTCTATGACACGGGACTGGAATTTGATGCAGTTGTCGCCTCATCACTGGTAGACCCTGGCCAAGTAACACCAGACACTGTGGAACTTCGTGGAGCCACAAAAGGTGACAAGACAATGACTCTGCAAATAGCAAATATCCAGGTGGAATCCCGCTTTGTGTCAGGACAGATCAGAGCAGCAGTCATGGATGACCCAATCTATGACCTGATCTTGGGTTGTAGATACGTATTCCTAGGTGAACCAAAAGAACCTCTTGTTATTGCGGCAGTGACAACCAGAAGTAAAGCTGCGAGTGAACAGGAGCCAGCACCTGTGCAGAATCCCCTCCCTCAGGAGTTAAAGAATGCTCAAACACAGGATACAACTCTGGCCTCCTGCTTCAAGAAACTGCCATTTGCCAATACTCCCCTGCAGAAAGGAAACTTTTATATGAAATTGGGATTAATATATCGTAGAGCAGGAAACATAGGACTAGAACATGGGCAACTAGTCGTTCCATCTACGTACAGGAACCAAATCTTGGAGATGGGTCATGCACTTCCATTCAGCGGTCACATGGGTCAAAATGCCACCATGCAACGCATATCAGCCCATTACTATTGGCCGGGGATGAATGCAGATATCATCCGATTTGTTAAGTCCTGTGCCCAGTGTCAAAGAGTGGCACCTAAACATTGGACATCCCCAGCGACGTTAGGAGAGATGCCAATAATAGGAACTCCCTTCGAGAGAGTAGCTGTGGATATCATAGGACCTCTTCTGAGAACTAAAAGGAGGAACCGCTGCATTTTAACACTAGTCGACACATGTACAATGTGGGGTGAAGCCATTGCACTACCCTCATCAGACTCAGTGCATGTAGCAGAAGCACTAGTGAGTATATTCACCAGGCTAGGTTTTCCTCGACAAATACTTACGGATAATGGGTCACAGTTCAAGGGAAAGTTAGCGGAAGAGGTTTTCCGAGTATTTCGTACACAGCATATTCACACCTCGCCCTATCATCCTCAGTCCAATGGACAAGTTGAGAGGTTCAATGGAACTCTCATCACTATGTTGCGCAAATTGGCTCAGGAAAAACCAGAAACCTGGGATTTGTTTCTGCCTGCAGCACTATTTGCCTACCGAGAAGTGCCACACTCTTCGACAGGTCTCTCTCCCGCCACCTTATTGTTCGGGCGTCCAATCAAAGGACCGCTTGAAGCTCTTCTTCGGACTATGACAGATGAAAGTGCAGACGACAGTATTGTTACGGCGTCAAAATATGTCCAGGAACTCAAGGAACGCTTAAAGGTTGGTTGGGAGATGGCATCAACAAACTTGCGACGAGCGCGTAGTAAGTATGCCAAACATTACAACAAATCAGCCAAGGACAGGGAATTGCATATTGGGGAGAAAGTACTTTTGTTGTTGCCCAGTGGCAACAATAAACTTCAAATCGGTTGGCAGGGACCATTTGAAGTGGTACAGAAGATTTCTAGTACTAATTATAAAATCTCCAAGAAGGGGAAACATAAGATTTATCATGTAAATCTTCTTAAAAAAGTACGTTGAACTCCCAAACCCCGAACCAGCTCATCTTATGACCCTGGCGGTTGCCACAGAAGTGGATAATGAAGACAAAATATATGTTGAGTATCCGCTTCGTCCACAAGAATCGCACAAGGATGTGCAAATAAGCTCAACTTTAGGGAGTGCAGAAGGTGAACAAGTCAAACAACTTTTAGAAGAACACTCAGAAGTGCTCACAGATAGGCCGGGTCTGACAAATCTCGTCGAGTTTGAGATGAAAGTGACAGAGTCCCAACCAGAACCCTTACCTGACCCCAATGGACTCTTCACCAAATTAAGTAAGGCCAAATTCTTCACAAAAATTGACCTGAGCAAGGGTTATTATCAAATCCCGGTCAAGAAAGAAATTAGGCCGTTGCTTGCTTTCAGTACGTCTGAAGGACATTATCAGTTTAATGTTCTGCCATTTGGGTTGAGCAACGCTCCGGGTATCTTCACCAGAATGATGAGGAAATTACTCACCCCATTGCAAAATAATGCCATCCACAACTTTATGGATGACATATTAATATTTTTTTTTTTTTTTTTTTTTTTTTTTTTTCGTAACCAGCGGCACTTGGGCTTTCAGCCCTTCGGCCCAATGACATGTCATTGCGAGGCTGGGGAACCTGAGGACTTTCCTTCCAACCCGGTCAGGAGCTTCGCTCCTTCCCATCCACAGAGGGTTTATCACAGGAGCCGTTCAGGCTATTCAGTCAAATTTCCGGCCGTAAACATTTCTTCAAACGCCGACGCCCGGGTTTGAACCATGAACACCTGGTCGCCAGTACAACGCCGAAGACATTACACCAGCGCGGCTCCCATGACATATTAATATCAACGAGCACATTTGAGGAACATTTGGAATTCGCCCAGGTTTGAAAGAGACGGGTTAGACGGCGCGACCCAGTAAATTTAATTGGTTTCAAGGAGGAATTTCTGGGACACACGATCACTCATGGCTGTATGTGGCCTGTGGATAAAAACGTTGAGAAAATAAAACAAGCACCGCGTCCTATTACCAAGAAAGACACCCGTTCATTTATGTCCCTTTGTGCATATTACCAGCGCTTTATTCAGGGTTTTAACACACTGACCGCCCCGCTGACGGATCTGACCAGGAAAGGCCAGCCAGAGAAAGTAGTTTGGACTCCGGATTGTGAAGAAGTGTATGCTACACTTAAACATAAGCTGACATCACGACCTATACTGAGACTACCGGACCTAGCAAAGCCGTTTGTGCTGCGCGTAGACGCATGTAACATTGGAATTGGGTCTTCACTGATGCAGACAGATGATAACAATCCTGACTTGTTGTTTCCTGTAGCCTATGCCAGTCGTAGGTTAAACTCAGCAGAGAGGAATTATTCTACAATTGAAAAGGAGTGTCTTGCCTTGGTATGGGCGGTACAAAAACATCAGCCATATCTCTATGGAGTAAAATTTACAGTACAAAGTGACCATGCCCCACTTATGTTTCTAGCGGCGTCAAAGAAACTTAATGCACGACTCATGCGTTGGGCTTTACTACTTCAGCCCTATTCCTTCAAGGTGGAATGCATCCCAGGGAAGATCAACGTGGGAGCAGACTTTCTGAGCAGGCATACGCTGGCAGAATTAGACACAATCGAAGAAACACCATTGGATTCAGCATCGCTGTCCGAGAGGATCGTAAAAGTAAATGAAGAGAGTGAAGTTTAGACGTGACGTTAGAATCATACGTGATAGAATGCACAGAGAAAGTTAGACTCGCGTTGTTAGTCTGACCACTAACTTAAATGGGGGGCTATCTGTCATGGAGCAGTCTATCATTTCTCTTCCTAAATCTTCCACATTCCTTTACTCAGTCCATCCTGTCACTGTTTTCTAGTCTTCCCTATGACCCCCTTCTTTTTTTTTTCCTACGAGAACGCGAGATCAGGTGAAGTTCTTGTATTAAATTTCGTTAACAGGCCATTTAGATTCCGCAGGTAGGGTTTTGCGAAGACGCGATGGTAATGGTGGGTTTTTTCTGGGTGACATCAATTAACCCGTGACCCACAGACGACCACCTATTTCCGGTCTTAAACTGTATTTATCAGAGAAAATGTAACTTTACTTTACTCTCTTGATGAACACCGTGAAAGCAGCCTAAACTAAATTTTAAGTACATAAGACTTTTAAAGAATATACACAGATTGTACACAACTGTGTGTAAAGTCAATAACGTGCTTATGAATATATTCAAATATTCAAGTTCTGATTGTGTGAACCTGAAGTGATTTTGTGTGGTGAGTTATCTCCCAAAATTATTTGTTTAATTATTGCTTAATGATACAAGTGTAATTTGCAGAAGAAGTATGTGGTTGACTATGATAAGAAACATATGTTATGCTATTGGATTTAGTTCTTCCATATCCATTATGTACCTGTATAACATATTATTAATTTTCTTATATGATTTGCTTATAGTATTTTTATTACTGTGCATTATTGCTTGCCTTATTAGAACACAACTCTGTTATGAGTATACATTATGAAAGCTGTTGTTCCTTGCTGAAAAATAATTAAGAATTAATTATTAACTAAAGATACACCAGACTACAAGACAGACTGTTGATTGTGGAAAATAGTAAGACATATTAAGTGTAGAGGAGAGACACTTGACTTGGAAGGATGAGGACAGAGCCTGTTAGACAATGGTCACTGAGATATATTTTACATACAGTGTACTGGACAGTCAAAGTCTTCAGTGGTAAGTGTGCCTATGCTCTGAGACCAAAAGTCTTCGGGGAGGAACTTAATACATGTAAAATCTCTTTAGACAAGAGATTAATGGTCCCCTTACTTTGTTCTCCAGTGCAGAGTGTCAGTAACATAGGACCTGGCTTCGACCTCCCTCAATTTTGCTGAGCCCAAAAATCAAGAAGGGACAGGGACTGAATCTTCACCCCTGAGTGTGAACCAGACATCCTTAAAGACACTAGTGCCACACAGGGCAGTCCGTCACCACCACGTGCTCTCATCAAGAAGTCACAGCAGAGTGTCCTCTCAGCCTACATCCTACAAGAACACTACGATAAGTATAATAAAGCGAAGGAAGACCACATACACCCATAGCCATCAAACGCTCAGACTTAGTCAGGGAAGAAAATAAGGCACCCCACTGGGACCTAGATTCCTGTTTATTTTTCAGATTTAAAGGTCCATATTTTTTTTTTCATCAGATGTAAAATAACCCTTTGTAAATGTGATTCCCTTAATAAATAGCATATTGTTTATTTACTTACTACACGTCTGAGTCAATTTGATAAAATATCATAAGCTTGTCCAGGGCTCTCTTTTTGTGATTACTTCCCTTTCTTGTTTACTGTCCTTTTTTTTCTGTCGTATTGTCAACATCGTGTGGTGTATGTTAGTTGTGGAACAAAGTCACGTGGGAGAACAACTTGTCTGATATTCTTATATGGTATTTAATTACCCTTGATTCCAGACAGTTAACCTCTTGGTTTCATAACAAATAACATCATTATTACAGTATTGCAAGAAAATCAATCTATATTCTTAGTGTTATAGTGAGCAGTTGACCTGTGTCGACCTTGCTCTCTCCCTACGCGTGACATTTACATTTACATCTCCACGGTTTGAAAAGTGTTCCCAATATAAATTCATTTATGTTTCCTTTATATTTACACTTGTCGACAAGTTTGAAACTTCTATTGATTTTAACATGAATGTGTTTTTTCGTTTACATTTGCACTGAGTGAAAAGCTTTGAAACTGTAAGTATTATTCTTAGAATGTACATCATTTCTTTCATCTTTCCCTACCTGCTCCATAGGGAACCTGGAACTACTTTATGCTTTTAGTTCTCTTTACGAAACTATCAATAAAGCAATCACCAGCCCATGCAGTGGTAGTTCATGAATCATCATTCTAGATACTAAGGTTACCAGCCTCAAATGACTTGGGCTTCCTGTAGCCCTTTTCACACATTAAAATTCACATGGTAATATATATATATAAGTTCACATGTTAGTAATAAAATATAGAATGAAAAATGCACTACTTACGCCAATCTTGGCTCACAGACGTTTTTGCTCAGAGGACTTTAAAAAAAGGCACTGGCAGCTGCCTTCTTTCACGTGTACTGGGGGTCGTCAATTTTAACTTCAATCCCCTCTGACTCCTTGTCTTTCTTCAGTTTCCTAGTCCCGGTGTTCCTTATTAAAATGTAGAGATTTCCTGTGCTTTGTAAGTCTTATTTGGTTCACCAATAAAAGGTCCGGTTAACAAAAGGAATTATTAATCTAGTCTTCACTCTGGCGAGGTCTGATGTTGTCTTGGCGAGCGTGAAATTCACAGTGAAATAAAACTGCGAAATGGTCAGACTATATTCCTACCTTCCCACGCCTTCGTTTGTTATAGAGTTAAGTAAATGCTCCAATCATATACAAACAGGTCGGGTGTGGTGCTTACAAAATATTTCCGACGTGGAAAATTTTCGAAAGCTCACGTCTCCCATATATGGTAATATGATGTCCGATGCCCTTGTGTACAAACTTACAGACAGATCGGGGAACTCACATGACAACATGTGTAAGCTGTAATACTTATTACTTTATTAGAAAGTAATGTTGTCATAACAAGTCGGCCCGGAAGCGATTATGTCACACGTATCTGCCCACGTGTGTCACACAGACAGTAATCTCGTTATCTGTCGTATGAGTACGCACAACTCCGTGTCTGCCCATCTGGGTTCCAAACGAGGCGTCTGTTACTGTTGTTTTGGGTCATCCCTTCTATTACAAGCCACACAGGCCATCACTTCTGTTGCATGACTCTTTTTGCTGCCACTTCACTTTGGTGTATGTGTGGGGGTTGTATGACAGAGATAGTGCTACTGTCTCTCACAGCTGACAATGTTGACGTCAGCAATGTCGGGCTTACTAGCAGTGGCCGACAGTGTTTAATATGTGAGCGAACATCATGAAATGTAAACGTCTGATGTAAACCCACACAACAGTAACGTTAGGTCAGGAAACAGACCAACGGGTAAGACGAATTAGTTTTCAACTTATACACAGTTTATTTACGACAGTAAAGTTGACATCATGGACAACAGATCACAGCAAATCACAAGGTATAATAGTAGGTATAATCCATAGATAAATTGAGTGCAACACCAGCAATTCATCATAAATTGACATAGCATACAATCCATCAGAAAGTTGAGTGCATCACCAGCAACTCATGATAAATGGTAATAATATATAATCCGTCAGAAAGTTGAGTGCATCACCAGCAACTCATCATAAATGGTAATAATATATAATTCGTCAGAAATTGGTTGCATTAACAGCAATTCATTATAAATGGTAATAGCCGGTATAATCCATGGCATTAATAATATATTGAATCTCTTCTCTTCAAAAAACACTCTGGACACACTAGCGAGACTATTAAAAACCGTATCGAAGCTCTGCCAGATACCTAATGACCGAGATTATTGTTTCTCAATACAACTCAGTACATCTTCACTCAAGCGCGAACTAACAGCTTGAGATGTGAGCTCAGCTTACCCGTATCTCTCCCCCAACTACTCAGAACATTTGAACACTTTCTTTATGTTTAAAAAAACTAACACATACTCAGTTGAGCTATGTTCAAGCACCCAAATAAAAAATCATCTCATAACTTTAAACGTGCTTACAAGCGTGTCTATAAAAAATCAGACCCGTACATAAAAATCCCAAACACTTAACTCCCACTCAAAAACATGACTTAACAGCGTCTTATCAGCGGTTCAATCTAAATACGCCGGCGACTATCTTATCTCAGTTGCTCACCGCAAGCCAGGTGACATCACAGATTGGAGTGTCGAATGATTTGATAAAATCAAATATCTTCTACTTAGCAGAAAAATAATGACGAAAGAAAGAAAGAAAAGTGCGATACTTGAGAGCACATAATATAAATCAGAACCACAGATGTACCGATAATGCCGGAGAGAAACAAAGATCGATAGGGGCCGCCCCGTTTTGTCACAGTTTGAGATCGCAGAGGGGACTTTGTTGCAAGAGATATAAGAATTCCCTTTCTACGTCTTTGGTATTCCCTTAGAGACGATTAGCGTTCTCTGTTCCACCTCTGTATCTTACGTAGGTATCTCACATTCACGAGCCAGTCTCTGAGAATCTACTCTATTTATTCTCAGTCCTGTGTAGGTGTGTTCAACTTAAACCTTGCTGCCACAGTCTCCTCACAGACCCACGGGAATTACACAGAGCTTTGAGATAAAGTTAATCAAAGGGTTATCAGTCACTGCTCACATTTCTAGTCTTATAATCAGACTAGTTTGAGAACCTTCGATCCTTTGGATCACATGGTCTGAATAATTCCTGTTTGTACCGCATCATTTGTCTTACACGAATAGTTTAGTGGCTTGTGTAACTAGCCGTTTAAACTTCAATTAAGAAAATATTGTGTATGTACACATAGACACGTCTAAATAAAAAAATTAAAAAAAAAAAACACGAATTGCAACATTGTGTAGCAGAGACAATTTTCTTGCAACTTTTTAATGTTTACGAAACTTCTTTGGTGATGCAGAAGACATAACTTGCACAGGTAAGCTAATGATTCCTTCAGTATCAAACATCAAATGAAAATACGGCACAATTATGCATGTTGTTATTTAACAAATATAAGGCAAACCAACTGTCGTGTCCTTAAAATTTAGTGCACTCTTTTGGTCTTATTCTTGGTGAGTAATATATATCATATTTGTTTATGTGTGAGCGCTCTTCGGTAGTGTATCTAACTAGCCTCACGCGGCTCTCTTGGTGACCTGGGTTTGCCCTACATGAGGAGCTAACAGAGATTGAATTTGCAAGCCGGCACTATATATTTAAATTACATTGATGGTAAGTAAAATGGAGTATATCTACTCACTACGCCAGTGTTTCTTAACCTTTTAGAGGTCTCGCACCCCTTTATGGCATCTTAAGAAGCCTCGCACCCCTTTACAGCATCTTAAGAAACCCTGTACACCTTTACAGCATCTTAAGAAGCCTCGCACCCATTTACAGCATCTTAAACCTCGCACCATTGGCTCGCAAAACATGCCATAAATGCTAAAAAGAGATAAAAGTTTATTTTGAGACAATGTTATTTACCGTATTGGACTAAGATTTGGTATCTAATTCACGTTGTCAACGTTCTATTTTGTACAAATATATTTGAGTTCTGTGTATTATATATTGTTACGTCAAGGCCTTAAATCCTACCCCCTGCAGACCCAAGTAGAACAGTCCCAATTAAGATGGTTTGGCCATGTCTGCAGAATGGGAGAAGATCGGATACCACGACAAGCATGGGAAACAAAGAGCCAAGGATCCAGACCCCGCGGACGACCCAGAGTCCGCTGGGAGGACAACATTAGACAATCTTTGAAGGATCGAGGACTAGAATGGAACCAGGCCAGGAGGAAGACAAACCTCTACACCTCACGGTAGAAGGGGAACGACTAAGTAAGTAAGTATTATATATTATTTATGACTATTCGCTTTCTAAAATATCTGGTATGTCTCGCACTCCCGGAAGGTGAGTCTCGCACGCTCAGTGGGTGCACGCACCACTAGTTAAGAAGCACTGCACTACGCTATCACAACGGGCTGATCACCCGTTTGCCAGTCACTTCGATTACGGAAACAACAGCAAATGGGTTGATTTGCCGTTGCCCTAAAGACGCCACTAGGCGTGATGGGAAACAATGGCAAAGAAAACCTATCTGCTGTTGCCCTAAGACACCACTAGGCGTAATGGCCACTGACTGCTTTGACGGTCTGTGGCTAAGGACAGAAGAAGAAGAAGAAGCACTACGCTATACTGCACACACACACACACACACACACACACACACACACACACACACACGCACACGCACACAAAATGAAAAGAAGGAATATCATAAATAAGATGTGAAAGGAATGGCCTTTACTAATACAAAATAAATCTATGCATTCCAGCGGTAAGTGTACTTTGTTGACTAAAGGGCCTGTAAAAATTTGACTTTTTATGCAGTATTTCCATCAAACCATACAGTATAACTACTGCCCTATATCGTCATCAAGGACAACAGAAGCTAATAATATTTAGGAACAAAAGAACAAATTAATATTCCGATAATACAAGTCCGATTACACGGATTGTGTCACGGAATCGATCCGCCACATGTGGCAGGCGTTGTGCGTGTCTGTTATGCCGGAACTCCGCGCAGATTCGTTTGTGGTTTAGCTGTGCGGGAAATTTCCCACGCTTGCTCTTCCAGAATGCAAACCACGCATTTTTGTCTCAGCTCTGTTTGTGACAGAGACGTCATTCTTGAGTAACCTGTCCTGACTCACCCGGTTACAGGAGAGGCGATGGACGATGTTGCAATCTTGAAACTAGTCCAAGACTGAAGACGAAGTTAGCCAGGCTTCTCCTATCGATGATGAATAAGTAATCGTGCATAATGGTCTTGGAATGTAATACGTTCTGCCTGGGCAACAATGATTACTCACAATTAAACACAAAACTTTTTTTTTTAATTGTTAAAACAAATAATGTAAGCGTGCGCTTACATATGTAAGATAATGTATAACACAAGGATGGTTCCAATCTTTCAACTTTTATACCTACAAAGAGGGCACGTGAACTGAAGTAATCAGTAAATTTATGGGGCCAGCACTATATACCCAACCAAAACCCACGTAGAGCTGACACGGATATTCCCTGTACGAGAATTACCTGGTAATTCTTGTGCACGTTCTAACGAACAAACTCTGTGGGAACGATCGTTTTGAGCGACTTCTTGGTCTTTCACATCGAATTAGCTTGACATACATATGTCTGGTCTCTGTGTCTACTTCATTTATAGTTTTACACGATGTGTAACATCCACTCCAGCCGTTTCGATTTATGGACGTTGACATATTGTAGATCAAAGGCTCTCAATCTTTTGTTTTTTGTTTATGACCCCCCTTCCCTTCTGAGCCTCATTTATCTCTGTGCGCGCCCCCTCCCCCCCCAACCAGTCGTTGTTAGTTGGAAAAAAGGTACTTTACCATCTTACTATGGCCCCATAGAAATATGGCATGGCTCCCTGGGGCGCTATCTATCACACGTTGAGAACCACTGTTGTAAATGGTCTATAGCGATGGAAAAGTCCATGGCTCTCCGTTGCAAGAATGCCCTGGAACACCATCCTAAATAAAGAGGTGGGGTGGGGGGTGAGGGGGGGGGGGAAGTAAAACTCGAATCTTCGGGAATCGAAACAAACTAACATGTCCTTGATTATTCTTATTTTTCATTGACTTTTCATCTTAGTTGGCAATACCAACAGAATGGAAGGAAGGATATCTGGTTAAGTTGCCTAAAATGAGAGATTTACAAGGGTGCACAAAATACAATATTTTCAAAAAGCAAAAAAAAAAAAAAAAAAAAAAAAAAAAAAACTAGTTGTTAAATATTCCCGCTTAACACTAGAACTAAAATGACATTGACAAGCAAAAAAGCAAGATTCATTGTTTTGTACTGGTCTTTGTAAACTAGTAATTATTTGGGTTACAGATTTTGCATCGCTTGATCCGTAAGACAGAATGACGTCATTCAATGAGGAAAAAACGTCAAAGAAAAGGGGTTGATACTTGTGAAACCTCATATTGAACCAGTGGACACAACAGTGGCGTACTGCAATGTGAGGGGCACCCCGGCATTTGAGCGTTGCACAGAGTTAAAATTAAAAATTTTAAAATTTAAACAGAACTGAATTCAATGGTACAATCATCCTATAGGACAGAGGTCGGCAACCGGGTGATCGCGGCCTACCAGTAAATAACAGGGGATGATTTGGTAAATAACGAATTTTTAAGCGAAGGAATTTGGGACTTGATCTCTCCAGCCGTCATTTGAAAGCGTGTTATCCCTAGGATTAAATGTACTTTTCCCCGCTACCCAGTGAACACTCACAAGATAACTACTAACTTTTATTTTGTATATATATATATATATATATATATATATATATATATATATATATATATATATATATATATATATATATATATATATATATATATATATATATATATATATATATAATGTGCAAGAACTACAGAACCATTAGCCTTATTAGTCATCCAAGTAAAGTGATGTTAAGGATACTTTTGAACAGAATAAAACAGAAATCAGAAGAAATCTTGTCCGAGGAACAGGCTGGCTTTAGACCAAAAAGAAGTACCTCAGAACAAATCTTCAATATTAGATTACTGATCGAAAAACATCTCCAGCATCAACACGATTTATACCATAACTTCATCGATTTCACAAAAGCCTTCGATCGAGTCTGGCATGAAGGCTTATGGCAAATAATGAGAAAATTCAATTTTGATACCAACATCATAGATATCATTGAAGCACTATACAAGGATGCAAGCAGTGCTATTTTTGCAAGCAATGACATTGGAGAATTTTTCAAAACAACTGTAGGAGTTCGCCAGGGATGTATCCTGTCCCCAGTGCTCTTTAATATATATCTAGAACATATTATGCAGGAGGCTCTTTATGATTATAAAACAACCATATCAATTGGAGGCCGACCTCTTTGCAATCTACGTTTTGCTGATGATATCGATCTGATAGCTGGAACAGAATCAGAACTTCAAGACCTTACCTCTAGACTGGAGAAAGTAACAAGAACATATGGGATGGAAATTAATATAGAAAAAAGCAAGATATTGGTGAATAGCATAAGAAACATGTTCCGACCAACATTACGTTAAATGGGCAAACGTTAGAAGAAGTTAACACCTTTAAATATCTGGGGTCCTCTATATGTAGTGATGGAAGATCAAGTAAAGAAATCAAGACAAGACTTGAGATGGGCTCAGCTGCCATGACAAGGTTGAATGTGATCTGGAAAAGTAACATCAGTTTTCCTGTGAAGATCAAATTATACAAATCACTTGTATTATCTATTCTCTTATATGGGTGTGAGAGCTGGACACTCACTGCAGATACGGAGCGAAGGATTCAGGCTTTCGAGCATAAATGTTATAGAAGAACTTTGCGCATTTGCTATAAAGAGCACAAAACAAATGTCTATGTTAGAGAGAAGATAAACACCTATGCAGGCCACCAAGAACCACTTTTGTCAGTAGTGAAACGTCGAAAGCTTGCCTGGTTTGGGCATGTAACTCGTCATGACTCCCTTTCGAAAATGATCCTCCAGGGAACAGTCGAAGGTAAACGGAGAAGAGGAAGGCAAAGAAAATCCTGGGCTGATAACATCAAAGAATGGGCAGGACACGGTTTTTCCACACTTGTACGAATTGCTGACCAACGGGCTGATCACCCGTTTGCCAGTCACTTCGATTACGGAAACAACAGCAAATGGATTGATTTGCCGTTGCCCTAAAGACGCCAATAGGCGTGATGGGAAACAATGGCAAAGAAAACTTATCTGCTGTTGCCCTAAGACGCCAATAGGCGTAATGGCCACTGACTGCTTTGACGGTCGGTGGCTAAGGACGGAAGAAGAAGACGAATTGCTGAGGATAGAGAGCAGTGGAGGACCCTGTCTGCTGATGCTTCCACCATGGCACCCCTACGACCCATGACGGGTTACGGGTTGAGATGATGATGATGATGATGATGATGATATATATATATATATATATATATATATATATATATATATATATAGATATATATATAGATATATATATATATATATATATATATATATATATATATATCTGTTTTAGGTAATGCAAAAACATAATCCTAATTGCTGTGCTACCGAGGCCCGAAAGAAGAGAAAAGAATAGTAACACTGTAACCTGATATGCATGTCGTCGAAGGCGACTGAGGAAAGTTGGGTATGGGGCTGACTACTCCTACCTACCCCGTGGAAAATTTTGGCCAAGAAAACTTGAGAAGATAAATTCACCAAGTTAGCATTTCAAGACAGTCTTTTTTCTGGAATCCCCAAAGTAAGAAAAATAGAGGGAGATTAAGAAACACATGGAGAAGAGAACTGGAGAAAGACATGCACGAGATATCGAAGACATCTCTGGACCTTCAATGGATGGCACAGGTCAAGAAAGCTTTGAGGGCATTTGTTGTTGACCCATGCTCCAATGGGAACTGTAAGGTAATGAATAAATAAAATGAAATGAAACGTCCTGCTGCGACAACACAGAGCGGTTGTATGTGTCGTCAAGTTTAAAAGGATTTGGAACCTCTGCTTAAAAAAAAATGTGACCGTGAAAATCTTACAATATCATTGACACTTAATTTTCCTTATTTTCTGCTTTGGTGTACAGCTGTGATCAAGTCTCGATGTGGCAGTGCAGTTATTTGTGCGTAGGTCACGGCATCAATTAGTATCGTGTGACCGTGCTGGTTACAACATCAATGAAAGAATGTGTGTGTGTCCGTCAGCTGATCGGGTCAGTTCAGTTAATGGTTGAGCGCGGGTAAATATTTTGAAGTGTGATAACTCTTGTACGTTTCTTGGTTCAAGTCGTTACAGGCCTGTCCGCCTGAGATGGAAATTCTTGACCTTCTTTTATTCTTCCTTCCCAGAGTTCGTTCGTACCCTTTTTATGTTTTAGTGAAAAGCAATCTCGTATAATGGTTATGTCAAAGTATCCAACTGTAATATTCCAACGAAAACTCAGCAATGTAGAAAAATAAAATATAGTTTATTAACGTGATTTTGGAACAGCAATGTCATTGGCACAATAGTGAAATACTTATGTCTTTCTTACACAAAGTAGTGAGTATCCAAAAATGAAAATGTAAATCCACAGGAATAATACTTGTATATCTAATAGAGTAAAATACAAACTTGTCTACTTAAAAATACTTGTCTAACCTGAACAAAACTTGTCAAGTTAAAAACAACTTGTCTTGATAATCTCAAAGACGAAGTTCTGTAAAAATCCTCTCGCCTAACGAATCCTAAAATCTGTACAAGCACTCTCAATCGCCCACGTCTTTTCTTTACATACAGCCCACTCTTTTTTCCCACCAATTTTTACACGATGCTTATTTTTCACACGATACCAAACATCTACATTTGCACACGCTTTTCTCAGCTTTTCGACTTTTTGCACACGACTCTCACTCTAGCAACGGAAAAAACCCAGATAAGCAACTTCTCCCAAAACTTTCCATTCAATAAACATGCATTTACTATTTTGTAGTTCTGAGACAGCTTCTCTCAAAGCCGTGAACTTTTCATGATACTGTATTTTGTGCACAAATGTCTTAACTGCTTTTAACGTTGTTATTTCTCATTTTATGTGGTTTTTAACACGTATTAATTATAGTGTATGCCAAGCGGTCACACAAGTCCCGGGGCCACAAAAATGTATCCCATGTGGAGACATTTTCGTCCTACCAACTAAAAAAAAATCAAGTATCTAACATACATACTGGGGCAAAATATGAAATGGGGGCATATATTTATGAAGCAATTGGCAATGGACAATTGTTGAGAAAAATTTATGTTACTGGTATAAGTCATTGACTGGGGGCATATACTTATGAGCCAAAATGAGAAAAGAAATTACAAGGTCTCAGTATACATGTGAGCCAACCAAAAAAAAATTTTCAAAAAATAAAAAATTTTCAAGATGTCAGTATACATGTGATCCAAAAAATTTTTTTTTTCAAGATCTCAGTATACCTGTAAGCTAAATTAAAAATGTATTACAATATCTCAGTATACATGTGAGCCGACAAAAAGGGGAAAAAATTATTATTTCGTAAAACGAGGGATCCAGTAGATTAATATTGCGTAAAACGGGGGAGACATACAAATTGTTTATACACTATGTCATTAAACAGTATGGGATATGAATAGCAATGTGCAATACGCAATGTAAATTGTTCATGTATTAATACAATACTTATGTAATCTTTACTTAACACGCTAGTAATAATACATAAAAACATGGAGTTATGATATGAAATATACATACTTAATGTTAAACTTATTGAACTTTTTTTATTTATTTAAAGTCAACACATATAAGGTTTGTTCATGCCAAACAAAACTCGAGTGTTAATCAACACTCAGGACAATAAGTGAATCCTATCTTAATATTTACATCTGAATGGTAACTGGCCATAGCTTTTACCTGTGACCATGACCTTCGCTAGTGTGAACGGGAGCGGTGAAAGGTCACACTGGATATTTGAACTCTCATTGACGGCACAGTGTGGCGTCAACTGAAGGAGAGGGAGGGGTGGTGGGGGTTTATAGTACAATAAAATAGCTGGGGGGAGTAGAGAAAGTAGTTCCTGTAGGATGTCAAAGTTGTCTGTTTGATCCTCTTCTGACAATCAGTCAGTGTCTGTGTGAGTGTCCGATTGATCGGCAATTCGGTTTGAATTTATGATATTTATTTGTCTAGTATTGTCATTTATGTCTGTTGCAGCTGCTTCATTTTCGTTACTCTGTGTCGGGTTGTCAGGATATGGAATTCTAGAAAGCAGGTCAGCACATTATTCAGGGTTCCGGCAATGTATTCTATGGTAGTGTCATAGTTCTGCAAATTCATCGCCCAAGTTTGAAGCTTATTTGGTTGTTCGGATGTCTTCGTCAACCAACTAACAAGGGGTTGGTGATCTGTTTTCGTTGGGCACATTAGGGATAATAGGGGTTTCATCAGAATGGTTTGGTTGGACAAGGCAAGCTCCTACAGCGTTATCAGAAGCGTCAGTGTATAGGATCATTGATTTGGTGGTATCAGGGTGTGCCAACATTGGAATGGTTGTGAGTGCATTTTTTAGATAATCGAGTGCTTGTTGACATTGATCCGTCCATCTGAACCTGGCATATTTCTTAGTTAGGGCTATTAATGGCTCCGCCGCCTTGGAGAAATTGACGATGTGGCGTCTGTAATAACTACAACATCCAAAAAAACCTCTAACGTGTCTCACAGTTGTAGGGCGTGGCATTTCTCTAATCGCTCGTACTTTCTCGTCGCCAGGGCGAACTCCACTGCCATTAATAATGAAACCTAGGTATTTTGTTTCCGGTTTTAGGAATTTACATTTCGAGAGTTTCAACTTTATGTGATGATATTTTAGACGACCAAAGACTTGTTCAACCCTTTTCAGGTGTTCTTGTATTGTACCTGGCGTATGGACTAAGATATCATCCATGTATGCCAAGGCAAAGGGCTGGAATCCTTTCAAGACCTCATCCATGAGGGACATATAAGTGGCGGGGCTTGATTTAAGACCAAAAGGCATGACATTCCATGAAAAGGAACCGACATGCGTAAAAAATGTAGATTTTTCCTTTGCCTCTGGTGACATTGGGATGCACCAGAAACCGGATCGTGCATCCAATGTTGTAAACCATTTGGAATTTCCAAGCGTCGCCAGTATATCATCCATCCTGGGAAGTGGGTATGATATCGTCTTCGTTATCTTGTTAAGTGCACGATAATCGCAGCAGAAACGGTGGCTGCCGTCTTTCTTTGTGACGATGACAATAAGGGATGACCATTGAGATCTTGATCTTTCTATAAAGCCAGCTTCAAGCATCTCAGTTATAGATTTCTCCACTAACTCACGGTTCTTAAGGGGAGTGTGGTAAGGTTTGAGGTGTACTGGAACATCAGTTGTGGTGTTTATATCCATTTGGACTGTAGATGTGCGCTCCAGTTCTATGTCACTGATGGCAAACATGTGTTGGTGTTTGGTGACAAACTGTTGAAGCCTATTGACATGAGGTTCTTCTGCATGCAAGGTTTCAAGTAATTTTGTCAGCCTGTCTTCCCTATTCTTTTGCACATCAGTTGTACTGGATGTTCCTTGGGAACTGCTTTCTTGCTGTGGTTCGGTGGTGAAGCGTTGATGATCACTCTCGATCTGTCCTGCACTCCGGCAGTATCGTGGTTTGTTGTGTTGAATGTAAGTTTCGCTCTCTCTACCACTATGGCAGTACTGTGGATTTAGCGGTCGTTGATTTATTGAAGGTTTGTTTCCCTGAGTATTTGTTTGGGTATGCACTAGTTGGTTACGTCGCTGGTTTTTCATATCAATTAAGCGATGGTATCTGGGGGTAACGTGTGTCACAAGATTAATCTCATGAAAACTTCTGCATGTCCTGTGATGTAAGCTGTCATTATCAAATTTTGGATAATATCTCTCAGTGCCAAATCCGTTCCTGTGATAAGCCTTTCTATTTCCTGTCCGCTGTTTTCTCGTAAGAGCGTAAAATTTACTTGGAGAAGTTCTGTCATTTGTCTTATAAGCCGGTAAGTGTGCTGGTGTTAAAGGATTACGGTAGGCTTCAATAACTATTTCTTGATCTACGATATCCGCATAATTCAAGTCATTATCAATTGTAGGTTTTCGCTTCTGTACCTCTGTAAGGCAGTGAATATTGTGGTATTTACGCACATATTTATCTGGGTCGGCAGGTGAAAAGTTACACTGTTCATTTGTTCGGCGGGTGTAATTTGTATGTTTACCAGTATTAACATACATGTTATCCTTGTAATACCTGTGTTCGGCTTCGCAGTGGGATCTCCTTCCATACGGGTTGGACGGAACGTAGACTGAATGTTTGGTGACAGGATGTGTATGCCGGCGCTGTGATTTCTCAAAGTTCGTATGAGGGCGTGGGAAAATGTGTGGGGGCTGACGAGGAAAATTGAATAGAGAAGAGTGACTCAGATCATCAATCTGTGTTTCTTTCTTGGTGGCGGGGGTCGGAAAAGGTTGAACCTTGTCTGTTATATTTGTGTTCACAAATTTAACTTGCGCTATAATTGCACCGCGTGCAACAGATGTCGCCTTCCCTGAGGTATTTAAAATCATTACAGGAAAATCACGGGTGGTGGTAACTTCTGCGATTCCTTCTGTGATACTGATGTGGGGATCATCGTTAATTGCATTGTCTGTTAAAGGTTGTACTTCAATTGTGTGTCCTGGACTGAAGTATTGGGATCCTTTAATACGACCTTTTACTATAGTTAGAGAGTTTGCTTGTAATGTCACTGGCGATGTAAGTCTAACCAACGATGCGATATGAAAATCATCTTGCAACATAATATATTCGCCACTTATCTTTATTTTGTGCAGATCAAAGTAAATTCTTGCCTGATGTTTATTCAAGAAATCACGTCCTAATATGAAATTTTAGACATGCCTCTTGTAATTATAAAAGGATGAATAAGTTTTTGATGTCCGATCTGAAATGTCACATAAGCAGTTCCAATCGACTGTAACTTTTGGCCTGTCACAGAAGCCATATAGGTTTTCGAAGGTGCAAATCTGACATGTTTCTTAATCTGTATGTATATTTGCTCTCTCATAAAGCTAATGGTGGCTCCAGTATCTATCAGAGCTCTGTAATTTTTGTTATTGATGGATATTAAGCATGAACTGGGATCAGGTGATAAATTTATGTGATTGATTTCTGTTAGCTGTGGTTTGCAATCGGTACAATGATGTCGAGGTTTGTTTTTGGTGGTGTAGGACCTTTGTTCATAACTGTTGTTAAAGTTATGTCTGTTGTGGTCATACCGAATGGTCCCATTTATCGGCTGACATAAGCGTTTCCCTGACCTTGGTTGTAAGATCTGGGCTGGCTTCGATTGAAGGAATGATTTTGTTGTGGGTGAGGTCTGTGTTGATCACCATTTGCATAATAATAACGTGGTGAGTGGTTCTCATACTGATGCGCATGTGCTCTGTATTGATTGTAACTCTGTTTTTGTGTACATTCGTAAGAAGTATGTCCTCGGCGTTTGCAAATAAAGCAAGTAAGGACAGTAACCTGGTGCACATTCTGTTGATGTCTTCTGGGCTGCTGATGCGAATGAGACTGTCCTGCATGTTGGTTGGGATGATTATAATTTGAATGGACTCTGTGGGAGCTGTTCCTAGTCCAATGTGGTCTTGAGTGGCCAATTTCCATCGGCTCGTGGAATTCTTCGGAATGGTCTAGTTTTGGTTCCCTGCCAATTCGTTGCTGGAACCTTTTACGAACATTTTCTTCAGTCACCGCTAGTTGAATGGTCTCTGTAATGGTCTTTGTATCCTTTCTAAGAAGATGGAGTTTAAGGTTATCTGCGTATAATCCGTCAATAAAAATACCAACTAAATGTCTTTCAAGCTCTTGGGAAGGGATGTTCCCGTCTAGAAAAGCATCTTCAGCCAAGTTGAGTAATCGATCTGCGTAGAATTGCACTGGTTCGTGTCTGGCTTGGTGTATTTTGCGAAGTAAAGTCGAAGCATGTTGTCCATCGGTTATATCACTATAGCGTTGTACAAGCTCTTTCCTCAGTGAATCAAAGGTCTCATTGGGATATGTTTTAGATCTACGACGGAGAAAATCGGTTACCAAAGAATCTGAAGACAGGTAAGCTATTCTTTTGCGGTCCTTATCACATGCAGCGTTTATTAGAGAAGCAAATTTGTCCATGTCCACTAGCCACTTCCTGAAAGACTTAGCATCCCCAGCAAATGGAGTTACGACAGTTCGGACTTGTTAGTACTTGGCGAAATGGTCTACATTACCTAAAGTTTCCGTAATCTTCTGTTGAGCAATCATAGCTGGCTCTGCGTCGTCTGGAAGGGGTGTTTGACTTGGTAGAGCTGATTGTTGCTGTTGCTGTATATTTATTAAATGTTGTTGTTGTTGCTGTTGTAGCAGTAGTTGTTGCTGATCAAGCTGCTGTTGCAACGCTTGTGGATCCATGATAGTGATTAATAGTGATTAGGCCTGTCTGCTATCACTAAAAAAGGTGGCTGTTCGCTCTCCAGAATGAGTATGCTTTCACAAACGAAAAAAGGGCTGGTCACGGCGCCAATTAGTATAGTGTGACCGTGCAGCTATTTGTGCGTAGGTCACGGCATCAATTAGTATCGTGTGACCGTGCTGGTTACAACATCAATGAAAGAATGTGTGTGTGTCCATCAGCTGATCGGGTCAGTTCAGTTAATGGTTGAGCGCGGGTAAATATTTTGAAGTGCGCTAACTCTTGTACGTTTCTTGGTTCAAGTCGTTACAGGCCTGTCCGCCTGAGATGGAAATTCTTGACCTTCTTTTATTCTTCCTTCCCAGAGTTCGTTCGTACCCTTTTTATGTTTTAGTGAAAAGCAATCTCGTATAATGGTTATGTCAAAGTATCCAACTGTAATATTCCAACGAAAACTCAGCAATGTAGAAAAATAAAATATAGTTTATTAACGTGATTTTGGAACAGCAATGTCATTGGCACAATAGTGAAATACTTATGTCTTTCTTACACAAAGTAGTGAGTATCCAAAAATGAAAATGTAAATCCACAGGAATAATACTTGTATATCTAATAGAGTAAAATACAAACTTGTCTACTTAAAAATACTTGTCTAACCTGAACAAAACTTGTCAAGTTAAAAACAACTTGTCTTGATAATCTCAAAGACGAAGTTCTGTAAAAATCCTCTCGCCTAACGAATCCTAAAATCTGTACAAGCCCTCTCAATCGCCCACGTCTTTTCTTTACATACAGCCCACTCTTTTTTCCCACCAATTTTCACACGATGCTTTATTTTTCACACGATACCAAACATCTACATTTGCACACACTTTTCTCAGCTTTTCGACTTTTTGCACACGACTCTCACTCTAGCAACGGAAAAAACCCAGATAAGCAACTTCTCCCAAAACTTTCCATTCAATAAACATGCATTTACTATTTTGTAGTTCTGGGACAGCTTCTCTCGAAGCCGTGAACTTTTCATGATACTGTATTTTGTGCACAAATGTCTTAACTGCTTTTAACTTTGTTATTTCTCATTTTATGTGGTTTTTAACACGTATTAATTGTAGTGTATGCCAAGCGATCACATCGACTTGCTTATGAGATGGAAGTGTGTCCACAATTTCTGTACGTCCTCGACTCTTATTTGTATCACATTTCAAGTCTTCACAGCTTTTCTCCCTTTTATAGACTTCACCAGTGTTTCGTTGGTCATAAAGCTGTTAACTTCCACTTTTTATAACATGTCAAATTTACCTACGCTTTTATAGTTAATTTAATTTGCATCTTACACTCTTGTAATACATTTTTTAATTGGACTTTTTAAAAAGCTGGTTATGGGATCTTGAATATTCTTTTGTAAAACTATATATTTGTATGAATCCAAATATATATATTTGTATGAATCCATTGATCGTCCTCTGACAGTATGTGCTATCTGTAATACCGGGAAACTCTTTCTCAGTTCAGAATATTTCCACGCTCAGAAACACGTGAGAGGACCATCCTAAACTTATTATACAAATATTATACAAAATACTTGGTAAAGTCTGGGAGAGAGAAGAAATACCAACAGAATGGAAGGAAGGATATCTGGTTTAAGTTGCCTCAGAAGGGAGATTTACAAGGGTGCACAAATTACAGAGAAATAATGTTACTATCAGTGAAATGAATTAAACAGGATCATCCTTGAGAGATTAACAGATTCCATAGATAGACAACTGAGAGATGTCCAAGCAGGCTTAGACAAAACAGATCAGTAGCCACTTTGAGAATAATAGTTGAACAAAGTCTGGAATGGAACTCACCTCTTTACATAGGATTTGTGGACCACGAAAAGGCATGTGACAGTGTAGACAAAGAATCACTTTGTAAATTAAAGAGGCATTATAAAGTCCCCCTGAAGATCATTACCTTTATAAAGAAAACATATGAAGACATGACATGCAGAGTTCTTCATGAAGGACAACATAAGTACCGTTTGAGATAAGAACTGGAGTGCGACAGGGCTGTCTCTTTTCAAGATTTCTCTTTCAATTGGCTATAGATGGGGTTATGAAAACAACGACTTCAGGCAACAATATGGAACGTAGTGGACATTGACTAAACAGCTTGACAATTTATATTTTCCCAACGACTTGGCACTTCTGTCCCATAACCGTAATTAGATGTAAGACAAAACGAAAATACTTGAGAAAAGGCCACAGCAAGTGGGTCTGAAAACACACATGGTGAAAACAAAGATAATGAGAATAAATGCAGGAAACGATAACAAAATTGTACTGGTAGAAATACCGCTGTAAGATGTAGAATCATACATATATCTTGACAGCAATATAGACAAGGTCACCCGTGTGTTACCGGGGCCCGAAAGGGGAGCAAAGAATAGTAACACTGTTCCCTGCCATGCATGTCGTAGAAAGAGACTAAGGAGGGATGGGCTTGGGGCTGGTTACCCCATCCTGTAAAAAATTTAAACCACAAAAAACTTCAACAAACATGGACAAGTCAATTAAGGAAAATAAAACACAGCCATCCAAGACAGGGGTAGGTCCTCTCGCAGGGAGGCGTATGATGCAACACAGAGAAAGCCGAAAGGAGTCTGTGTTACTGACTAACCTTCTTTCTTCTAGGAGAACTTCCAGATTTGGCACCTGGAATGTTCGGACATTAAACGAACAAGGGAAAGTGGCACAAGTAGCAGCAGAAATAAGGGAATATAAAATCGAGGTTCTGGGAATGTGTGAAACAACGTGGAAGGGGGTAGACAAGAAGAAACTCATCACAGGTGAATTGGTGCTGTCCTCAGGACATGAAGACAAAAGTTCATACCACAGTGAAGGGGTAGCTCTTATGTTATCTTAAGAAGCACAGAAAGCACTCCTTGAATGGGAAGCTGTTGGACCCAGAATAATAACAGCTACTTTTAAAACAGCTAAAGAGAAAATAAATGTAAATGTCATCCAATGTTATGCACCAACTAATGACAAAGAAGAGTCTGTGAAAGAAGCATTTTATACTAGACTACAGGAAATTATGGAAAAAGTAAAAAGAAGAGACATCACAATTTTGATGGGTGACATGAATGCAAAGATAGGTACAGTCAACACCGGCTTTGAAGAAGTCATGGGAAAACATGGGCTAGGAATAATGAATTAAAATGGGGAACTATTCTCAAACTTCTGTGCTTCAAATCAACTGGCTATAGGAGGAAGCATATTTCCACATAAGAGAATACACAAGGCAACATGGATATCACCAGACCATAGAACAGAAAATCAGATTGATCATATATGCATAAACAAGAAGTTTAGATCATCATTGCAGGATGTAAAGGTATATAGAGGAGCAGATGTGGCATCAGATCACCACCTTCTGATAGCCAAAGTAAAAATGAAACTCAAGAGATATGCAACAATGCAAAATTATAGACAACAATTTAATGTAGGACATCTAAGAAATCAAGAAACAAGAGACAAATTTGCGGTCACAATATCCAACAAATTCCAAGTGCTCCAACAGCTGGAAGATGTAGAGAATACAGAAGACTATTGGCAGCAAATCAAAACTGTATGGAATGAGACATGTGAAGAAATACTGGGGAAAAGGGAACGACAACAAAAAGCACGGATAACAACAGAAACCATCAATAAGATAAAAGACAGGAAAAACAAGAAAGCAGATTTAAACACAAGCAAAACCAGAAGTTCCAAAGCCAAGGCTTAAGAAGTGTACACAGAAGCAAACAAAGAAGTAAAAAGAAGTATCAAAAGAGACAAGAGGAAGTATATTGAGGAGTTGACAAGAGAGGCAGAAGATGGTGCAGCCAAAGGAAATATGATAGAACTGTAGAGCAGCACAAAGAAGCTAACAGGGAAATACAAGCAAACAAGTTGCCTCATAAAAGACAAAAATGGAAAACTGCTCAGCAATATACAAGAGCAAATGAAGAGGTGGGCAGAATATTTTGAGGACCTTCTCAATAGACCAGCTCCACCAAAACCCCCGGACATCCAGCCAGCAGAAGAAGAGCTACAAATTAACGGTGAAAGACCAACGAAGGAAGAAATAAAGAAAGCCATAAAGCTTCTAAGAGATGGAAAAGCGTCTGGACCTGATGGCATTCCAGCAGAGGCCATCAAAGCAGATATCGACACGGCAACAGAGGTGTTATATAAATTACTTGGTAAAGTCTGGGAAAAGGAAGAGATACCAGCAGAATGGAAGGAAGGATATCTGGTTAAGTTGCCTAAGAAGGGAAATTTGCAAGAATGCACAAATTATAGAGGAATAATGTTACTATCAGTGCCAGGAAAAGTATTAAACAGGATTATCCTTGAAAGATTAAAAGAGTCCATAGACAAGAAATTGAGAGATGAACAAGCAGGTTTTCCACAAAACAGATCCTGTACAGACGAGATAGCCACTTTGAGAATAATAGTTGAACAAAGTCTGGAATGGAATTTACCACTATACATCGGATTTGTGGACTACGAAAAGGCATTTGACAGTGTAGACAAAGAATCACTTTGGAAATTGATGAGGCATTATGGAGTTCCCCTGAAGATCATTAATTTAATAAAGAAAACATTTGAAGACATGACATGCAGAGTTCTTCACGAAGGACAGCTTAGAGAACCGTTTGGGATAATAACAGGAGTGCGACAGGGATGCCTCTTGTCTCCATTCTTTTCTTACTAGCAATAGACTGGGTTATGAGATCATCGACAACACACACCAGAAATGGAATCCAGTGGACTCTGCCTAAGCAGTTGGATGATTTGGATTTTGCTGATGACTTGGCTCTTCTATCCCATAACCGCAATCAGATGCAGGACAAATTGAAAACACTCGATGAGAGGTCACAGCAATTGGGTCTGAAAATACACAGGGAAAAGACAAAAATAATGAGAATAAATGCAGGTAATGATAACATGGTTGAACTTGAAGAAACAGCAATACAAGATGTAGAATCGTACACATATCTTGGCAGCAATATAGACAAAGTTGGAGGGACAGACAGTGATATCAAACTAAGAATACAACAAGCAAGAGGAGCTTTTATTGCATTGGGAAATATATGGAGATCAATAGAAATCGGATCCAACACGAAAATAAGAATCTTCAACTCAAATGTGAAGTCAGTCCTATTGTATGGCTCTGAGACATGGAGAACAACAAAGACAACTACCAAAAAGCTACAGACTTTCATAAATGGGTGCTTGCGTAGAATAGAGGGATTAAAATGGTATGACAAGGTTACCAACGTGGAACTGAGGACAAAAACTAGACAAGTGCCAGTGGAACAAGAGATGAGAAGAAGACGATGGCGATGGATAGGACACACACTGAGGAAACCTGTTGATAACATTACAAGGCAGTCCTTGTTCTGGAACCCCCAGGGCAAGAGAGGCAGAGGTAGACCAAGAAGCACATGGAGAAGAGAGATGGAAACAGAGGTGAAAATGATGAGGAGAACGTGGAAAGAACTTGAGATGATGGCACGTGACAGGAGGACTTGGCATGTGTTTGTTGAAGGCTTATGCTCCTTTGGGAGTGGAGGGTTATGATTGAATGAATATAGACAAGTCGGGGGACAGACAGTGATATCAAAATAAGAATGCAAAAGGCCAGATGAACTTTCATTGCAATGAAAAATATATTGTGATAAAAAGAAATCAGCTCTAAAGCAAAAGTCAGAATTTTCAATTAAAATGTCAAGTTAGTCCTTTTGTATGGTTCTGAACGTGGAGGAGAAAAACAGCTACAGACTTTCATAAATGGATGTTTGCTTAAAATAGACAGATTGAAATGCTATGACACGGTCACTAATGGAGAACCAGACAAGCATCAGTGGAACAAAAGATGAGAAGAAGACGCCGGAGATGGATAGGACACACATTGAGGAAACCTGTTGATAGCATTACAAGGCAGTCCTTGCTCTGGGTAAGAAAGACAGAGGAAGACCAAAGAACACACAGAGAAGATAACTGGATACAGCATGAAGGGGATGAAGAATACATGAAAAAACCTTGAGCTGATGGTACAGGACAGGAAGACTTGGCATAAGTTTGTTGAAAGCCTATGCTCCTTGGGGAGCTAAAGGGGGATGGTGATACTAATGATACTGGCTGTTCGGGATTTATAGTCAACAAAACTCCAGAATAACTTATTCGTTTGTTTATCAGTACATCCTACACTGCTGCTATTTAACCATCTCTTCTTACTGTGTTTTGTTTGTTGCTTTTTTTAGACACCTTATTACACGGCACAGGAAGTGCTATTTTATTTAACACAACAAAAGAGACACAACAGTACGACGATACGGAGAAGGCAAATGTGGAGAAGGCAATCACAATTTTTAGCGTGCGTTCTGAGAAGAGGTAATTTGGAACTCTTGATATCAACGTGAAAGACTGAGGGAAGAAGGGAAAGAGGAAGAAAGAGAGAGAGAGAGAGAGAGAGAGAGAGAGAGAGAATGTGAGACACACACACAGAGAGAGAGAGAGAGAGAGAGAGAGAGAGAGAGAGATAGATAATGGGAGACAGAAAGAAAGAGAGAGAGGGAAGAAGGAAATTATTATAGACTGACATGACGTCACGCAGGAAGCCAACAAGAGAATTCATAGGCGACAGCTGAAAAAAAAGAGGTAAAGTGTTGTGTAGAGACATAGCCGCCTACGACACGCGAAATAGCTTTAAAGAGAGTATGGGAGGACATTATAATAAGGAAATTATAATTGAAATAAGAAGGGGTATTGTTCAAATATAAGAACGTGAAAGAAAGAACAGAGAATGTGAACCAAACAGTAGAATATCCCGCGTGGGTGGTTGTGATGGACGAACTCGGCTGACCCTGAACTTTGTTGTAACTTCTTGTAAAAACGGGACTTCTTTCACGTGGATTCATTAGCTATGCAACTGTTCCACACAGAGGGCAAACACGTTTGCTGATTGATATGCGGAGAGTTTACCTATCGTTTATTCTGGTCATCGCATTGATTTAAGGAGAGATTAAATCACGCCCACTAACATCTCTTGAACAATCATAGGCAGTTATTTTCATTAATTTGGCCAGTGGGGGGCGTTGCCAGAATCAAACAGATAATGCGATCACGATCAAAGAGACAGACTGAGGGATTTCAGGGGAGACTATCGGCGCTATCAAAGACAGTAGTGGTCCCTGATACGAGACGCAGTTTCTTGCCGCTATTTTCGCGTCTCGGTGTCAACCAAAGAACCGATCGAATGAACTGAAGGAGGCGCAACAAAAGGACCCAAGCACTTGAACGGGTTGCTGTCGACATCATTGGTCCCCCGGAAAAGACCAAAAGAAGGAACAGGTTCATCCTGACCTTAGTCGACACTTGCACTATGTGGGCCGAAGCTGTACCGCTACCATGCACTAATTCCAAGCATGTCGCAGAAGCCCTTGTGCAAATTTTTACACGGTTGGGATTCCCTCAACAAGTTTTGACGGACAATGGATCCCAATTCCGTAGCCTGTTAATGGAGGAGATCTTTAAGATCTTGAGGGCCAAACATATCCACACAAGTCCCTACCATCCGGCCGGAAATGGGCTCGTGGAACGTTTTAACGGTACCCTCACCATGATGTTACGTAAGCTGGGTCAGGAGAAACCGGAAGACTGGGACCAATATATATCGGCTGCCTTATTCGCCTACCGAGAGGTACACCAAGCGTCTACGGGTTTTGAGCCAGCTACACTTTTATTTGGCAGACCTAGCTACCTAGAAAAAAATTCGAGAGACTCGCGAACTTATTAAGGGGCCACTAGAAGCCTTACTTCGGTCCCTGACAGACCAGAAGGCTGACGAGACAGTCGTCTCTGCAAGCAAGTATGTATCTGAGCTTAAGGAAAGGCTAAAGCTAGGATGGGATCTAGCTACTACCAACCTTAAGAAAGCCCGCGCTAAAATTACTAAAAGATACAACAAAGCTGCAAAAGAGAGAGAACTACAACCAGGGGAGAAAGTCCTATTGCTACTTCCAACCGGAAGCAATAAACTTCGCATCGGATGACAAGGACCGTTTACCGTCCTTAAAAAGATCTCACGTACCAATTACAAGATCTCCATCAAAGGAAAGGAGAAGGTCTTCCACATAAATCTGCTAAAGAAATATTTGGAAAGACCGGTGCCATCCTCCGAGCATCTCCTGGCAGTCGCCATAGCAACGGAAGACGAGGAAGATGATGATGGTTGCATGGAGTATCCACTGCAACCCACAGAATCCTTTAAAGATGTCAAGTTTGGCGACAATCTCTCACCAGAACAACAAACAGAAACCAGGGCTCTACTAAAACAGTACAGTGCAGTCTTAACGGATGTACCTGGTCGAACAAATCTCATTGAATTTGATATGAAATTAACAAACGAGACCCCGGTTCAAACCAGAGTTTACCCCATCCCGTACGCTAAAGCTGATGCACTTCGCGGAGAAATAGACAAGCTGCGTCAGGCAGGAATTATCAGTGAGTCTACATCTCCTTACAGCTCGAGTGTAGTGCTGTTGCAGAAGCCCAATAAGGAAGTTCGGCTGTGCATTGATTACAGGTTGCTAAACGCTGTAACGAAATTCCAGCCCGAACCTCTCCAAACTGTTTCTGAGTTGTTCATCAAGCTCAGCAAAGCAAAGATCTTCTCCAAGATTGACCTCAGTAAAGGTTATTATCAAATACCAGTCAAGGAGGAAATTAAACCTTTGTTAGCTTTCAGCACTAGCGAATGACATTACACATTTAATGTGATGCCGTTCGGTTTGCATAACGCACCAGGAGTGTTCACCAGGATGATGAGGAAGCTTCTAGAACCTTTGCAAAGTCCCCATATCCATAATTTCATGGATGACATATTAATTGCATCGGAAACCTATGAAGAACATATTGCTACGGTTGCTATGCTCCTCAGGAGACTACAGGAAACGGGTCTCACAGCCAGACCTAGCAAATGTCTCATCGGGTTTGAACAGTTAGACTTCCTGGGGCATACTATTTCTCACGGATGCAGTTGGCCTATTAAGAAGAACGTGGAGAAAATAGGGGCAGCAAAAAGACCCCGAACGAAGAAAGACGTACGTTCCTTCATATCGCTATGTGCATACTATCAGAAGTACATCCAGAACTTCAACGGACTGACGGCACCTCTGACTGACCTCACAAAGAAAGGTTGTCCTGATAAGGTCATATGGGATAAAAAGTGCGAACACGCGTATAGCACTTTGAAAGGACAGTTGTCTGCATACCCCATTTTGAGGTTGCCTGACCTCAAGAAACCTTTTGTACTGAGAGTCGACGCGTCAGGTCAGGCATCGGGTCAACACTGCTTCAAGCCGATGACAGTGACCTGAACATGCTATTTCCAGTTGCCTATGGCAGTCGGAAATTAAATAAAGCGGAACGGAACTACAGCGTAGTTGAAAGGGAATGTCTTGCTCTGATTGACGGTATCAGACGCCATCATGAGTTTCTTTATGGTACATCTTTCACGGTGCAAACAGACCACGCTCCGTTAGCATTTCTTGGTGCCAATAAAGAATTTAACGCTAGGATCATGCGTTGGGCCCTCCTTTTAAGCGTTTATTCTTTCAAAGTGGAATATATTCTGGGAAGACAGAATGTCGGGGCTGATTTCCTGAGTAGAAACTGGACTACAGAAAAAGAGGAGGAAGGTGAAGATACCAATCATCCAAAAGTTACCGATCAGGGCAGCTTCATCGTCATAAATCAAACATGAAAACACGTTTTCACGTCTCAATAGAGGGGACGATTGTGATGGACGAACTCGGCTGACCCTGAACTTTGTTGTAACTTCTTGTAAAAACGGGACTTCTTTCACGTGGATTCATTAGCTATGCAACTGTTCCACACAGAGGGCAAATATGTTTGCTGATTGATATGCGGAGAGTTTACCTATCGTTTATTCTGGTCATCGCATTGATTTAAGGAGAGATTAAATCACGCCCACTAACATCTCTTTAACAATCATAGGTAGTTATTTTCATTAACTTGGCCAGTGGGGGACGTTGCCAGAATCAAACAGATAATGCGATCACGATCAAAGAGACAGACTGAGGGATTTCAGGGGAGACTATCGGCGCTATCAAAGACAGTAGTGGTCCCTGATACGAGACGCAGTTTCTTGCCGCTATTTTCGCGTCTCGGTGTCAACCGAAGAACCGATCGCAGAAAGCGAACGGGGAAAGCCGAAACGGGCAGCAGCGAGCGGAGATACGAAGACCAGGGGGCGGCTTCTTCCCTTGATTTGGCGGTCAGATCCCCAAAAGTCCCTGAGATGAAAAAAAAACTGTCAAGTTCCTCATGTCCCACTCAACTTTCATTCCATTTTAGATAAATAGACCATGAAGAATAGACACTTTATCACTCGCTGGCCAGACCTTTACAGAAGCACTAGCTTTATTGAAATCTTGTTATAGATTTCCCCCTGGATTTTATATATATATATTTGCAGTGATTTCTATTCTGTGCAAAGCGGTAATATATATTGTGTAAAGTGATCAGTGGTCTAGTTCAGTCATTCTATTTCAATGGATTTTGTGTTAATTTAAATCTATTAAATTAAACCATCTCAATAGTTCCAGTTGTAAATATAATGATCTATTTATTATATTATTTCAAAAGATAATAGATGCTTAAATTAACTTTTAAAGTCGCGAAGGAATTTATAATTAATAAATTCAGTTAAGTCCTAGTTTTATAGATGTGTGTTTTTAACCACTAGAATTCGCGCAGTGTTTATTAAATACATAATTAAATACTCGAGTGTATTATAGGCTTAACGGGAAATTTATCGCGCTTGATTTCTCGGTATGTTACATGTCTTTTTTCTTTCACACAGAGTGATCGTAACCTGCGGTCCCAGCTAAATAAAGAAATAAATAAAGAAATCATCCTATAAACTTCCAGTCATATTGAAGAAACATTTCTTTTAAATATAATCTTGTGGCGGTCCTTTGCGACCTAGCTGTCAGAATTAAATGAAATAAAGCCCACCCAAGAACATTGTAAAGAACAATCATCAAATTACCATTACAAACCTGTAAGATAAACTGGAAGGTAATCATCGCCAGTAGCGATATTATATTTACTGTTTACTGTGAGAGAGTACATATTTTCCTGACTGTGACTGAGCCTAGTTTTTCCTCAATTGGATTTAATAAAACTTTCCGGTCAGTTACTATCATCACGCATTGAAGGAATTTTACCATAGCGGAAGATTAAAAGAGACCACTTCATTTTCACCCCTGTGCCGAACTGTGTCAGTGCCATCCCATAGACTCCTTTTTTTATATAATAAAAACACAAGAACTCTTAGTCTTCAAGTCTTGCGATAAGTGAGAATATTTGTTACCAGCAAAAATCTCGCAAACATCTGGGGCGGGACATCGAAGGACTAGACAGTTCACATGTCAAGAGAATACTTGCTGTTTTATATACTTTTATGGATCGTCTGAGGCTGCATTCGGTAAGTGTGTGAGTATATGAGTGTGGATCCTCACGCGTGTGCATGAATGACAGGAAATTTAATCTTTTTTTCTCTTGTAACCCTTTTGTTAACTTTCGTGCCTGTTAATATAATTTTTCTGTACTCCCTGCACTGTTCCTTTAAGGGGGAGGTGATAATTGGTTAACTCTGTTTTAAACCCCCCTCCTTTCCATTTGCTTAGTAAAGGGAAGAACAGCTGGGAAGAACAGGTTTTTTTCTATCACCTATACCTAACTTTGTAACACCTCTTTCAGAGCAATTAACTTCACTGTTAGGTTAACGTACCCGTGTTCCTGATATTATCTATCTCTGGACTGGGTTTATCTTTGTCTAATAAGCGGGAAGGGCTTAGTCGATACCATTCTTCTTCACCCCTCCCAAACTTGTTATTTGCATTTGTGTACTTATGATAATTTATGTAATACCTGATATTTGTTAGTGATTGATGTTTAAGGTGAATAAAATCACATAAACTCATTGAGTACTGTGTTGGAGATACCCAAAGCCCAACTTTTCCCCTATTCGTTTAATATAGTTTGTATCTACGTCGTCTGTGTGTTTGAAAACACCAAATCGGTGAGCGCGCAGAGGTGTGTCTGGAAAACTGGCAAATAATTGTTTGACCAGGAGAGCGGAAGAGAAGATTGAGAGAAACGATTTGTCGTAAATAAGTCTGTCTTTACTCTCCTCCAGCACGCTGTGAAGCAACTATTTAATCTCTACATTTTCTATCACTGAGTTTTCCAACATCATTTCACTCTAAACCGGACCACTATTTCTAAGACTCTTTTCTCTCAAAATAAATTTACGACAGTGGTGTGAAAACTGAGACGAGAATATTAGGAAGTGTAGACAGAAGCTTGTAGGTGTCGTGTGGTTCGTATTGCGGCAACTACGACAGTAGTTTTCGCCAGGAATAGCCTATGAGATATTAGGTAAAAGGTCTCCATAAATTGGCTCGTTAAGAAAGGATAGAGACCTATTCGAGATAAGGACAAGAAGAAGAGAATGCGAATGCTTTCCACTGGACAGTGTTTTCTAGTGAATTATGGAAAGAGTTCTGTTTCCCTACGACCTTAGCTTCTGCTCTTAGATCCCGTAACAGAAAAAGCCCCCAACCTCATCTGAGTGTAGAAATTTACATATAAGTAAATATTCAACAACTCCGCCTAGGCCGGTCCCAATCCCGACTGAAAAAGGAGGAGGGCGGCCTACATGGAGGCCGTAAGGAGGCAGCCCCTCCACCATGCACAGGCACAACATACCAATCACCTGTTTGCTTTAAATCATGATTACGAGAACTACAAGAGAGAAAACCGGACTGATTCTAAAGGCGAACTGGAACGGACTACGGTCTACGACTTATGGAACTTGGAACACAAGAAGTATAAATGGGAAAGAAGAGGAGCTGGTGGAAGAGATGAGGAAAGCAAAACTAGAAATCCTGGCTATAACGAAAAAAAAGAGAAAAAAGGACAATGAGTCATGGATCTCGATGGCAAAACGCTGCTCTACAGTGGTGTACCACATCTGAAAGAGCTAAAGGGGGCGTGGGTTGCATTGTGGCCAAAAACCAAAAGATAGTATCAAGGGATGTAACTTTGTCTCGGAGCGCATTATGGTTGTAAAACTAAAAGAAGGAGAAACTATAGTCAACCTGGTCACAGTTTATTGGCCAAATGAGGATGAGAGAGCAGAGGTCAAGGAGGAATTCTTCGAGCTGCTTCAAAGGACAGTGGATGACTGCCTAGATGAAATTATCATGCTCCGAAATTTCAATGCCAGAGTTGGAAATGACCATGCTAGATGGGGTGGAGTTATCGGAAGATATGGAGAAGATACTCTCAATGACAATGGAAAGCGACTCCTTAGATTCTGCAGTGAGCAGAATCTGATCATTACAAACACAAAGTTCCCCCATAAACGCATACATGCATACACTAGATGTGAACCAACAAAGAATGAGAAGTCAGTGATCGACTATGCCATTGTTAGGAGGAGCTCATTCAAATATGTCCGGAATGTTAGAGTCTTGAGGGGGCCAGAGATTGGAAGTGATCACTACCTGCTTACAATTAAAAAAAACAATTGAAATAGTTGCTCAGCCTAGGAACTGCCAAACATCTCGCAAGAAACTAAGTAAACGAACGGGAGAAATGAGTATTAAGACCTACAAGCTGAGAGAGCCAGAAATTAAGACCAGATATCTGGGGCTTATTGCTGCAGCGGTGAGCAACACAGAAGAACAACCTGATGACTTGGAAATCCTCTGGCTTAAATTCAAGGACATCATAAAGACAGCTGCTGCAGAAGCATGTGGTGAAGTCCGACTTGGGAACAAGAGAAAGAGGACACCTTGGTGGACAGAGGAAGTCAAAGAGAAAATAAGAGAGAATAAAATGGCATGGAAACAATACTTAGGAGCTAAAAACACAACAGGACAAATAGAGAAATATAGAGAATATGTGACACTCAGAACAGAAGCAAAGAACAAGGTGCTAGCAGCAAAATAGAAGTCCTGGGAAGAATTTGGAGAAAAGCTAGAAAAAGATGCGCAAGAAAACCAGAAATAGTTCTATAAGATCCTAAAGAACATTGTTATGAGCAAAATTCATAACATGTCTGTCGATATCAAAATGGTTCGACAAGGCTTCTCGTTTGTTTATTATATGTAGTCATTGGTAACACAGGAAGTGACGTCATTGCCTCATGGTGCAGATCTGCAGACGTTAAAGTTACGATCTGCAAAAGTGGGAGATCGGCTGGTACAGTCTTCTGTGTGTGTAGTTGTGGCAAGTGGACGTATGTCTCTGAGCTCGTGAAATATATATTAATTGTGTATAATCCCTTTGATGTTCCAGCACTAGATCATCAATATGCCTCTGTTAGATGATACTAGATATATCTAAAAAGGGAATATGGATTCCGTTAAACACGTGAGTCAGAATTAAATAAATTGTGAAGTCGATCTAACGACAGTGTTTTCGAGCTATGACATTACATAGACTCTTTTATGACGGCTTAAAGAATGCCATTATATATTGAATGGTTGTGTAACTGATAATGGAGCATCGTCTCATGTTTTATTGAACATTTGTGAATCGTTTCCACTTCGCTTTCAACTACTTAACTATGGCAGTTTGGTGTGGATTGTGTGCGGTGGTCTTGTGATGAAACCCTAGCAGTTCTTGGCCAGAGTAACTAGAAGGTTACTGCATATAAACATTATTACTATATAAATTAAAAAGACCCCGTAGCGCAACATTTGGAAGCCCCAAGCCGGGATCCTGAAGAGATGTTAAGAAATTTTCTTCAAGTCGTTGGACTTCGTTTTCTGCCCATGTCAAAATTTTTCAAGATTGCGGTGTTTGTCGGCTGCCGGCTGCTTTGTTAAACCTAACTCTGGTCTACACGGAGGTTGTTTCATCGTTCCTTGTGAAGGAGGCGGAACCAAGGAGGAATTTTATTTTGAACATAAGCAGATAAGTATATTTATAGATACATGCAGCGTGAGACTCAAAGAATCTAATTTGACAGGGTTCTTTTTTACATGTTATATGTATTTCTGTGTATCTATGTTCCTGTGTTAAGTGAGCGGTAGGAGGGACTCTTGAATTTTCAATCCCTCATAGTATGGTCGAGAATTCATTGGCGTTCTGTAGTTTTTTGCATCTGATTTTTTCAAATTAAGGGGCCGGCGAACATAGCTTAGTGTTACTGCTTTAATTGAATTAACTAGGTTCAATATTTGTCTAGTTGTGAAGGTCCTGTAATTTTGTAAGTTTGTTATTGGTGTAAAGTTAATTGTTTTTTTATTCAGTTTTTCTCCATTATTGTTTGTGAAATTGTTGGTCTATTCTTGCTATCCTTTAGTTACTAGATGTCATATATGTTGTGAAATTGTGCTTGTCTTGTCATAAGTGTGGTAGAGCTGATTTTTTGTCATTTTTTCTACAATTCATACATTTCAGCCTTGGTTGATCATTTGTATTATCTTCAATTAGCTCTGTCACTGTATCTTGTAATCTTGTTTGTATCTCTATTTTGTGCACCTATAATAACATCTAATATTACATGCAGTTAGTTGATTTTGAGTGGTGAAATAATTGTTGCTAATATTGCTCACATATTCTTGATATAATATTTGTTGGATTATTGGACTATTTGTAGTCACAATAATAGTGAATAATAGCTACCTTGGAGTATTTTATGAAGATTGGAAAAGAATTTGGTATTTAAGGTGAGATTTTAAAATCATATGCTTCCACTGAGCTTGCTAAAGAATTAAAGAGGTTGGAGGATGTGGCAAGAGATCAAAGACATTTGGATAAGGAAAGGATAGATGAAGAATTAGCTGAAAAAAGGAGAGTAGAAGAATTGCAATTAGCTGAAAAAAGGAGAGAAGAATAATTAGCTGAGAGAAGGAGACAAGATTAATTGGCACTTGAGGAAAAAAAATTGCACATGCACAGGCTGAATTGAAGGCACAACAAGCTCAGGCTGAAATAAAAGCATAACAAGCTCAGGCTGAAATAAAAGCACAACAGGAGCTTGAGGAAAAAAAATTAGCCTATGCTCAGAACTTGAGAATGGCAGAACTTGAGTTGGAGAAATTGAAATTTTAACATCAACAGGTAATCCAATGAATAGTGAAGCTGAAAAAAAGATCATGCTTCCACTTTTAAGCTCAATTTGCCAAAATTTAACTCAAGTATTGATGACATTTCATGCTTTCTAAATAGATATGAAACTTATTGCCAAGAGTTTAAAATTGATAGAGCTACATGGCCTAGTAGGTTGATTAGTTTATTGGTTGGTGAGGCTCTTACTGCAGTCTGCACAATGGATGATCAGACAAAAAAATACTATGAGGCTGTAAAAGCTTTGTTGCTAAAGAAGTATCAATTGGATGAAAATGGGTATAGGTTGGAACTTAAATCATTATTACCCGATTCATCTAAGGATTTTGCTGAATTTGTCTCATCTATTAAGCTGTACTTTTCTAGAAGGGTTGAGTTGTCAAAAATTGAAAAAAATTTGTCATAAGTGTGGCTGATTTGATTTTAAGAGACAAAGTGTTGTCTTCAATCAGTGGTGACTTTTTATTATTTCTACAGGAGAGAAAACCTGAAACATTATCTGCTATGGACATTTTTGGACGACAATACCAGATAGCACATCCTGGTAGGAACCTTAGCAAAAATAACTTTAAGGATTCCTTACCAGTGGCATCTGCTAGGACTGTGGTGCCAAATTCACATTGACAGATATCTAATAGTATGGATAGAAACTTTCGAGTAAATCGAGATCATAATAATGGCAATTTCAGGGGGAGATATAATTTAAATTTTTTTTTCTATAACCAGCGGCACTCGAGTTTCCAGCTCTTTCGGCCCAATGACATGTCATTGTGAGGCTGGGGGGTCAGTGGACTTTCCTTCCAACCCGGTCAGGAGCTTCGCTCCTTCCCATCCACACGGGATTTATGTGCAGGAGCCGTTCAGGTTATTCAGTCAAATTTCCGGTCGTAAACATTTCTTCAAACGCCGACGGCCGGGTTTGAACCATGAACACCTGGTCGCCAGTACAACGTCGTAGCCATTACACCAGCGCGGCTCCCATATAATTTAAATAAAAGATCACAACAGTCTCAAAGAAATTATAACTCTCATGATGATGGATATTTTCCTCCACAATCATCCTTCAGGTCTAATGAATATCAGAACAGAGATGGATATAATTTCAGATCAGGCAGAGGACAAAGGTCATTTTACAGAAATAATGACAATTCTTTTAATAACAGAGGTTCTCAACAAAACAATAACTTTAGGCAGTCAAGGAACCCTGAACGTTCTAATGCTGTTGTGCATCTCAATGACAGTAATCCAGTACAGAATACTAATGGTGTCTCTCATGCTAATGCATGTAGTGTAGACTTATCTAACAGTACTAATTGTTCTGAATGTAATTCTTTGTTTCAGCTGCAGGGAGTTCCTAGGCTCCTGTGTGGACATCCTTTGCCAGTTATGTCATCCTATGATGGGACAGGTTCACTGGTGTTTAATAAAGGTTTTGTTAACAACCAACTTGTTTCACTTTTTGGGACACAGTGTGCACCACGATTGGAGTGCGCAGGTCGTTGGTAGATCAGTTGGATTACACAGGCAGGGAGGATAAATGCATTACATTCGGGGGCACAGGGGAATACTATCCAACTGCAGAAGTATTTTTGGATACCCCCTACTTTACAGGATGGACTCTCGTGTGCCTGTTGAACAATCCCATTGCAGAAATAACCCTGGGAAATATTCCGGGACTTCGTGAGTGCACTAAGGAAGATATTGTGCAATGGGAACAACAGCAAATGATTATTGCAAATGCTGTCACGACCAGAGCTCAGACTCGTGCTGAGTTACATAATTACAACCAAATTGATAATGTTGTTGAGGAGGTGATGAATGATGAGAGTGGGACTGAGGAGGTGGTGACTGATGAGGAGAATAATGAAGAGGAGGAGGAAAATGTTGATAATTTACAGTTAGAACTTATTGATAAGGATTCATTCATTCAGAGACAGAATGAAGATGATTCCTTAAAGAAATTATTTCAGGTGGCAAAGTCTGATGATGTGGTGGTTGATGATAATTCTATACATTCGTATACTTTAAATAGGACCCAAAGATGCAGCAATAAAGAATGCAGTCAGCGACCCATAGCTTGACTGCTTGCATCAGGGTCAGCGAACCAGAGCTGAACAAGACCCTACTTCACCTCCACGTGGTGGTCCTGGAAACAGGCTGCATCACTGCAGTCTGGCGGAGAGAGTAGGGATCGCAGAGGGAAGGAAAACCCGGTCCCTAAAACTGCCGTGCTGAAGTCGGATGTGTCGACCGAAAGATGCAGATATCACAGCTCCGGCGTAAACAGACACAACGCAACCAACGTCCTTTTCAGGACGAATGAGAAAGAAGAAGAAGAAGTATACTTTAAATAATGGAATCTGAATTAGAAATTTCCAAGATTCCACATCTGTAAGAAAACAGATCATGGTACCAGCTTGTTTTCGCCCATTCGTTTTACGACATGCTCACGATATTAATTGCGCAGGGCATTTGGGGATTGCCAGGACAAAACAGAGGGTTTTGTCTCATTTCTTTTGGCCTGGAGTGACAAAAGATGTCAAATCTTTTTGTCGCACATGCAAAGTTTGCCAAGATGTCGCAACAAAAAGACCCAAACATAATGCGCCTATCCAGGCATCGGATATATCATTGCGTCCTTTCGCAAAGATGGCGATTGACCTTATTGGTCCACTATCAGTCACGTCAGCTAGAGGTCACAGATATGTGCTGACTTGCATTGATATGTGCACGCGCTGGAAAGAGGCTATTCCTCTTAAAACCATATCAACAGTGGATGTCGCTGATGCGCTATTTTTAATTTTTAGCCGATTGGGTTTTCCCAAAAATATTTTATCAGACCGGGGAACTCAATTCGTCTCTGACGTCATGACAGAAGTGATGAAAGAGTTCGATATAAATCGCTCTCTTAGCTCAATATACCACGCAAGTTCAAACGGGAAATTTGAGAGACTCAATCGTAGCCTTAAACAGATGTTAGGCACAGTTACTGCGCAGTACCGGCAAGACTGGGATAGAGTACTTGTTACGGTATTTTAATTGGCATCGTCTGCTAGAGGTTGGCAGCATGCAATTTTAGGGGTTACAGCATTTAATGTAATGTAAAATATTATTAGACTATTGAACGCTATGACGTGTTAGCGTTGGTAGGTCACGCACCGTGACCAAGAGACGGTACCCTTTCTTGTATGACCGTTGAGCTGAAAAGACGTGTCCCTACGTTCTTCTAGTGTCGGGCATGGAATGCCGCATAGTTATGTTGTATTTAAGTATGGACATGGGTCAGTCCACTGTTATTATGAAAGGAGATGAAATGTTACAGGTTAGTAATTGACTAAACCTAGGACGGGATGAATTAACAGTCCTTATTAGTTTATAGTTGCCAGACGCATAATCTCACTGTCGGCCGTTGGGATCACCAACTGCGCGTACATATAGTTATGACGTTCTGCCTATAGTAATTCATATTACTGGACAAGGACTGACATGCATAGATAGCTTATTCGATATAGGATTCAAATTTAATATATAATATTTCATGATCAAACATATGTGGATTGTTTTTACGTGTAAGAAATGTACATTAAAAATGTGTGGACTCGACAAAGGACTTATCACGTCAATTGAAGTTCACAATTCAAGAATTATTATGTTCACAAGGTTCTAAACCCACATTCGCGTAATATACCATCAAAGGCACAACAAGGAATAATTGAACGAAACAATGAACAGACCGAAGCAATTCAATGGCCAGAATTCTATAGCTTCTTTATTAATAATTACATGGAACATTGATCATCAAGGTATGACCCCTTCTTACATGCTTCAACAGATGTAAACGCAACTTACCTTCAACAGTGGTGCCCATTGTTTGGGGACGAAAACAAAACACACAAAAAAATTTTTTTCATGAAATACGAAGGAACTATTTACTTTCGATAAACGATCACGTGATATACTGAAGCGTGACCTATACACATAGTTACTAATAAAGGTCAACCTGACGTCACAAAATCGTGCGTACTTGCCTAACTACCAAGATAACAACCGCCAGCGTAATCTATTCGAATGAATATACATTATCAAAGAAGACATAAGGATGGAGAACATTTACCTACCAAAGAACATTTACCTACCAATGAGGAGCAAGCAGTTTAAGACATTGGTCTAGTCCGTTGGTGAACTTAGCATCGACCGGAGCATTAAAAAGATAAGTCTAGTTGTGACTGTTGTCATTCAGAAAGAAAAACAGTACTGAGTCCATTTCGTATTTACAGGCATGTCTAAATATGTTCATGTATATTTAAATTTGTTTGTCCACTATATGTTTTTGTTATTAATTAGCGGGTGGATGGCGAGGGAACTGAAATTTCTGGAATGTCGCGATCAGCTGACCACAGAGATTTCAGTCGTCTGTTAGGGACTTATCGAAATTTTGCATTGGTACGAGAGCCCTCCTAACAAACTGACCAGGGGGACCGTTCTGCTCGACATTGCAGGGTTTCGATACTTTAGTGTTTAGCCGTGCAGTTCTGTAAATAACTGGTGTATTCTAAATTGTATTCAGTTGTTATTTTATTCAGTTTTGTAAAATAATGTTCGTAATCTATAGTGTTATTCTGACCTTACTATCACTTATTTCACAGATTTTGTATAACCGTTGATGAGTCCATGTATACGTCATTATTTCTTGTGTACGCAGATTAATTCTCCATTTGGTTTTCTCCTTGACCTCTCATTACTTCCGTTTTGTTCTGCTTAGTTTATAAAAGAAATTTTTTTTAGTTGTGAAATGTCATTATCGTATCGTACTACTGTTTTGTAATCCTTGTTTGATGAATTGTTTTGTTGTTCTTCATCTCATACATTATTCTTATTATACTAATACTATAATTTGTTCAACAATAATCTTGTAATTGAATTTAATGAATTTTTATGAAAATTTGGTGATGACTCAGGGACATTGCATCAATTTGCAGTAGTGGTCCAAGACCCTATTGATGCATTTTATATATTATGACTAAGGCACAATAGCAGAATATATACTGCTTAATTATTATAACTTTATAGTCTGCCTTGAGTATGACAGACATATTATATGTTAATTAGTACACTTTCCAGTACTACATTCTGACTTAACACATATAATTAATAAAATAAAATAATTATATTGGGACAATACCCATAATTATTAAATACTAATATTAAGTGCATGATATAATTTCAGCATCTTAAATAAATAAATAGCATCAATATTTACGGTATATATTAATAGGTACATATAATATTATTGCAAAATATTATATATTTGTGGAAATTACAAATAACTACATAGATTCTATTGGTGATTACTATACATTAGTGATTGAATACTTAAATATTTAACGTCAAGATGCTTAACTTAGACTATTTTATTAAAAACGGAAAAGATTTTGGGAAAAAAGGAGAAGCTCTCGAAGCTTATGCATTGGCTGAATTTGCAAAAAATAAAGAAGAATTAAGACAAGAAGAAGAAAGGAAAGTGGCAAGAGATGAAATCCTACAGATTGAAGAAGAGAATAAATTGAGACGGCAGGAAATTGTAATGCAGCAAGAAATGGAATTGCAACGTCTTAAGTTGGAAACTGCAAGAATTCAGGCACAAAGTGCTGCAGCAAGCCAAAATGATAATGCTCAAAATGGATCCTTCTCCAACCAAAATAAGGGCAATTATTATTTCAAGCTACCACCATTCAAGTTACATGTTGATGATTTATCAGCATGGCTATTACGCTTTGAGGATGTATGCAAAGTCAATAACCTTAACAAAACTGCATGGGCACTCAAACTCAAGGAATTTCTGGATGGCGAACCCGCAAGTGCAGCACAAAATATTGATCCAACATTAGCCACAGACTATGATGCCATTAAGACTTTATTATTGCGTCGTTTCCACTTGAACGAAGAGGCCTGTAGATTACGTTTCAAAAGTATTTTGCCAGATAATAATAAGGACTTTACAGGTTTTATTGCGAACATACGCAATACTTTTAACAGATGGGTGGAACTGGCAGGTGTCAACAAATCATATGACAAGTTAGTTGATCTGTTACTAAGGGATAAAGTGTTATCCTCTGTCAGCCCACCGTTCTTTGCCTATTTGCAAGAACGTAAACCAGATACTATCGAGGAGTTGGAAAAAATTTCATTAAATTATTGTACTGCGCATCCGAATGCGAACATTGCTAGCTCTTTGATAAGGGAACCTCTTCCTGTGGCTTCTAATATGGCATACCACAGTCATAACAAACCAAGGACACACAGTGTAGATAGAAGTCACTTTAAAGGAAATTATAATGTCAATTTCCATAAGGGACATAATAATTTTAACAATAACAATGATTTTAGTAGAGGAAGACCACAAAATAGAAATTATTCACCTCAGTCCAGATACAACAACAGTCAACGTAACGCAAGTCATAATCGGTCATATAACTATAATAATGGTCACAATTGGAATAACAATAATCTTAGCTCGAGACATCGAGATAACAGTTACAATAGGGGACAACGGGATAATTCAAATGATTATTCTCGTCATCGTTCTCATTCTCGTAGATCGTCAAATTACAATCACAATACAGGGACAGCCGTTACTAATGATACAACCCCTGGGGTTCAGGGTTCCCATAATGATAATATAATACAGTCTTCGTCTACATGTTACGCAATGAATTATAACGTGGCAAATAGTTGCCCAGAATGTAATCTTGTATTTCAGAAGGCAAAAGAGACGGTTCTGAACTGCGGACACATTCTCCCAGAAGTCGGTCTGGCAGTCAATGACGGAACAGGCTCACTGATTTTCAACAGGGGAATTGTTAATGGATCCATCGTCTCAGTGTTAAGAGATTCTGGATCTACAACGATCGGAGTCCGTCAGTCACTTGTTCATCCCAATTGTGCAACTGGAGAACATGTCAGGTGCATGACTTTCGGAGGGACAGTAGAATTTTATCCAACTGCCCTTATACATGTTAATACACCTTTTTTCACAGGCAACGTTAAAGTATGCATGTTAAGGAACCCAATTGCAGACCTTATGGTGGGACGCATACATGGCAGTAAGGATTGCACACCAGAAGAGATTATTGAATGGGAAAAAAAATAATCTATGCATTGGAAATGCAGTGATAACCAGAGCACACACGAATCTATTAGAGACTATGGACACTGATAAAAAGGAAACAGACAAACATGAAAATATTGATGTTCATTCTTCGATTGACCGAGCGTCCTTTGCTGCAAAACAGAAGGAAGACAGATCATTGAAAAATTTTTTTGCTCTGGTCAACAAAGTTGACAGTCTGACTTTGAACAATAATAATAACCATTGGTTTATTATTAAGAATGATATATTATTAAGATGTTTTATGGATAAAACTCAAGTAAGACAACAGGTGTTGCGTAGCGTTTGAAGGATAAGAATTATTTAGAGGAAATAATAGATCTGATTGTGGAAGATTTGGCTCAAGGAATTCCTGCTGGGTTTTCCACCACTGAAGGGAGACAAAGAGGGTAAATTCTCCTAACTAGACAGTGAAACTCATAGATATTTTCCAGAAAGTAACAATCAAGTAGCTCTGATTTGTCATAGAAGTTCACGCCATATGATACAGAGTATGGCGACTGGCACTTCCCGATGTAAAAAGGCATCGACTTATGCTTCCAATGTATTTGTAACTACACAGTGCCGAACTTTTAAACTAGTCTGGAAAAGGTTGTAAGGAGATATTTGGTCTCTCGCTACCGTCGTCCCCTTCTCAGTTATCTATTATTATTCTCAATTAAACTGGGTTTATATTAGATTTTACGAGCCCCCCCCCCCCTCCCTTATAAAGGAAGATAAACATCAGACAATATTCAACATCTAATAGAAGGAACAAAGCATGGGGTACATTATATACACCCAATTGGTTTATTGCAATAAAATGAATAGATGGTGAATGATAGTATTGTCGATGGAATTAGTGTCTGCTGTATGTACTATGTGTCTCACATCAAGTGTGTTTCATCATGGATGACAAAAATATGGCATTGATCTAGTGAGTTCCCTTTTTCGTGGAACTTATCTTTTCAGCCCCTGGCTGATAGTGAAGCGTGGGTAGTTCTCCGGTCTCCTGACGTTGCCCCAGGTAGGTCTTGAATGGTTCGGATCTGCCTTCTCTGTGCTCGACTCCGTATTCTGCTCTGAGATTGGACTGTCGTGCAAGGCTCTACCATAGACTACTCAGATGGACCAGCAATTTAGACACGTGGCTTCAGTGCGTTTAATGCATGAATTCGCAGCTTGTCTAGATTAGGTCTAGCTTTCTTGATTACCTGGGCGTAAGTGAAAAATGGCTGGATTTGCCGCACTTTTAGCGGGTCATTTCCGCTTGGACACGTGATCCGTAGCGTGCATCATGTGACCTTAGCATCAATAAGACGCTCCAATCAATAACGTTAAAAGTCACGTGGGGTCTTCCTAAAGTGGCCTATACTGGTTCTATCTAAGTTTAAGCAGTCTTGTCTTAAATTAAAGCGGGTTTCTCGCTACCGAGGTCAGTGGTCAACAATGACGTCGTATCTAAAAATAGCATTAAACTCGAGGAGAAAATCACCGAACGCTAGGAGATTATCCGCAAGTGACAATTCCCGGGACTTTGCGATCATGCATTGAAGATGATAAAAATGGCGTCTCGTAATTAATAAAAAAATGAAGAGAAGATTGGGCAAGTCGTCACAACAGGTCATGGTACCTTTTGCTTTTAGACGGTACATACTTCAACACGCACATGATTCTGAGTGCGCAGGTCACATGGGATATACTCGGACACGTTCTCGAGTATTATCTCCTTTTTGTTGGCCGGGAGTATCACGAGATATTTCACAGTACGTACGCTCCTGTACTATATGCCAGGAAGTGAAAGCACGAGGAGCCTTTCACACGGCGCCTATTCAGGCTTGTGACATATCTGTGAGACCCTTTGACAAGATGGCCATTGATATTATTGGTCCACTTTTACCATCAGCCAGAGGACATAGATTTGTTCTCACGTGCATCGATTTATGCACACGATGGCCAGAAGCCATCCCATTGAAGACCACCACTACCACAGATGTAGCTGATGCACTACATCTGATCTTTTCTAGAGTAGGTTTTCCTAGGAAGCTGTTATCAGATCATGGATCTCAATTTATATCTGAGACTATGACAGAAGTAATGAAGACCTGGAATATAGATAGAAATCTCCGTAGCATTTATCACCCAATGAGTAATGGTGCAGTAGAAAGACTTAACCGCACACTCAAACAAATGTTACATAAAGTTACAGTTAACCATCCACAGGACTGGGACAGAGTACTCCCAGCTGTGTTGTTCGCCTATCGAGAGGTGCCACATGAACAAACTGGCTTCTCTCCATTTCAATTAGTCTTTGGCGCTCCACCAAGAGGTCCTATGGGACTAATAAAGGATTTATTGATTGACTCCGAGATGACTCAGGATACCCAGTCATCCTATGAGTATGTAATTAATCTCCGTAATAACATTATTGATGCCTGCAAAACGGCAACAGCTTCATCTGAGGCTGCTAAAGCGAAAGCTAGAACTTTCCAAAACAGTACTAGACGATTACGTCAATTATTTCCAGGAGATCAAGCTTATGTGTTATTGCCACATAACGATAATAAACTACTCATCTCATGGAATGGTCCATACCAGGTTATTGATAAGATTTCTGATGTTGATTATGTCCTGGACATTAAGGGACATCACAAAATATTTCACATAAATATGCTCAAACAGTTTCATACTCGTCCTGAACATCTACAAGCTATTTTTCATGAACTAGATGACACTTTCGTACCTACATGTCACTATTCTAATCTATCGGTTATCCAGGAAGAAGAATCATCTTTTCCTGAGGTACAGTTAGCGTTACCTGTACCTGTAGTACAACCTACTGAATCTTGGCGGGACGTAACCATCTCTTCGTCGGTTACACCGCAACAGCATCAACAGATTGCTGATCTTTTACAATCCTATCCAGATGTGTTGACCGACGTTCCAGGTCGCACATCGGTCATTAGTCATGACATCACTCTTAATGATGATACACCAATTCGGGTACATCCCTATTCTGTTCCACTACTCTTTCTTACTAAAACTACTAAGGAACTTGAACAGATGTTATCTTTAGGGATTATTGAGACTAGTAATTCTCCATTTTCTTCTCCATTAGTTATTGTCCGAAAGAAGGACAATAACATTAGACTATGCGTCGACTATAGAAAATTAAATGCACAAACTGTAGTTGATAGCGAACCACATCCACTTCTCGACGACTTACTGCCACGTCTATCTACCGCAACTATATTCACTAAGATAGACTTAACTAAAGGTTATTGGCAGATACCACTAACCGAAAAAGCTAAATACTACACAGCGTTTTCCACTCTGCAAGGTCTATACCAGTGGAATGTGATGCCTTTTGGGCTTGTTAACGCTCCAGCTACCTTTGTTCGCATGATGCGACAAATTTTGTCAGGTAGATCAGACATCATCACATACATTGACGACATTTGCTTATTTAGTTCGTCATTTGAGGAACATTTTTCGGGACTTAAATATGTTTTGGAAACATTAAGAAATAATAATTTAACTGCTAAACCTACAAAATTACAAGTAGCGTTTCATGAAATAACTTTTTGGGGACATATCATTGGAGCGGGATATATCCAAACACTTCCTAGTACGGTTTCTAAAATTTTAAACGTATCCGTTCCTCAAACGAAGAAACAGGTTAGAAGCTTGTTAGGACTAGTCCAATATTACAGCAGGTTCGTACCTAACTTGTCATCTATCACGGCTGTTTTATCATCTCTATTAAAAAAAGACATGCCGGTGAAGGTGACATGGACTGGTGAATGTGATAAAATATTTCGTAAAATAACACTGACTAACAAAAAAAAACTTTTTTTTTCTTTCTCTAACATTTCTATGTTTTTCTGGTCAATTTTAATGCGCTGTTTTTAAATCTGCAAACCGTTTTTCTCTATCAGGTCGGGATCTCTAGAAATATGCAATTGAAGTTTTTTAACAACGCATACAGTATTACAACATCATTTGTACAAGAAGTATAACAGTTATGTAGGCTTGAATTTCTTTGCAGTCGACTTTCGTCGGTGAATGGCATGTGGTATATCGCGATGAAGCATCCAACAATAATCGGCAAGCATGGTCACACTCCACCGTCCTTGATAACGTGACTCCATTACAGCGATATCTTGATGGAATCGTTCTCCATGTTCATCGCTGACTTCGCCAAGGTTGTCAGGGAAAAAGTCAAGATGCGAATCGAGCAAATGGATTTTGAGGGACATGTTACAGCCCATAATTCTGTATGCATCTATGCACTGCTTAACAATATGCACATAGTCGACAGATTTGTGATTTCCCAGAAAGTTATCGACGATCGATTTGAATGCCATCCATGTGCGAAGTTCACTACCATGTAACAAGTTCTCGAATTGTTTGTCTGCAATAACTTTCCTAATCTGATGTCCTACAAAGATACCTTCCTTTATCTTTGCATCGCTAATTTGCGGAACCTTTTCTCGAAGATAAGTGAAAGCTTTGCTCGTTTTATCTAACGCTTTTACGAAATTCTTCATGAGCCCCAACTTTATATGTAACGGTGGTAAAATGATGCTGTCTTTGTTAACTAATGGCTCGTGTATTACATTTTTATGCCCGAGCTGCATACGATCCCTGATAGGCCACACCTTTCTTGCATAATGTTCCTGTCTGTTGCGGCTGTCCCATTCACATAGGAAGCAACAAAATTTAGTATACCCAGTCTGCATGCCCGTGAGAATTGCAATGACCTTTAGGTCTCCACAAATCCGCCATTGGTAGTCATTGTACTTTATTTTTGCCAAAAGTATAGCCATATTGTCATAAGTTTCTTTCATATGAACAGAGTAGGCGACTGGAATTGATGAAAATAAATTTCCATTATGCAATAACACGGCTTTTAGACTAGTCTTGGAAGAGTCGATGAAAAGTCGCCATTCGTTGACTATGTGCTCATGACCGAGGTGCACCATTAGACCTTTTACATCTTTGCAATAGCAAATGTCATCATCCATCTCAAAGTATTGAACAAGTTCTCTGTGTCTATGACGAAATTTAGATATCGGAGTATTGGGCGCTAAAAGATTCCATTCTTTGAGTCGCGAACCGAGTAATTCCGCTTGTCCTTTGGTGAGAGCGAGATCACGTATTAGATCTGAAAGTTCTGAATGGTTAATTAAGTGAACACCATCATTCACCGGTATATAATCCGAGTCAGAATTAGTTTCTAAAGCAGGTAAACTATCACTTTCTGATGGTTCATTCACGTCCAACGGATATTGTTCTGGTGGAACTGGGATCGGACACGTGATTGGATCACGAGGCACTGGTTTCGAAACCGATTCAATATTTGGATAAACCACAGACTTTCTAGTTTTAAAAGTGAAACCATAGATATTTGTCAAGCAGAAGTAACAATCAGTAGCGTGATTTGTTGGTTCACGCCATATTACTGGCACTCCAAAAGGCATCAACTTATGCTTCGGCGATTTTCGTAACCAACCTGCCAATGTATTTGCACAAGTCGAACAAACTGCATTTGGCTTCCAAGATTTATTTGCATCATCAACTTTCGAATCGAAATAAAGTTCATATGCTTTCTTTAGCAATGGTGTATAAAGTTTTTCTGGTTAACACGATCGGTTAAATATCCGCACACGTAACAGAACAGATCAGCCGAATTTCTACAACTTCTAGAAGCCATATTTCACTCGGAATTATTTCAAAATACAGTAACTATTTGAAAATATAACGTAACATATGTCATGCATCTTTTAGCAGTATAAAAAGTAGAATTATTTTGCATTTTATTAATTTTTAAAAAGTTATATAGTAAAAATGAAACGGAGCAAATAACGGTTTCCCAAAAATATATTTATTCACAAATATCTTAAGAACCCGACGTGATAGAGATAAACGGATTTCAAATTTGAAATCAGCGCAAGAAACTGACCTAAGAACACTTATTCTTATATAAGAAAGAAAAATGTTGTTTGTCAGTGATATCTTTTCACACCCACCTATTTTGAGACTACCTGATGCTTCCAAAAAGTTTATACTCCGTACAGATGCGAGTAATTACGGAATTGGCGCTTGTTTGCTCCAATATCATGACGACATCCTTCATCCATCATTATATGTCTCACGGAAACTGAAGCCGCCAGAAGTCAAATACTTCACTGTCGACAGGGAATGGTTGGCAGTCGTATGGGCGATTACCAAACTGGAGAAATTTTTGCTGGGGGCCACATTCGTGGTCCAGACGGATCAGAAGGCTGTGGCATCACTACGACGGGCGAATCATAAAAGTAATAAGCTCACCAGATTCGATATTCTCCTTCAGCCTTTTGATTTCTCCATCGAGTACATTACAGGATCAGAGAACATCTTGGCAGATACTCTCTCTAGAAACCCTTCGGATGTCGATTCATAAACAATAATACTCTTCGCAGAAACGTACCCAAGAGACATAGTACTATCGTTGCATTTTCGACATAGAAATGAACCATTGACTACAAAACAAGTATCTGCTTACTAGAGACATACGTTATACGAAATGAACGAAATCAAGAGACAATGTGTTCGTATTTACGCCGGGACTTTGGTTAGTGTCCATTCAGGATGAAACTATTTGAAACAATTTCGGAAATAATAACTGAAATCCAGTCGAACTAATTCGGTATATGACTTGAACTATTGGACGTTAAGAAGGTCGATATTTATTCTGAATCAGAACCTTTGAACAATTTTTCTAATGGAAATTCACAAGGATCAATACTACGGATGGATCGTCATATCCAATGTTAATTAATTTTAATTTAGTCGTTGAAGTAATGGAAATTAAAATGAAATGTGAGATAAATATGAAAAAATGAAATATGAAAAAAAATGAAAGAAAGAAAAGAAAGCTCACACAATTCTTAGATAATATTCTTAGAATTACATAATCATATTGCATATTTAATAATTATGTTGACACATTACATACTAGTTTATTATTTAGTTAGTTAAGTTAGATAGGTATTAACCACTTAACACAGATAATTAATGTCAAACACACATAACTAAGTTAAATTTATACATTATTTTCTTTCTCTACTTTACTTCTCATTTGGTTTTTTCTCTCTTTTCTTTTCTCATAACATCGTCTTTCATTTTCTTGCATTGGATTTTCAATAACTTGATTCTTAATACAAACTTAATGTAATTAATTAGTTTAATTTTAATTAGTTAGTTTAGTCTTGACATGACATTTCATTACGACAGACTTTAAGTTAATTAAGTAATTAGATATCAGCATTGCACATTTTCTTTTAGTTAATATAACATTTATGTATAACATTTATGTATAACATGATCGTTAGTATATTATATGACTGTTAGTTAGTCGACATGACCACGACACTGTTCTAGTCAGAACATCGTAGACCATATGTCGCATTTTTTGTTAAATTTTTGAGATTATTCACTTAGATAGGTTTTCAAAAAAAATCTATCGAATAGATTTTTTTCCCCCGGGTGGACAGGGAATTGTTACGGTATTTTAATTGGCATCGTCTGCTAGAGGTTGGCAGCATGCAATTTTAGGGGTTACAGCATTTAATGTAATGTAAAATATTATTAGACTATTGAACGCTATGACGTGTTAGCGTTGGTAGGTCACGCACCGTGACCAAGAGACGGTACCCTTTCTTGTATGACCGTCGAGCTGAAAAGACGTGTCCCTACGTTCTTCTAGTGTCGGGCATGGAGTGCCGCATAGTTATGTTGTATTTAAGTATGGACATGGGTCAGTCCACTGTTATTATGAAAGGAGATGAAATGTTACAGGTTAGTAATTGACTAAACCTAGGACGGGATATATTAACAGTCCTTATTAGTTTATAGTTGCCAGACGCATAATCTCACTGTCGGCCGTTGGGATCACCAACTGCGCGTACATATAGTTATGACGTTCTGCCTATAGTAATTCATATTACTGGACAAGGACTGACATGCATAGATAGCTTATTCGATATAGGATTCAAATTTAATATATAATATTTCATGATCAAACATATGTGGATTGTTTTTACGTGTAAGAAATGTACATTAAAAATGTGTGGACTCGACAAAGGACTTATCACGTCAATTGAAGTTCACAATTCAAGAATTATTATGTTCACAAGATTCTAAACCCACATTCGCGTAATATACCACCAAAGGCACAACAAGGAATAATTGAACGAAACATTGAACAGACCGAAGCAATTCAATGGCCAGAATTCTATAGCTTCTTTATTAATAATTACATGGAACATTGATCATCAAGGTATGACCCCTTCTTACATGCTTCAACAGATGTAAACGCACCTACCTTCAACAGTACTACCTGTAGTATTGTTCGCATATAGGGAAAAACCCAACGAACATACTGGTTTTGCTCCTTTTGAGTTAGTATTCGGAGCTAAGCCTAGAGGACCCATGTCCATTCTAAAACAATTATTAGTTGGAGCTGACATGAATGAAGATGTTCAAACCTCTTACCAATATGTTGTAAATTTGAGAAAACAAATTATCGACGCATGCCAGATAGCAGTAGAGGCGTCGGAAAAGGCAAAACTGAAGGCCCGTTTGTTTGTAAATCAAAACAGAAAACTACGCCAATTATGGCCGGGTGATGAGGCCTATGTGTTATTACCAAATAAAGACAATAAATTACTTGTTTCCTGGAGAGGACCATATACTATTATTGAGAAATTGTCAGATGTTGACTACATTGTATCTATAAAGGGAAAGGAAAAAACCTTTCATATCAACATGCTGCAGCAATTTCATTCTCGTCCTCAACATCTAAAACCAGTCTTTGAAGCTATCGACGAATCTATAGATCGTCGCTCTTCCCTAACAGTGATACAGGAAGAGTTATCTGACTTACCTGATGGTTCTGAACCACTTTTGTCTTTACCAAATTTACCTATTTAGTCCACTGAGAGTTGGAAAGTTGCTTTTTCGCCAACTCTTGCTTCTTATCAGAAGGAGCAGATTTCTTTGTTACTGCAATCTTTTTAATTAGAAAGAAAGACAAATCCATTCGGATTTGCATAGACTTCAGGCGTTTGAATGCTTTGACCATCCAAGACGCCGAACCATTACCTTTACTGGAGTCTCTTCTAGATAGGCTAGCAACAGCTACGTTCTTTAGTAAATTTGACTTGTCAAAAGGCTATTGGCAGGTTCCATTAACGGACAAAGCTAAACCTTATACAGCTTTCGCTACACCTCTAGGACTGTTTCAGTTTAATTTTATGTCCTTCGGTCTTGTTAACGCTCCTGCTACCTTTGTTCGCATGATGCGCAAACTTTTCACTGACCGTGATGACTTAATTACTTATATTGATGATATTTATCTGTTTCATCAATCTTGGGATTGCATGGTGCAGTTCTTGGAGTTTAATCTTTTTTGAATACTTTGCGTCGTCATAACCTTACTGCTAGACCTTCCAAAACAAGAATAGGATTCACTGAAATTTCTTTTCTTGGTCATAAGGTAGGAGGTGGTTTTCTTAAACTTGAAGATTCAGCTATCTCTAAAATCTTGAATCTTGAAACTCCTAAAACAAAGAAACAGGTCCGCAGTCGTTTAGGTTTGGTCAGTTTCTACAGAAGGTTCTTGCCTAATTTTTCAGAAATTACTTCAGTTCTGTCTTCGTTGTTAAGAAAGAACTCTCCAAATAAGATTATTTGGTCCCATGCATGCGATGATTCTTTAAATATATTTAAAATCTGTTTTTCCAAATCACCAATTTTGAGATTACCTGACGCTCGATTTCCTTTTACCCTCAGAGTAGACTCCTCTGGATCAGGAATCGGTGGAACGCTTATGCAAGAGTTCGATGGTTGTATGCATCCAATCCTATACGTCAGTAGAAAACTAACCTCAACTGAACAAAAGTATCCAATTGTGGAGAAAGAGTTGCTGGCGATTGTGGTTTGCTTCTCAAAGCTACAACGGAATCTTATGGGATCAAGATTCATCTTGGAGACGGATCAGAAAGCTCTGTCTTATCTAAAAACGGCAAGATTTAAGAATAATGCTGTTCCAAAGATTTGACAAAACAATGGAAAAGAAGGAGGCCAGAGCTGTGATAAAATTTCTGGTGTTTCAGTGAAAAACACCTACAGAAATACACAGGGAGATGGAACCAGTGTTTTGTGATTCTTGTCCTTCATATACTTCGGTAAAAAACTGGTGTCAACAGTTTAAGTGCGGCCGCTCAAATGTTGCTGATCTGCCAAGATCTGGTAGACCAGCCTCAGAGTGCAATGATGAAAATGCAACAAGAGTGAAGAAAATCATTGACCAGGATCGAAAAATGACAATTGTGGAGATAGCTAGTAGAGTAAAACTGAATGAAAGAACAGTTTATAGAATTTTACACAAAAGACCGAACATGAGAAAAGTGTGTGCACGCTGGGTTCCGCGACTGTTGACACGTGAACAGAAGCAAACGAGGGTAAATTGCTGTCAACAGTTGCTCAAAAAGTGTCAGTCAAAAACTTTTTGGAGACCATGGTGACAGTAGATGAGACTTGGGTACACCATTATGACCCCGAATCCAAAATTGCCAGCATGCAATGGAAAACCCCGGGCTCCCAAACACCCGTCAAGCCGAGAGCGCAGAAATCTGCAGGAAAAGTGATGCTGACTGTTTTTTGGGACGCCAAAGGTGTCCTGTTGAAAGATTATCTGCCTCGTGGCAAAACAGTTAATGGACAGTACTATGCAGATCTTCTCACCAAAGTAAGAAAGGTTGTGACCAGGAAACGAGGGATAACGCGCACTCAAAATCTTCCTTTGCTTCAAGACAACGTGCCCTCTCACAAAGCACGACTTGTGCAGCTAGCAGTCAACGATTTGAATAATGAAATTCTTCCACACCCATCATATTCTCCAGATTTGGCTCCATCAGACTTTTTTCTATTCCCAAATCTTAAAAAAACAGCTGAAAGGAAATCATTTTGACAGCGATGAAGAAGTTATACTGGCATGTGATGACTGGCTTAGTTTGAAAAATAGGGTGTTTTACTCCCAAGGTCTTTTCAAGGTCAAGCAGAGATGGCAGAAATGTGTCAATTCAGACGATGGCTATATTGAAAAGGAATAAACACTATACAAAATTTCAGCTCTCTGTGACATGTCCTTCATGGTCAGGCCCAAGACTTATGTCAAGCCCCTTGTATGTACTGTCTTTGTGATATGATGATCCGTGGAATATTGCATTTCTGATAACGTTTTTGTCTGTCCCTACTACATTTGAACAAAAGGTCCAAGGGTGGAGGATACCATGATCTACTGTAAGATACTAAGGCTGGGAACTATGTTAAATTGTCGCATTTTAAAGAATATCCTTCAATGACTTTTGTGACAGTGCTTCCAAGATTAATCGGTGCACACGGCACCTGATGTTGATGAATGCTGAAATGCTAAATTTTGTGTAATATCTCTTTCAACTCAGCACATTACGTGGATGTATTGTGCCTATTGACAATGATCATATTCCGTTTACAGACTTCTTCTTCTTTGATCCTTAGCCGCCGACCGTCAAAGCAGTCAGTGGCCATCACGCCTAGTGGCGTCTTGTAGGGCAACAACAAATTGATTCCACTTTGCTTGGTCGGTGGCCATCCTTCGTACAGTGCCCCAACTCTGGTTCATTCTTTGCATCTCAGCCTCCACAGTCCTCCGCCAGGTAGTTTTTGGTCGGCCTCTCTTTCGTTTTCCTTCAGGGGTCCAAAGCATAGCTGTTCTTGTGATGGCATCGGGGTCTCTTCTGAGGACATGACCAATCCAGTTCCAGCGTCTGCCAGCTATGATGGTGTGCATGTCCTCTTGCTTGCTACGAGTAAGCAGATCTTGGTTAGTGATGGTATTCGGCCAAAAGATTCGGTGAATTTTTCTTAGGCATGTTGTGTGAAAAGAGGACAATTTCGACATTTCCTTCTCTGTAACTCTCCAGCATTCCGCACCATAGAGAAGCACAGAAAGCACACAGCTCTGATATAATCTTAATTTTGTGCTTGTGCTGTATTGGGAGGACTTCCAGATGTTGTTTAGGCTAAAGAAGGCTGTTCTTGCCTTATTCATTCTGATGTTGATGTCTTTGCCTGCCCCGCTGTCTGTTGTTACTATGCTTCCTAGGTATGTGAAGGTATCTGTCTGTACCAATTACTTATTCCTTACTGATATGGGCTCAGGGTTGCTCACATTAAGCGTCATGACCTCAGACTTCTTTAAATTGATGTTCAAGCCCACCTGCTGGCTAAACTTATTAAGTCTATCCGTTTTTTCCTGGATGTGTTGATGTGAATGTGCTAGCAGTGCAATGTCATCTGCATATTCCAGATCTTCCAATGTAGAAAATGTTGTCCATCTTATTCCTCTTGGACTGCCCTCTGTTGTCTGGCGCATCACCCAGTCTATGACCGTGACCTGTCTTAGTTTACCTGTCTCGTACATTGTCCTGACATTCCAAAAAACCTATTCTTGTATCCTGTTTTGCGGTCAGGACATCCGTTTTCATGTCAGTGGCTTCCTTTCGGCTTTCACCACTGACAGTCATACGAGCCACAGACTCCGAATGTCCATCCCGCAGCAAAGTTTGTTCATTTATTATTGTTTCCGTAACTTCATTGTTTTTTTTACACAGACAGGGGTGTCAGCCCTGTGCTAAAACCCCCAACCTGGAGGACCAGGGTACCAGCTTTTGTCTGACCCCTACCCACATAGACCAGTCCAGCTTGGTTGAACCTACCAGGAGTAAAACTCTCACTGGCATAGCTCTGGGGATTGTCAGGGTACGCAAGCTGCCATACCGCTACAAGGTATAGATACCATTGATGGCAGCAATTACAGACTTACAAACACTCATTATGTTGAATGATGAAAATACGGTGACTTGAGGATATTTGGTGCAGACATTTCTTTTATTGTAATATGAATAACGGCATCTACAGATTAAGGGACATAACTCTAGAATAACTCGCATAATCAAGGGAAACTACATAGAAATATCCTATCTGACAATTTTTCGATTTTCAATCTTTTTGGACGTGAACATTTGGACTTAGTATGAACATACGATTGTATGGAAGACAATCATGGATATTGACATTGTTCTATTTGGACATATTTTCACTAGACTATAGTTTAATATTTCATTGAATGTGTATAATTTCATCACACTACGCATTTTAACTACAGTGCTTAAAGTGAGTGTTAATTAATTTTATTTCGCCAGATATGGTTTCGTGTTAGATACAAATCCTTTTCACACGCACACTAGATGTTTCATCAATATATATTGATGATAGTACATACTATTATCTATTCGTACAACACTTCAGCATATTAATATTTAAGTGCTCACACAACAGTGTCAGATGCAAGATAACATTTTAATTATACCACAGTACACATTTGCTGTCTACTACTGATCGGTTCACGTAACATTAATTTTTGTTGATGTATAATGTTGCATTCATTCACTTTCTTGATATGATTGTCTGCCTCATTTCATCTATTAACGCTATTTCATATTTATATTATTTTCAATGCTTTGCATTAGTGCTATTAATTAATAAGAAATTAATTGACTACTGATACTGGACTTGACGGATAGGTGTTATTGGACGGCGTGATGTATGTGAGTTCATGTATGGCTATCATCATTTTTTTAACATGTTGAGTGCTTTTAGTGATAGCCAACTCACATTGCTGTTAAAACGATTTGTGTCCTTTGTAGTCGTTGGGTCTGGTTTTCTTTACGAAGGTCCACACATTAAGTGTTTAATTGCCTACTCTGTGACAGAAACCTGGGTGCTATGCTATTTCGTACTGACAGTGAAGTTTGATGATACCAAATTTCACTCTGGTGATGTTATACTCACACCACGGAAATAATGAAAACTTTGTTTCCATTATTTTGCGGGGGGTGGGGGGTGGGGAGGAGTAAATGTTATGAGTAAAATTTATAACATGTCTGTCGATACCAAAATGGTTCGAACAAGGTTTCTCGTTTGTTTATTAAATGTAGTCATTGGTAACACAGGAAGTGACGTCATTGCCTCATGGTGCAGATCGGCAGACGTCAAAGTTACGATCTGCAAAAGTGGGAGATCGGCTGGTAGAGACTTCTGTGTGTGTAGTTGTGGCAAGTGGACGTATGTCTCTGAGCTCGTGAAACATATATTAATTGTGTATAATCCCTTTGATGTTCCAGCAATAGATCATCAATATGCCTCTGTTAGATGATACTAGATATATTTAAAAAGGGAATATGGATTCTGTTAAAAACGTGAGTCAGAATAAAATAAATTGAGAAGTCGATCTAACGACAGTGTTTTCGAGCAATGACATTACAGAGACTCTTTTATGACGGCTTAAAGAATGCCACTATATATTGAATGGTTGTGTAACTGATAACGGAGCATCGTCTCATGTTTTATTGAACATTTGTGAATCGTTTCAACTTCGCTTTCAACTACTTAACTATGGCAGTTTGGTGTGGATTGTGTGCGGTGGTCTTGTGATGAAACCCTAGCAGTTCTTGGCCAGAGTAACTAGAAGGTTACTGCATATAAACATTATAACTATATAAATTTGAAAGAACCCGTAGCGCAACAAACATGACGAAGGAAAAACAACGCCCTCTCAAATTTATAAAGGACAAGCAAGGCTAATTGCTTACTGCCCCGAAGGAAGTAATGGAAAGATGGAAAGAATATTTCTCAGAACTCCTGGATGGTGAGCAAGGTCAAGCATCAGATATGATAACCACGAGCACAGAAGAGAAAACCAATGATTGTGAAAATAACATAAAGATGGAAGACCTGAAGGCAGCACTGGATAAAATCAAGATGGGCAAAGCAGCAGGGCATGATGGTATAACACCAGAAATGGTTAAGTACATGGGAGCATCAGGTGACCTATTACTCTTAAGGGTCCTTGTTATGATTAAAATTCATAACGATTGTGTCGGTATAATAGGTAGCTCAACAGGGCTCCTTGTTTGTTTATTTTATACGGAGTCACTTATTAATACAGGAAGTGACGTCATGCCGATATGGTTTATTTGGCAGACGTGAAACTAAAAATGCAGAAGTGAGGAGATTGTCTGCTAGAGTCTTCTACCACTGTGTGTCATGGCGAGTGGACGCATGTGTTTGAGCTCCTGACTTTCAAAGTATATCCCTGAGTTATTCCATCACTAATACATCAAGATCTTCTGTGAGGTGTATCTAGTTATCTGCATTTACAGGGAGTATAGCTTCTCAGTGTCGAGTGTGAATATATATTTAAAATGTTGAGAATGAAAAGGACAGCGATCCAGACATGAACGGACTGTCTAGCGTTATATCGACGACTGCTTATTAGATGCCATTTGTATATTGGTCTGAACTATATTGAATGTGGAGCAGCTTTGCTGTCTTAATAAAAATGTATACCGTCCACTTCGTCCGTTGTGGCTCAAATAAGTATGTTTGATGTTGGCCTGTTACAGTGTCTGATACGTCTACTACCCTAGAAGTGAACTTGGCCACAGGAACCATCCTGTCACTACCTATTATTATTAACAATATAAATGACACGTAATAGTCCTACATGCAGTTTGGTTGCAACAAGACCATACCAAAGGATTGGGAGATTCCCATCATAACAACAATTTTCAAAAAGGGTGACAATCGACAATGTGGAAACCATAGAGGCATATCACTTCTCAGTGTCCCTGGTAAAATCTACTCTAGAATCCTAGAGCAGAGACTCCGACGCCTAACTGAGCTACAATTGGATGAGGTCCAATGAGTAAAAAGGCCTCTGAGTATAAGAGTGAGATCCATCTTTGTTTCATAGATCTGGAAAAGGCGTTTGACAGGGTCCCCAGGAGCAAACTTTGGGACTGTTTGGCAAGGAAGAACATTCCAGCACCTCTGATTCATGCTCTGATTCTATAGGTCTTGCAGAAATTGTGTGAGTACAGCAAACCATAAGTCAGAAGAGTTCAGGACCACCACTGGTGTAAGACAGGGTGATATCTTGTCACCTTATCTTTTCATACTCCTCATGGACGATGTCATCAAGGCATGTAAAGAGAGAACAAGAAAGTATTCAGTGGGGTACTGGAAGATGAGACAAGTCTGTATATCAGAGCTGGCATTTGTTGATGATGTTGCCCTGATTGCAAAATCGGAGGCACATCTCCAATCCAACCTGCAAGTATGGAAGGAAGAACTGGAGAAGAGAGGGATGGTCATAAGCAGCTCTAAAACAAAATCCATGGTGATATCACGAGAAGAAAGTAGACATCAGATTAAGCTGGGAGAATAGGTCCTGGAGCAAGTCGACCACTTTAAATATCTCGGAGCTATTATAGACCGAAAGGGAGGCATCAAAGAAGAGTTGGTCACTCGAAAAGCTGCAGCTGGGAGACTTTTTCAGGCCATAAATCGAGGATTCCTCAGCAAGAGAGAGGTTGGTAAGAAAACGGAGATGGCTGTATACCGCTCCACCTATGTCCCAATCTTGACATATGGATGCGAGTCATGGGCAATGACTACAACCCACAAAAGCCAGATCCAAACCTCAGAAATGAGGTATCTGAGGAAGGTGGTTGAAGTAACAAGAAGAGACATGGTCCGCAACCAGACGATACGTCAAAGCCTAAAATCCCACCCGCTGCAGACCCAAGTAGAACAGTCCCAACTAAGATGGTTTAGCCATGTCTGCAGAATGGGAGAAGATTGGCTACCATGACAAGCATGGGAAACAAAGAGCCAGGGATCCAGATCCCCAGGACGACCCAGAGTTCGCTGGGAGGACAACATTAGACAATCTATGAAGGACCAAGGACTAGAATGGAACCAGGCCAAGAGGAAGACAGCCGATAGGATAGTCTGGCGCTCTCTCTTCCAAATCTCTACACCTCACGGTAGAAGGGGAACGATTAAGTTAAGGACTAAGTAAGAAAGGTTGAGTGATTTTAGTTTAAATGGCATTTACAGTATGTGAGAATTTGTGAAAAAAAGTATCTTTTTTTTTTTAAACTTACAAATGAATTTTTAAAAATGAGGCGGAGCGAGGAACGGAGCCGGAGCAGTCACTACCGATGCTGGAGCGAGGCTGGGGGGACGGGGGGTAGTGGGGGGGGGGGAAGTATTTAAAAAAATGTGATTCCTCCAAATCCCTGATAAAACCGGAAATACACCTCGCTGGATGAACTCACTTGAAGTATTTTATGTGTAGATGTTTACATTCCTGTCATTTTTCTCTGTTCATATTTAGCTTCTCTGGGACTTCTTTTTGTTTCCATGACATGCGACCCGTTATTTCATCCATCCATCTTTAAATAAATTCAGTTCCATCTTCCAACTGCGTGTTCATTGTACACTTTTCTGCATTATTATCTAGTGAGTAGATAAAACGTTTGATGAATAACATTCTAAATTTGTTTATTGCCAGCTTGGATAGCAGTGGGCCTATTACACTAACTATTTATAATACTAGCTTGGAAACTAGCATTTTTCTCAGAATCGTCGCTGAATACAGCGGGGTTTACAAGACAACAAGCTCCAGTATGAGAATGGAGGTAAAGGCAGCTACTGCAGCTTTCAGGTGGCTGTCTTTCATTAATAAGGGCAGTTATTGTGTCAGACTCAATCCATGCTTCGGAAGGTCCAAAGTTAATGGCTCCACTATAGGAGCAAATATATATGAATTTATATATGAATGGAAAACCTCAATAGAAGCCTCGAATCTTCAGGCACTGGTGTGGATCTACTGTCCTGGTCTTGCAGGGGTATGCTGCAATGAAAGCGCTGAAGACTAGCTTAAGAGCACCCATTTAAGGTGCATTGGATATGGATAAGGGAGAGATACTAAGGACAAATAATGATCGCCTGTTAGAGAGTGACACTGCAATCAATGAATCAACAAGGCTAAGGTTGCCGGAATTTGACATCAAACGTAAAACCAGCAAGGATGGCGTATGAGAGGATGCATCCGGCTTGAAAACAACCAGCGCGCAACAGGAACAATTAACATTCATACCCTTCGACATTTGCTGAGGGAGACTGAGCACCTATGGGTTTGTCCGGACTGCAATGATGTCGATTGTGATCAACAATAATAATTTTTCTCATGTTGCTGAAATATTGTTTTCGATACTTCTGTTATTATCTTGGCTCTTCCCCCCCCCCCCCACGTATCTGGCATCTTCTATTATTATATGAACAAGACGGTATAAGTCATGTATAGTTCCAGGGGGTCTCTGACGAGACAAATAAAGAATATGGCTACAGCCCCCCCTCAGGGATGTCACACAAGGTGACGAATGTGAAAACATGAACGTACCACAGAAACCACCGTTACATGAACATGTAACTGCTGCCCCCTCAGGGATGTCACACAAGGTGACGAATGTGAAAATATGAACGCACCACAAAATCCATCGTTACATGAACATGTATCCATGCGCCCCTCACATGACACAAGGTGACGAATGTGAAAACTGAACTGTACCACAGAAACCACCTACATGGGTAACTACTGCCCCCTCAGGGATGTCACACAAGGTGACGAATGTGAAAACATGAACGGACCACAGAAACCACCGTTACATGAACATATAACTACTGCCCCCTCAGGGATGTCACACAAGGTGACGAATGTGAAAACATGAACGGACCACAGAAACCACCGTTTCATGAACATGTAACTGCGGCCCCCTCAGGGATGTCACACAAGGTGACGAATGTGAAAACGTGAACGCACCACAGAAACCACCGTTACATGAACATGTAACTGCTGCCCCCTCAGGGATGTCACACAAGGTGACGAATGTGAAAATATGAACGCACCACAAAAACCATCGTTACATGAACATATAACTACTGCCCCCTCAGGAATGTCACACAAGGTGACGAATGTGAAAACATGAACGTACCACAGAAACCACGGTTACATGAACATGTAACTGCTGCCCCCTCAGGGATGTCACACAAGGTGACGAATGTGAAAACATGAACGCACCACAGAAACCACCGTTACATGAACATATAACTGCTGCCCCCTCAGGGATGTCACACAAGGTGACTAATGTGAAATTATGAACGGACCACAGAAACCACCGTTACATGAACATTTTTTCAGGGAGTTTGTCACACAAGGTGACGAATGTGAAAACATGAACGTACCACAGAAACCACGGTTACATGAACATGTAACTGCTGCCCCCTCAGGGATGTCACACAAGGTGACGAATGTGAAAACGTGAACGCACCACAGAAACCACCGTTACATGAACATGTAACTGCTGCCCCCTCAGGGATGTCACACAAGGTGACGAATGTGAAAACATGAACGGACCACAGAAACCACCGTTACATGAACATATAACTACTGCCCCCTAATGGATGTCACACAAGGTGACGAATGTGAAAACATGAACGGACCACAGAAACCACCGTTTCATGAACATGTAACTGCGGCCCCCTCAGGGATGTCACACAAGGTGACGAATGTGAAAACATGAACGCACCACAGAAACCACCGTTACATGAACATGTAACTGCTGCCCCCTCAGGGATGTCACACAAAGTGACTAATGTGAAGATTTGCTTTTTTTTTTTTTTGCCGTAACATGTGAAAATATGAACGTACCACAAGTTTTTAAACCATGTCGTTACGCATAACTACTAACAACTACTGCCCCCTCAGAGACGACGTCATAACAAGGTGACGAATGTGAAAATATGAACGCACCACAGAAACCACCGTTACATGAACATATAACTACTGCCCCCTCACGGATGTCACACAAGATGACGAATGTGAAAATATGAACGGACCACAGAAACCACCGGTACATGAACATATAACTACTGCCCCCTCAGGGATGTCACACAAGATGACGAATGTGAAAATATGAATGGACCACAGAAACCACCGTTACATGAACATATAACTGCTGCCCCCTCAGGGATGTCACACAAGATGACGAATGTGAAAATATGAACGGACCACAGAAACCACGGTTACATGAACATGTAACTGCTGCCCCCTCAGGGATGTCATACAAGATGACGAATGTGAAAACATGAACGCACCACAGAAACCACCGTTACATATACATGTAACTGCTGCCCCCTCAGGGATGTCACACAAAGTGACTAATGTGAAGATTTGCTTTTTTTTTTTTTTGCCGTAACATGTGAAAATATGAACGTACCACAGAAACCATCGTTACATGAACATATAACTACTGCCCCCTCAGGGATGTCACACAAGGTGACGAATGTGAAAATATGAACGGACCACAGAAACCACCGTTACATGAACATATAACTACTGCCCCCTCAGGGATGTCACACAAGGTGACGAATGTGAAAATATGAACGGATCACAGAAACCACCGTTACATGAACATATAACTACTGCCCCCTCAGGGATGTCACACAAGGTGACGAATGTGAAAATATGAACGGACCACAGAAACCACCGTTACATGAACATATAACTACTGCCCCCTCAGGGATGTCACACAAGGTGACGAATGTGAAAATATGAACGGACCACAGAAACCACCGTTACATGAACATATAACTACTGCCCCCTCAGGGATGTCACACAAGATGACGAATGTGAAAATATGAACGGACCACAGAAACCACCGTTACATGAACATATAACTACTGCCCCCTCAGGGATGTCACACAAGGTGACGAATGTGAAAATATGAACGGACCACAGAAACCACCGTTACATGAACATGTAACTACTGCCCTCTCAGGGATGTCACACAAGGTGACGAATGTGAAAACATCGCCGAACAGGGGCACACAGAAACCACAACGTTACATAATCTGTGAAGATCATTGCAATTATTATTTTTTTTTTTTTTGCCGTGTGAAAATATGAACGTACCACAGAAACCATCGTTACATGAACATATAACTACTGCCCCCTCAGGGATGTCACACAAGGTGACGAATGTGAAAATATGAACGGACCACAGAAACCACCGTTACATGAACATGTAACTGCTGCCCCCTCAGGGATGTCACACAAGATGACGAATGTGAAAATATGAACGGAACACAGAAACCACCGTTACATGAACATATAACTACTGCCCCCTCAGGGATGTCACACAATGTGACGAATGTGAAAATATCAACGGACCACAGAAACCACCGTTACATGAACATATAACTACTGCCCCCTCAGGGATGTCACACATGGTGACGAATATAAAAATATGAACGGACCACAGAAACCACCGTTACATGAACATGTAACTGCTGCCCCCTCAGGGATGTCACACAAGGTGACGAATGTGAAAATATGAACGCACCACAGAAACCACCGTTACATGAACATATAACTACTGCCCCCTCAGGGATGTCACACAAGATGACGAATGTGAAAATATGAACGGAACACAGAAACCACCGTTACATGAACATATAACTACTGCCCCCTCAGGGATGTCACACAATGTGACGAATGTGAAAATATCAACGGACCACAGAAACCACCGTTACATGAACATATAACTACTGCCCCCTCAGGGATGTCACACAAGGTGACGAATGTGAAAACATGAACGGACCACAGAAACCACCGTTACATGAACATATAACTACTGCCCCCTCAGGGATGTCACACAAGGTGACTGTGACGTACATTTTATATGCTGTTATTTATGTTCTTATATCTAGCTATTAAATAGCTTCGTCCACAAGTTTTTATTACCGTCCGTCGCATTGCGGCAGAGACGACGTCACTAATCAGTATGCAAGAGAGGTCAAAAGGTGGGCGAATGATAGCGAAGGGTTCAGGGGGCATGAAGTGGATGTGTTGTTGAACAGGGAGGATGCATGTGTGAATTGCTCCGAGATATTTCAGATGTCGGTGTGTTTGATAGATATGTTCTGAAATAAGTCTTGTCATCCTGGAATGACAGAGTGCCTGATTCATTCACAGGATAGGTAGATGAGTGGATAGAAATGATATAGTGATGTTTAAAGACGGAAGACGGGCGATGTTCCCGGTTCTTATATATTCGTATGTTCATAGAGATACAGCTGATTATAGGACTGGATCTCGACATTTACTGACAGACTGTTATATGCCAGAATCTGCATTTTCCCTATGCCAGGGGAGTTAGCGATGTTTAGTGAAAAAGGTCTTACAAGTAATACTTCACTGGAGCATACGTTTTATCCATAATAAACATGTTCGTGTTGTGAATAAGCTGGACGTTTCTTCAATTCTTGTGCGGATGTTTATGTAGCAAGTAATTAAGAACTCTTGTATGATCACTTGGCTACTGCTAATATGTTTACTATTCCATGAATTAAACCATCAAACCTAAGCGCAAGTTGGAGAACGCCACAGCTTTTTGGGGGCCAAGTACCGTGGATTTTGAACTCGTAAAGTACATTTTTTTAAAAACCAAGTCTACAAGCAAATGTTTACCGTAAGTTCGTCCCACTTACGGACAAGGTGAAGGTCACATCTGCTCAGAGCGGTGTTGGAATGGAGGAGAGGAAATTTTTGAAGTAACTTTCGAAATATATTATGAATTAACTGTTCATTATTATCAAGGTGTCGGCAGTGGAAAAATTAAGAAGGCCAGCATTATCGAAGAATTTTATTCATTGGAGGAAAATATCAATTTACCAGCAGTCACTATTTTAAGTGATCGACTTCTGCGAGTCTACAATAAAATTCAAAATGGAGTCCTGTCAGACCGGAGTTTAGGGAAGGACTAGTGACGAATCGTTTTACATTGTTGTGGAGTGCTTCAGAGCGGCACATCCATTTTTTGTAGCACCATATCTCAGGCCAGGAAGGAGACTGGTTTATTTTCATACAAGATAAGTGCGATTTTTTACATCTTTCGGTCTGTGTTCATGAATATTTTGGTTGGATCTCCATCAGCTCTGATGTTTGTTTTCCTTTTTTAATGTATTAATATATGGAATTCTTGTATAAGCGGGCAAGGTTGGCTCGGCTGTCTTGTTGTGTGATACATCTCGCCGTAAAGCGGGCACACACAAATTGTCTATAGGTACTGTGTTGTGATCATAATCTGTCAGATCATTACAATTATTATTTTTTTTTCTTCTTTATTATTTTCGGACTTGTTTTAATGTTGGTCTTTGTCATATTCTGTTGATTATTGTAATTTTTCGTCTTTAGTGGTCGTGCTCTGTTTATCGAATCTGACCATCAATTCAGTTGATTCATGTATTAAATGGTGGATCTTCTACTGATCAGGGTTTTTTTTTCATTACCTGTTAAAACTTGTATACCTTATTCTTTTACCTTTATACCTTAGTTATTGCCCTCTGTTATGCTATTTTGATCTATTTATCTATTTATATATATATGTAATATATATATATGTCCATATTATATTATCTTAAATTGTATTGTTTTTGGTTGCTCCTTTGGAAAATATATTACTGTATCCTTGAAATAGTGCAAAATTGTTCTTTTCTGATATTGAGTATAAGGCAATTTGTTGAAAAGTCATATAATTTTATTTAAGAGTTGTTATTTGTGTACCTGAGTATGATTATATCAGGGTATCTCAACATGTCTCGCCTAGAACATTTTGTCACCGTGGGTGAAAGACTTGGGATGCAAGCGAAGGCCTTGAAAGAGTTTGCGTTAGAGCAGGTGGCTAAGGAAGAGAAAAAATTAGAACAAGAATTAGCTGAGATGAGAAGGCGAGAAGACAGAGAAGCAGCTGAGAAAAAATTAGAGCAAGAATTAGCGGAGAAGAGGAGGCAAGATGAAAAGAACAAAAGCTAGCACAGTTTGAGCATGAGCAAAAAATGGCTGAAATTCAGCTTCAAAAGCTTAAACTTGAGAATGAGAACAAACCGGTGGAGAGCACTAATCAGGGCACAACAAAAAGGGATCATGGGTGTCCTTTTAAGGTTCATTTACCTAAATTTCATCCATCCGATGACATATCGTGCTACTTGAATAGGTTTCAGACAATTTGTCAGGAACATAAACTGGACAAATCTGAATGGCCTAGTAAATTAATGTCATTATTTTCAGGTGAAGCTCTTACAGCTATCTGCACTTTGGATGATGCCTCTAGAAGTGACTATGATTCTATAAAGGCATTATTATTGAAAAAATTCCAGCTGGATACTCACGGTTATAGATTAAAATTCAAAACTTTATTGCCTGACTCGGCCAAGGACTTCGCAGAATACATTGCATCTATCAAGCTTACTTTTCAGAGATGGATTGAACTGTCACGAATCGATCATACTTTTGAGTCGCTTATGGATCTCATGCTAAGAGATAAGGTTCTCTCTTCAGTCAGTCCAGAATTTTTGACCTATCTCCAAGAGAGGGACCCGCAAACCATTGCTGAAATGGAAATTTTGGGGCGACGTTTCATGACCGCACATCCTGGGAGGAATATAAGCAACTCAAACATCAAGGAGGCATTACCAGTTGCCTCAGCAAAGGCTATATATACAAGAAACCAAAAACAGGGACCACCTGATAATGCTTCAGGCTGGGGACGAAATTTTAGCCAGAATGCCGGAACTTTCAGGGGTCGGTATAACTTTGCATACAGACAATTTCGACCACATAACCAGGGAAATATGCCTCAACAACAATTTAATGGACCAAACAGAGGCTGGACCAGAACTCAGAATTCCTATTCTAACAGAGGAAGATCAAATTATAATAATGATTGTAATTACCAGAACAACTGGAATAATCAGCACTACAGAGGCTCTCGACCCTCACATAGGGCTAATGCTGCTGTTGAACAAAACAACCAGTCAGTTGCACGGAATCAAGGGTATGAGACCACGTCGCATGCCAATGCATGCAGTGTTGATCTTTCTAATAAAGCAAATTGCTCTGCTTGCAACACTCTTTTTCAAACAGATGAAGTACCCAGATTAATTTGTGGTCACCCTCTACCAGTACTTGCTTCTCATGATGGAAAAGGTTCACTTAAATTTTGCAGGGGATTTGTTAATCATAGACTTGTTTCCGTCCTCAGGGATACGGGATGCACTACCGTAGGGGTGCGACAATCTGGTTGATAACTCATGTTACACAGGTAAAACAGGTGAAATGTGTTATCTTCGGGGGCACAGTTGAATATTATCAAACTGCCTTTGTTTACATAAACACTCCTTACTTCACAGGGAATGTTCTTGCTTGTATGTTGGAAAATCCAGTCAGCGAGTTGATTCTGGGGAACCTCCCTGGGCTGAAGGAGTGCTCAGATGATGATATTAAAAGTTGGGAAAACCAGCATTTAGTGACTGCTAATGCAGTTACTACACGGGCACAGGCTCAGGCAGAGGCCAATGATAGTACGGCATCAGAGAATGAGGATGATGACAATTTACAAGTTTCACTTGTCAGTAAAGAGTCATTCATTACTATGAAACATAATGATGACTCATTGAAAAAATTTTTCAAGGTTGCTAGAAAAGATGATGTTGTGTACAACGAGAGGGCGATTCACTGGTACACCATCAAAAATGGTATTCTAATTAGAAATTTTAATGATGCTAATTCTGAGAAAAAACAGATCATGGTGCCAACTAATTTTAGACCTTTTATTTTGCAACATGCCCATGATGTCAACTGTGCAGGCCATTTGAGGATAGCTCGTACTAAACAAAGAGTGCTGTCCAATTTTTTCTGGCTTGGGGTCACCAAAGAAGTTAAGACTTTTTGTAGAACTTGCAATACATGCCAAAGGGTGGCTGTGAACGGTGCATATCACAAAGCACCTAAACAGGCCTTTGATATATCTAACAGACCATTCGCTAAGATGGCAATTGACATCATATGACGATTACCAGTAGTATCAGCAAGAGGCCACAGATTCATTCTTACGTGCATTGACATGTGCACACGGTGGCCTGAAGCGATACCACTTAAGAACATCACAACTAGAGATGTTGCTGATGCACTCATGATCATTTTCAGTAGATTAGGATTCCGGAGGAAATACTATCAGACAGAGGTAGACAATTTACATCAGAAGTTATGGCACAGGTTATGAAGGATTTTCAAATTGAGAGGTCTCTAAGCAGTGCCTATCACCCAGAAGGTAACGGCACAGTAGAACGATTCAATAAGACACTCAAACAGATGTTGGGTAAGGTTACCTCACAATGTCCACAGGACTGGGACAGAATTTTACCAGCTGTTTTGTTCGCCTATCGGGAAATCCCAAACGAACAAACTGGGTTTTCGCCAATTGAATTAAGTTTTGGGCAAAGCCTAGAGGTCCCATGTCGATCTTAAAACAGCTTCTCCGTGGCTGCGATCACTCCCCGAGTTGTCACAGGAGGTTCAAGTCTCTTATGAATCCTGTTGTAAATCTACGAAAAAAAGGATTGTGTGGATCCATTGACCTGATAGCAGTGTATGCTTCATCATCATCTCTAAACCCATAACACCAGCATGGTCATTAGTTCGTAGCCTTGCATGGTGGAAATCTCGGCATCAGCAGGGACATTGTGGGGTCCTCCACTTGCTCCCATTCTGCAATGCGTACAAGAATGTCTTGGATTGATACCGTGTCCTCTTCCATTCTTTGGATGTTACAGCTTGACCAAGTTTTTTTCTTTGTCCATCCCTTCTTTCACCGTTTAGTCCTTCGACTGTTCCCTGGAGGATGACCATCCATCTCTTCGATATATTTTCGAAAGGGACAATGACTACAGTTACAAGCCCTCCAACCCTGAAATCTACGATCTCTGCAAAACGTTTCAATAGACAACAGTGGTTCCACCATCGAGATGCCTGATATGAATCAGAGTTGGATCTGCTTTCAAAGAGAGAGCAAAAGGAAAAACCTTTCTTCATCTATTCAGCTAATGAGAAGAGCAAAATTACGCTTATTGTGGCCTGGTAGATGAACATATGTTTGCTAGTCTCCCTATCCTACAAAAGAGAATAAACTATTTAATTGCATGGAGAGGACCGTATAAAGTGGTTTCACAGTTTAACTGATGTTGATTATATTGTGGATATAAAAGGGTCAACATAGAACATGTTTTCACATCAACATGCTCCAAAAATTCCATTCTCGACCTGGTAATCTTCAACCAATTTTCGAGGCCATTGATGCGTCTGACTCAAACTATTCCTCACTTGCTGTAATTCATGATGAGGAGTCTTCATTCGAAGATGTCTCTCTGCCATTATCTTTTGTTCTGCTTCAAGCATCAGAGTCTTGGAGGGACGTTTCTATATCTCCAGATCTATCAGTCGACCAACACACTCAAATTTATACTCTGTTACAATCCTTTCAGGATGTTGTTGCCTGATATCCCAGGTTGTACTGATGTAAACACTCATGAAATTTTACTTCAAGATCAAACACCTGTCCGGATAAAGCCATATCCCATACCAATTCATTTTCAGGCTCAAGTGGATAAGGAAATTGATAACATGCTTAAAATGGGTATTATAGAACCATCTCAATCACCTTACTCATTTCCTCTAGTGATTGTTAGGAAAAAAGATAAGTCCATTAGAATCTGTATAGACTTCCGTCGTCTTAATGGTATAACTTCTACTGATGCAGAACCTATGCCTGTTCTTGATTCCTTACTGGAAAAGATGTCTGATGCCACATATTTCAATAAACTTGATCTTTCAAAAGGCTACTGGCAGATTCCCTTAACAGATAGATCTAAGCCTTACACTGCCTTTGCCACTCCTAAAGGATTATATCAGTGGACTCATATGTGTTTTGGGCTAATGAACGCACCGGCAACGTTTGTCCGGATGATGAGATTCCTATTTGCTGGTCGGCCTGATATCATAACATATATTGACGATATCTGTCTCTTCCACAATTCTTGGCAGGACCATATCTTAGGTCTTCAATCCTTATTGGACATTCTACGCAGTCACCACCTCACAGCTAGACCTTCAAAAGTCCAGATCGGCTATAAAGAAATTTCTTTTTTGGGACATAGAATTTCTCAAGGATTCTTGAAAACAGATGATGACACTGTCTCAAAAATTCTTAATCTTGAGGTTCCTAAAACAAAAAAACAAGTCATGAGTTTGTTAGGTCTAATCAACTTTTACAGGAAATTCATTCCTCGTTTCTCGGAAATAACTTCCATTTTATCATCTTTGCTGAAAAAGGGATGTCCTAACAAAATAGTCTGGACCCAGCCGTGCCAAGATGTATTAAACCGTATTAAATTTTCATTTTCAAAGGCACCAATATTGAAACTGCCTAATCCATTTATCTCCTTTACTCTCAGGTGTGATGCATCTCAATATGCGATAGGAGCGTCTTTGATGCAACTCCACAACAATGTTTTGCATCCAGTGTTGTACGTGAGCCGCAAGTTATCTTCAACAGAAGCGAAATATCCCATTCTGGAAAGAGAGCTCCTAGCAATATCATGGAGTGTTTCCAAACTACAAAAATACTTGATTGGGGCTCCATTTGTCATCGAAACAGACCAGAGGGCTCTAGCATATCTACAAAATGCTAATTTTTCAAATCAAAGAACAGCTAGATATGCCCTAAGTCTACAGCCATACTCTTACACCATCTGGGCGATCAAGGGTTCTGAGAACAATCTTGCAGACGTCCTGTCACGCTGTACAACCATCTAGTCTAGTACTGGGTTGATACATCACGGAATTACCCCAGATGGAGAAAATCTGAGAACTGTCATATTCAAGTTGGTTGTCTTCGACAATCTACAGGTACACTTATATTTGCCACATTTGACTATCTTTATGTTCATTCCATGAGACTGTGATTCGCATAGTTCAAGGACTTTGTTTACAGCAACTAGTATGCATGGATACTTGCATTATGTGTTGGTAGGAAACTTTATCGGTGATGGATATTCAAGGGAAACTACCTAGTGTATAACTTTTTCTACATGGGACATCAATCATACTCAGGATTCAGGTACATCTCAGTACACATTGTGAACCAAAGAAACTATTCAGGGATAATTTATTACCTTTTATTTGATAACCCATGGACATGAATCGTGAACTTGAATTATCTTCATGAACGTGTGAACACTCACAATTTTTGTGCTCAACAAACTTAATAGTTATATTTACCTAATATATTCTTCTTTTTTGGACACAATAATTTTTATTACTACCTTTGTGCTTAGACTTTGATTAATGGACACACATTGTTTAATTAGGAGTATCTATATGCACTGTCCCTGTCTTCTGCTTTACTAAACTTCTTGCATCTACTGAAGTCTTATACCAACTGAGCATGTCTTGTTTGCATTGACATTAACTACTTTTACCAAACTACACAGGGTCGTGGGGACTTATTATGCTTGTCTTAATCATCATGGTATATCATCCATTGAGATTGTGAATAAAGACTCATGTGAGAGAAGAAAACAAAACATAATATGAATGAAAAAAAAAAGTAGAAAAACAGAAAACATTATTCTCTTATCATGAAGGTATTACATCATGTACTTCATTGCATGTGTCTTACAACTTTCATATATATTATAATTACTTAATGGTCATCTATAGCATAATTATTTTGCAATTGGATTAAGTGACAATATTCACTCAGTCTATGACCTGACAGGACTTAGACCAAAAGTATGTGACATTAGAGTGAAAATGATTGACAGGTATGGATGAGTTCATATAACACGTAGTCTTAGTTACTGGAAGGCAGGTCATCTACTTCTTATGTGTCATATTGTCTCGACTTGAGTAAGACTTAGGCTTTGATATTTTCATATCAATGTCCTCACTTTGTGTTAAATTTGGCTTTCTCATGACAGACACAGGGGTTGGAGTACTTCCTGGTCTCCGCTCGTATTACATTTGATCTCTCTACTTGGGGGCACTGGAATCTCACTTTATATTTTGTTTACCTACCTCTGAGGAAGAAAAATTTCATTTTTCTCCTCAGACAGGGGAGGGGGGAAGATGTGACGTACATTTTATATGCTGTTATTTATGTTCTTATATCTAGCTATTAAATAGCTTCGTCCACAAGTTTTTATTACCGTCCGTCGCATTGCGGCAGAGACGACGTCACTAATCAGTATGCAAGAGAGGTCAAAAGGTGGGCGAATGATAGCGAAGGGTTCAGGGGGCATGAAGTGGATGTGTTGTTGAACAGGGAGGATGCATGTGTGAATTGCTCCGAGATATTTCAGATGTCGGTGTGTTTGATAGATATGTTCTGAAATAAGTCTTGTCATCCTGGAATGACAGAGTGCCTGATTCATTCACAGGATAGGTAGATGAGTGGATAGAAATGATATAGTGATGTTTAAAGACGGAAGACGGGCGATGTTCCCGGTTCTTATATATTCGTATGTTCATAGAGATACAGCTGATTATAGGACTAGATCTCGACATTTACTGACAGACTGTTATATGCCAGAATCTGCATTTTCCCTATGCCAGGGGAGTTAGCGATGTTTAGTGAAAAAGGTCTTACAAGTAATACTTCACTGGAGCATACGTTTTATCCATAATAAACATGTTCGTGTTGTGAATAAGCTGGACGTTTCTTCAATTCTTGTGCGGATGTTTATGTAGCAAGTAATTAAGAACTCTTGTATGATCACTTGGCTACTGCTAATATGTTTACTATTCCATGAATTAAACCATCAAACCTAAGCGCAAGTTGGAGAACGCCACAGTGACGAATGTGAAAATATGAACGGACCACAGAAACCACCGTTACATGAACATATAACTACTGCATGCTTCCCGCGGGTCCAGCTGCAGTTGTGACTCCATGCTCCCTAAGGACGACAAGGGAAAATGATGATGATGTTAGAACATTTCATTTTCCTTTAATTATCGCCAGTGTCTTAAAGTTTAATGTTGGCTTCACGTTTCACTGGCTAACTAACATAGGTTTTTGTTTTAAGTAGTAATGTTCCAAATTATCGGTGGCTTCACGTTTCACTGGCTAACTAACATAGGTTGTTGTTTTAAGTAGTAATGTTCCAAATTATCGGGGGCTTCACGTTTCACTGGCTAACTAACATAGGTTTTTGTTTTAAGTAGTAATGTTCCAAATTATCGGTGGCTTCACGTTTCACTGGCTAACTAACATAGGTTTTTGTTTTAAGTAGTAATGTACCAAATTATCGGTTTCTCTTGTTTTAGAACAGCGTGGTCCAACTGCAATCCCGCAGGCCATATGTGGCCCGCGTAAAATTCTTTTGTGGCCCGCGCTCATACAAAAAATATTTCTTAAATTATTGTGACAGTACGGACTGTCACGTCGGATTAACACTAAGGTGCTGCCACTTAATTATAGTTAGGGTAAGAATACTTAGCAAGATTAAACACTAAGTATTTGAGCGTGTCTAGTTAGCGTAATAACACTAGTCACAAATCCTATGAGTGATTTAATTAAAGTGTTCAGGAATGACGTCATCGAACTTGGGGTAGAATTGCTCAGTAGCTAGGACGGAAGTGATGGTTTGAGAGAAGGGGGTTAAGTGAGTTGGTTTTAGGCACGAGACGAGCGAGGCAGTGATTTTGGGTTTTGGACCATCTTGTAAGTTCGATGGCTGTGTGTTATTTCTTGGGATGACTAGTTTGTATACCACAGAAGCACATGTATTTATGAACTATTATGAAGTTGTCAGAGTGTGCAGACACTTAATAAAGGTGTTCATTCATATTTAATCCAGCTTGACCTTATTTCCTGAACGTCAGTAGGAAGTGTCGTTTGTTTACATCAGGTAATTGAGAAAAGAATGTTACCATATTTTCGACGATCATGCAGCCTAAAACATAAACACAGTTACGAGTCTCCAAAAGAATCACCTGGGTTATGTTCCAATTCCTATTCTGTAATCACCACCTCTGGCAGTCGCCAGTAAAACAACAGATGAACATTGATAAAAGATTCCACCCCATTCTCACCCTGTCACACTAGACTTGATTTGTCACCGTGACCAAGCCCGGTCACATCTAACTTGATTTGGTGCCATTCCCGTCCACTCCCCCGGCCACATTATTTAGTATAATTAATACTTTTGAGATTAGACTCAAAACGTCTGGTGGAAAGCTGTGTTTTAATGCCTGCAGTCAGCATCCGAAAGTTCGATTGACATTGATATCGAGACTCTGGTTATAGAAAATGCACACCTACCCTCACTACCAAAAATTCCCATCAGGAGGTAATTATAAAACTAAAATCAATTCAATAGAATTTTAATGATCATTGTAATTTTTTTGTATTTTATTTGTAATTTCGTACTCTTCGATTTTCATCCATTTTTCACTGAGCATTTATTTTAAATAATTTTTTATTATGAATTCCCGCGGACTTAACATTTTTGGTTTATGTGGCCATCGGGGTAAAATAAGTTGGACCACCCTGTTTTAGAATCACTGACTGCTTAGCTGCAAATTTCATGCCGGATGCTACATTAATAATCAGTTCCAGGAAAATGTTACTAAGAGTCCTAACTATTCCATGAATGCTTCCAGACAGAGACTTGCTAAATACTTAATTTAGTGAACTGCAGCAGTAACAATATCCAGTCGTTCTCGCTTTGTTTCTGTTCAAATGTTTCTCGATACTCGACTACAATGCTCACGACTTTGTGCTCGATACCACCCACTTGTCATTGCTAAACAATCCTCGGGCGTCTGTTCCTCCCTCGCTCACACTTGGCACGCGCAGTTCCTTATCCATTGAAAACCCGCGCCAGGCCAAAGATACTTGAGTATTCAACTACACTCTGGCTTGTTTGTTTTTTCAGCTTTTCCTTTTCTCCGTGCGTGCGTACGTTCCTGTAGTGTTATCGTGAATCTAGAGTGTTATCCTACGGGCAACACTGTTTCACCATTGGATTTAACATCGAGAGTACGTAATTATGCTGATTTCTGTCACGTTACTTCATTGTGTGGATTTAAACGGAGACGTGTTACTTAATTGCTGACTTTAAATGCCATTTGTATTAGGTGAATCAGTGGCAGTTATTGTGCTTTTTCTTCTTGACAGGGAGCAAATTGCATTTCATTCACCAGTAGTAATATTCCATACAAGATATGAAGTGCTGTGAAGGCCGTTGGCCTGTTGTTGGATTTTAGTAATGTCAGTGTTACTCAAATCAATTATTGTGCATATCAACGATGTAGTTTTACCGGTGTGACTTTGGCAGAAGTCAATATAACCCTAATAATTTTGTGCATTGTTTATCTTTGATGTTGATCCTAAAGACTATATATTTCTCTCTTGTTTCAGAACTTCTGGAATCTAGAACATTGTACACAGTTGTCCTGCCCTTTCAGATGTTCTAGAACTGAATCTGGAACATGTTTGTCAGCTATCTTACCCTCAATATTCTAGAACATAGAACTTTGTTCAAAGTTGTCTTGCCCTTTCAGATCTTCTAGAACTGAATGTGGAACATGTCAGTCAGTTATCTTGCCCTCAGTATTCTAGAACATAGAACATTGTTCACAGTTGTCTTGCTCTTTCAGATCTTCTAGAACTTAATCTGGAACATTTTTGTCAATTATCTTGCTCTCAGTATACTAGAACATAGAACATATCTCAAAGTTGTCTTGTCCTTTACGATTTTTACAATCAAGATCATTGCTTACAGATGACTTGCTCTTTCAGATTTTCTAAAATCTAGAAAATTCTTCACACTTGTCTCGACATGTCAGATCAAGCACGTGCAGTTTTGTTCATAGCTGCCTTGCTCTTTCAGTTCTTCTCAAAGGTAGATCAATGTTAACAGTTGCTATAGTTGACAATTGCCTTGCCCTTCAGATCTTTTATAAACGAGAACATTATTCCCACTTGTCTTGTCCGTTAGATCTTCTATTAGATAAAACATTATTCGTAGATGTCGTACCCTCTACAATCTTCTTTAATCTAGAACATCACTCACATTTGTCATAACTTTACCAGGTTTCTTTTGGCTAGATCACTGTCCACAGTTATCTTGCCTTTTCAGTTTTCTATAATCTAGAACATTGTTCACAGTTACCTTTCTCTTTCTAATCTTCTGTAATTTAGAATATAGTTCACAGTTGCCTTTCTCGTTCTAATCTTCTGTAATTTAGAATATAGTTCACAGTTGCCTTTCCATTTCCTATTTTTTATAATCCTAAAAATATGTAAATTGCTGAGGATTTGCATATCCATTATTTTGCAGCTGTGTTCCTTTTAAAAGTTTGTCATAAAGCCGCCAATAGTAGCACATGTAGTAAAAATGTAGGTGTTTGCAGGCTGTGAAGTCTGTGCTCTGAATTTGTCATTTTCCGAATCGAATTATGAACTTGTTTTTTTTTTTTTTTAAATAGCGTACAGTGTGTCTTTGTCGGTAAAGTTAAGTTAACATTTTCTGGTACTCATTCCACGTGTTACACTATTTCAGTGGTTCTCAACGTTTTTATGACCACGACATAAATTTGACTTGATGAAGCTGGCGACACATGTACCAAATTTGACAAGTAAAGATTAATTACAAGAATTCAGCCCAAGACATACCACTTAAAACTTCCAATAAGGGAAACGCAAGGGATGCGACCTACAGCCATGTTTCCCGCGACCCACTTTTGGGTCAAGACCCATATTTTGAGAATCATTGCCCTATTTGAATACCCATGTGATGCGGAGGTATTTTTGTTAGAACAATTTTACCATATCGCCGCTAACAGTACCACATACTTAGTGTTTATTTGTAGGTGAATAAGTCTGTGGTGTGAATTTATATTTTCTCACACAATATTTATAAATATTGAAAATTTTGGCGTTCTATTTAATGTGAGTACGGGACATTTTTTCATAACTTTACGGGGACTAATGCATGCAACATTTTTGTTATGGTGACAAAACACTGCAATAATACCCATAAGGAAGTCATCGATCACCGAATGTCTGCCTTATCTGTCTGCTTGCCTGTCTTTCTGTTTGTCTGTCTGTCTGCCTATGTCTGTCTGTCAGTAATCTATTATGTCTGCTAATGAACTGTCAGTCAGTGTAACTATCTGTTTGTATTTTGACCTTGTCTAACGATCCATTTAACCGTATATCTGTTAGACCAGCAATAGGCAACACAGCAGGTGTGGGGATCTACTTTAGAAACATTGAGCTATCTAAAGAACTACCTAGATAAAATCATGTCTGTTGTCAGGTTTCAGAGTATCTGGAATTTGGAATACGTCCAGCCTATTTGTAATTTTTATCTCTGCAGCACGATTTGCTTCCTGCAATCCCACCAACAGAAGAATGTTAAAAATACCATGGGCAGCCAAAAAGAGTAATGAGGATGTCCTGAAAGGGGCCAATGCGCAAAGGAAACGTATTTCACAAGTTAGAAAGAAGCAATCCACTTTTTGTGGGCATGTTATGAGAAGAGGAAAGCTGGAATATATCGTAACAACAGGTGAGATTGAAGGAAAAAGAGATAGGGGAAGAGAGCAAATATTGGACAGTTTGACATCGCGGCATGGAAAGAAGTCAAAAGCAGAATTGATAAATTGTACTGGAGACAAGAAGTTGTGGAGACACATGATCTCCTACGCCACTAGCCACGGTACTTGAAGAAGAAGAATCCCGCCATCAAAGCTATGGAAAATTAAAACTAAATATGTTACTGAATGTTAACTTCACTTCAAACAAAAGATAGCTTTCTTGTCTACAGTTCACGAATAAGGTGAATTATAATTAGCTAACTTGTGGGTTTTCACTGAGAATGTGGTGAAAGTACCTTTAAACCTGGGGACACCGCGTTTTTAAGTGTTAGTGGGAGAGTGTCAGTACGAAATTTACCTAGGTTAAAAATCTGTATCTAACTGTCTATGTATTTAGTGGACACATACGATCGTATCTGTTCAGTTACTTCCAGCTGTCTATCTGTCCTGTTTTATTGTCGTGTTTCATATCTCATTGGTAGTAATTGGCAATTGTGTTCAAAATATGTAGTCTGTCTATCTAGCTATCTGTCTGTGTATTTAGTGGACACATACGTCGTACCTGACACGTTACTTCCAGCTGTCTATCGGTCCACTGTTTTGTTGCTGTGTTTCACACACCGTTAATAGTAACAAGCAATAGTGTTTAAAATCTGCAGTCTGTCTATCTAGCTATCTGTCTGTTTATCGATTATTCCTTTCACTTTTAGTTGACTGGGCGTCGTTTGTTTTATGTTATTTTGTTTTATAGCCGAGTCCTACATTCCTGCTCTGTTATTTAGCTAAAAACTGATTTGTTAGTGGATTATATTATCCAGAGGAGATCATATTTCTCGGACAGTCAAAAGAATAAATGTCTATCATTTGATTTTGTCCCTCGTCAATGCCACTGGGGTTCTCGACAGTGCATAATGTTGGTCTCTAATAACTGTTTGACTGTCATCTCAGGGGAGAATTTTGGTGATGGCGTTGACCGTGCATATTTGTAGGTCTCAGCTTCCTAATTATTCCTTGGACTGGCGTTCATCGTGCCACTTGTGTGTGTGTGTGTGTGTGAATATGTTGTATTGCTCATTACAGTCTCGGAAGAGCAACAACCATAACGATCAACAATAACAAATCTTGCTCATTGCTGTTATTGTGAACAATTCACACGCCGATATGTTGTTTGTTCTTCCTTGTTTCTTACAGTCTATATAATTCACATTGTGTATTGTTTTTGTTCTTTCTCGTTATTGTTGATAAGAATCGACATCATAGCACTCCGGGCAAACCCATAGGTACTCCGTCTCCGTCAGCAAATGGAATGCTAATTGTTCCTGTTGGCGCTGGTTGTATACAGTAGTGCTGATCAACCTTTTTCACTTCGCAGCACATTTAAAATGGCTTTCAAAATTACATGGCGCACTATAATATTTCAATACTTGGGTATGGCAAATATTTAAAAATTCTATGCAAACATAATACAACGCTCCCAAATTTTTTGGGATCAATTGGTAAATGATAATAACTGAACTTATTATTTGTAAAATTGTACGTGTGAGATTCTTTCGTAATATTTTACCATAATATATCATTTTGTGTGCCATTATATTGTGTGTTCTGCCTTGTGCCGCGGCACACTGTTTGCCGCCGAGCACTGGTATACACTACGGACGAATGCTTTCAATCTCTGTTAGTCTTAGGTTTGATGCCAAATGTCAGCAATCTTAGCCTTCTTGATTCATCGATTGCAGTGACGTTCTCTAACAGGCGATCACTAACTTTCTGTAATACAAGGTATCTCTCCCTTATCCACATCCAGTGTCCTCAGTGTGGGTGCTCTTGAAGCTAGTATGTCAGCTCTCTCATTACCGCTGGTTATCATTAAAGGCATACTCTTCCAGGAATGTATTCCAGAAACTAGAGTGATATAAAATATTACATCTCTCATAAATCTTTGTCTCACTGATGCGTAAGTCAGTCACACAGATATGTCCACACCTCTTTGTTTTCTCTCTCCGTAAATCCCTGTAAGCCGACTACTTAATGAAAACAACGTCGTGGAGTCCATCGTCTTGGAACATCGTTACACAAACAGACTTCACGGTCGAGTGACCACGCTAAAAGAAATTAGTCAGCACAAGATAGCTTCGATCAAGTGTTTTGGCCCGTTGTTCTCCTTTACACTCTAAGGGGGCGGGCCCATCTGGGTCATGACTCTGTTACGTACATTTATTACCTAAGGGGGTAGTCGTCGGTCCTACCAAATGTACGCACCAGTCTTGAGATAGTTATATTATTTGTGCGTTCGATTGATTCACGCACTGACGTGCACAATGCTGTGTGAGTTGCTTTGGACGCACGTGTAACCTAGTTGAGTAGTTTGTGACGTCATGTTTTGAAGTGGAAACATGGAACTGGCTTTGTCCATGATTGTAATTTTATATTGTGTATCCAATGGCATGTTGAAGGAAGCCATTTATTATTGTGATTTGTATTGGTCTTCAGGTCGAAGCCAATCGCAGTAATGTCACGTAAGTTATCGCCCACTTCTTATTTTAATGCTGCATAAAAAGGCCGCTCTACTACTAATCTAGCGGGAATTTTATCATTCCTAGAATGGATCTACAGAGTCGCTTGCCTTTAAGATTTGGATCGTAGACGGAGAATTCCTACGAGTAGAAGAAGTTATATTGTTTACCTTATGCACATGTTTTAAATGCCGTACATGCTTCAATGCCAAAGTCGTGGCATGGATGTAAAGAGAGGGTAGCCAACTGAAAGCCTTTAACTGATAGGATTATCGTATATGACTTTGTGTGAAATTATATGATGTACAACGCTATGTAGGATGAACGTCTGGGAATTTTAACAAATGTAATATGGAAGATTTCATCCCAGAGTATGAATACGTTACCATGATAGACGTCCTTGAAAGAAGGTCAACGGTCGTGACTGAGAAGGATATTATACGGTAACAGTTTTGTAATCCTTAGTCTATGGACAGAGGTCTTTACTAGAAGAGAATCTTCAGGAACTTTAGCAGCAATAATTAATATGTTGTCGTGTGATCTTTGCGCCTGTGACGATGTCCGTCTTGTCCACTTCGTGTCCTGGTGAATAAAATCTATGTAAAGTTACCAACGACTTGTGTGCTGCCAATACTTGACCAGTTCACCCAATTCAAGATACTTGTTGGTTTTCGTTTGAAAAAACATTGTTGACATTTATTCCGTTGTAACCATTCGCGTTTCAATTCATCACTATGAAAACGACACCAACAATAACTGGTAGGCCAGTGCGGTCTGGAAGTAATTTCAGGAACGTACCCATCCAATTGATCGTTTGAAAAGAAGAATTTTTACTTTCAAGGCGACATCATCTCAATTTGGATCCTAGCGGGATATGAATCAAAATCAACTCAAATGCTCAAAGTCTTCAATCAACCTCCACGTCAAGTTTCACAGTGACTGATTACTTGGAGATCATCTCTTCATCATTATTGCGTGCGAGCTGTAATCTAGATAAGCAGAACGAAGTATTTTATCTGTAGACGTACATCCACGGAGACGAGGCACATTGATTTTTTACCTGCACGCGAGATGAGTATAGCGTGTTGTCGTTGTACGCTTTATTACAATTAGCTGTGCCTTAAATGTCTATATATATATATTTTCTATGTTATGTGTTATGTTTTGTGTATTCTTCGCGGGAGGTTGGGAGGTAGATCTGACGAACGAGATCCATCTCGAAGCCAATTCGGGCTCTTCTTCAGACGTTCTGTAGGGATCATTTTGTAAGTTTCAATTGAGCGATAGTTCCGGTACAAGGCTAGAAACCTTGCCGAAGTTCCGATCGCTAGTTGCTTCTTATAATACTATCTATTTAGCTGTTTCGTCACGTTTAATTGTTGTTTTTGGTAGCTATTTTTACTTGTACCTTGGTTTTATGATGAATTTTGTTTGTATTTCGCGTCCATCTCACCTTTCCTGTCGTTTAGTTTTTTACAAAACCTATGTTTTTTTTACACTGTGTTGTCAATTGTCTTGTGCATTATTTAATCGCAGTTATCATCGTAATTCTTTACGACATTCCATTTTAGTTTCTCATTTTATTTTAATTGGATTTCTGCGAACGTCTTCGTTTGTTTTGAATATCTTGTCGTGTCATTATTGTGCTATTGTCTGTCACATTACTGCTTTCACACCATTACATGTTATAAATTACATTATTAATTATTAATATTATTGCCTATTATATAAATTGATTTTACCGTTCTAGAACAGGAACGAAGAACACTAGTTGTAGTAACACTTTTAAGTAGTATTATTACATAATAATATTGAAATGGCTACCTTAGACTATTTCATTAAGCAAGCAAAAGCTTTGCAAATACCTGCTGAAGAGGTAAGACAATTCGCTATGTCAGAATATAAGAAAGCTCAAGAAATAGAAGCTGATCAGAGAAGGTTAGAAACTTTACGTTTGGAAAATTTGAAATTTGAGGCAGATCAAAAACGGATTGAGGCTGAGGAACATGAGAAGAAGATGAAATTTGAGGCAGATCAAAAACGGATTGAGGCTGAGGAACATGAGAAGAAGATGAAATTTGAGGCAGATCAAAAACGGATTGAGGCTGAGGAACATGAGAAGAAGATGAAATTTGAGGCAGATCAGAAACGGATTGAGGCTGAGGAGAATGAGAAAAAAAATGAGATTAACTGCTGAGGAAGATGAGAAAAAAAATGAGATTAGCCGCTGAATTAGAAGAGAAACGATTTCTGCGAGAGGCAGAACAGAAACAAAAGGAGGCTGAAGAAAGACTTAGAAAAGAAATGGAAGAAAAAAGATTAATAGCTGAAAAGGAAATGGAACAGAAACAAAAGGAAATGGAAGAGAGAAGATTGATAGCGGAACAAAATGTAAAACGACTTCAGCTTGAGATGGAAGAGAATGAAAAAAAACGACAGCATGAACTGAAATTAGCAGAGTCAGAATATGAGAGAATTAGGTTAACTCAGGAAGCTAATTCTCAGAGAACTTTTGAAAGCCAAACTTCATCCAGACATGATAATTTTAAGGAAATTCACCTTAAATTACCAAAATTTAATCCCCCGTCTGATGACGTAATATTCTTCCTAGATAGGTTTGAGGCCACTTGTGGGTCTTATAACGTGGATAAAGCGCTATACTGTACATATTTATCCAGATTACTTACAGGGGATACATTAGCAGTTTATCATACCACCAGCATTGGTGAGAAAAATGACTACAATGCTCTTAGAGCAGCACTTCTGCAAAAAATTCCAAATGACAGAAAACGAATATCGTTTGAGATTTCACACATTACTACCTCAATCTGCCAGAAATTTTAGTGATTTTCTGTCACAGATACGACTAACATTAGAAAGATGGATCGAATTATCCAAAATTGAAAAGTCGTATGAAGGTCTCTTTGATTTACTGATGCGCGATAAGGTACTTTCGTCGGTAAATCCTACATTTCTCGCATTTTTACACGAACGGAAACCTTTATCAATGAAAAACTTAGAAGAACATGCAAAAAACTTCTGCACTGCTCACCCAACCATGGATCTGAGTAATGCGCAGATTAAGAGTGAATTGCCTGTTGCTTTTGCAGCACAACAAAACAATTTTTCACGCAATCGTTCTTTTAGTGCTGATAGGTATGTCAATAAGGGAAATAATCATAATTTCAACAATGATAACTTTTACAAAGGGAAGCAATTTCAACAATCTGCTCCATTTAATGTTTCTTGGAACCAAACTCACAGATCGCCATTATAATAAACAAAACTGGAGATCAAGGTCTCAGGGTCCGCAAAACAGACAATTTTTTGGAAATAAACCATTTAACCAACATCATAACGATCATTCTACAAATTATCGGACTAATCCAAATTTTAACTCTAGCAGAAACGACAATTATGGCAATTTTAATGACAAAAATCACAATCGATCGCGCCGACGAGATAGATCGTCGAATAATACAGGTAGACATTCTAATGTTGCTTTTAATGATACACAGGCTAACATTGAACAGGGTAAAGTAGCTGAAACTCACAATGCTATGTCTTGTTCTCTAGATTGTTCCCAGGTGAAAGACTGTCCAGAATGCTCGACTCTTTTCCAGCCTAAGGCGATCACGACGCTGCGTTGCGGACATACCTTGCCTAGCCTGCCTGCAGTCTGTACAGCCACTGCTGCGTCAGTACACCAGGGACAGGGCTCTCTTAAGTTTCACAAGGGATTTGTCAATAATATTTCATGCTCTCTCCTATTTGACTCAGGTTGTACAACAATCGGTGTCCGGACTTCGCTGATCAACCCAAGTTGTGCCACGGGCCGGGTTGCCAAATGTGTAACATTTGGTGGCACTATTGAAACATTTCCCACTGCTATTATTGATCTTAACACACCTTTCTTTTCAGGAAAGATCCAAGCATGTCTTCTGCCTAACCCAATTTGTGATGTAATACTGGGTCGCATACATGGTATTAAAGAGTGTACACCACAGCAAATAGCTGAATGGGAAGAGCGACATATTCAAACTGCAAATGCAGTAGTGACTAGAGCGCAAGCTACTAATATGTCGCATGATACACCTATTGAACCTACAGTTCATACCACTTGTGATGATGATGCTCCTATTTCACGGGAGTTGTTTGCAACATTGCAAAAGAATGATAATTCATTAAAAAAATTTTTTCAGTATGTGAACAAAAAGAATACAAGCAACAAACTTGCAAAATCTAGACATGACTTTATACTTAAAAATGGGATTTTGGTTAGAGTAATACGGGAAAAGGATTTATCCTTATGTTCTCAGATTCTTGTCCCATCCTGTATGAGATCTCGTATATTACGACATGCTCATGACTCGCAATGTGCGGGCCATATGGGTTTTTCGCGTACCAAATCCAGAGTGCTTTCGGCATTCTACTGGCCAGGCGTCCATAGAGATGTTACTCTCTATTGTCGGTCCTGTTTGATATGTCAAGAAGTTAAGGTACGGGGTCCATTTCATGCGGCTCCTATTCAAGCTGCGGACATCCCGATTAGACCATTTGATAAAATGGCCATTGACATTATTGGTCCAATGCTTCCATCTGCTAGAGGGCATACGCATATTCTTACGTGCATTGATATGTGCACTCGTTGGCCTGAGGCCATCCCTCTCAAGAACACTTCATCTGCCAGTGTAGCAGAGGCATTGATGTTAATCTTCTCACGCATTGGTTTTCCACGGAAAATCTTGTCGGATCATGGGGTTCAGTTCATTTCTGAATCCATGTCTCAAGTTATGAAGACATTAGGTATAGACAGATCTCTTAGTTCTATTTATCATCCGATGTCAAATGGGTTAATTGAGCGTCTCAATAGGACACTCAAGCAGTTGTTGGGTAAGATGACTCAAGACCATCCCCAAGACTGGGATCGGGTCCTACCCGCTTGTCTCTTTGCGTATCGCGAGGTACAAAATCAAGCAACGGGGTTTTCTCCGTTCCAGCTTGTTTTTGGCATGCAACCACGCGGTCCGATGTCGTTAATCCACGACTTATTGGTGGATGAGAATATTGAAGAGGAAACTCAATCCTCTTATGAGTATGTGATCTCTCTTAGAAAGAAAATCATAGATGCTTGTAGACTAGCTACTGCATCATCCGAACATGCCAAAGAAAAAGCTCGTCTATCTGCAAACAAATATAGACGTCTTCGCCAGCTCATACCTGGTGATGAAGCTTTTGTATTACTCCCTGCGCATAACAATCGTCTTTTAATTACCTGGAGAGGTCCTTTCAGGATCATCTCAAGAATATCCGATGTCGACTACATCGTTGATGTTAATGGCAAACATAAAAACCTTCCACATTAACATGTTGAAGGAGTATTACTCACGTCCTGATTATCTACAATCGGTGTTCCAAGCAACTGACGATCCTACACCACCTATTCAACACTATTCTAGTTTGTCAGTCATCCAAGAAGAGGAATCTTCTTTCGATGATGTACAACTACCAATACCAGTTGTACCACTCCATTCCACTGAGAAATGGAATGATGTTACTATCTCATCTACTCTTACTGATGATCAACGTCAGCAAGTCTCTAAAATTCTACACACGTATGAGGATGTCCTCACTGACATCCCAGGTCATACGTCAGTCATCCAACATGACATTATTCTGACTGACGATACACCGATTCGAGTTCGCCCATATCCTATTCCTTTACACTTTCGTGATAAGGTTGATAAGGAATTGGATGATATGCTCCAATTAAATATAATTGAACCATCTTCATCACCATATTCTTCTTCTATGGTAATCATTAGGAAGAAAAGACAACAATATACGTCTTTGCGTAGATTACAGGAAGTTAAACAAAGTTACAAAATTCGATGCGGAACCATTACCTCTTTTAGATGACTTATTGGAGAGATTATCTCATGCTACATTCTTTTCGAAATTTGACCTTTCAAAGGGTTATTGGCAAGTGCCACTCACTACGAAAGCAAAGCCATTCACCGCTTTCTCGACACCACGGGGTCTTTTTCAATGGAATTTTATGCCTTTCGGGTTAATGAATGCGCCAGCTACCTTTGTACGCATGATGCGCCGCATATTGTCTCATCGTCCCGATGTCATTACTTATATAGATGACATCTGTCTTTTTAGTGACTCTTGGGATGAACATATTCAGGGTTTAAAATCTTTACTTTCTACCTTACAGGATTATAACTTAACAGCGAAACCTTCAAAGGCTTTTGTCGGTTTTCATGACATCTCATTTCTTGGTCACCGTATAGGTCGCGGTTTAATGTATACAGAAGACAGTAACGTCTCTAAAATTTTAAACATTTCAGCACCTAAGACAAAAAAACAAGTGAGGTCACTCTTAGGACTAATACAGTTCTATTCTAAATTCATCCCTCATTTGTCTACTATAACTGCACCTCTTTCGTCTTTACTGAAGAAGGGCACACCTAATGTAATAAAGTGGTCGCAGGATCACCAAACGGCGTTAGACTATATAAAACAAATTTTTTCAAATAAGCCTTTTTTAAAGTTGCCTAACAAAGATCTCACCTTTGTTCTTCGCAGTGATGCTTCTTCCTACGCTATTGCGGCAGTTTTGATGCAGGAATACGGAGGCACCTTATTTCCGTTATGTACGTATCCAGAAAGCTTACAACGAGCGAGATAAATTACTCCGTTCTAGACAAAGAGCTCCTTGCTCTTGTCTGGGCAATCACAAAACTGGATCGTTATCTCCTCGGATCACACTTTGTGGTGGAGTCTGACCAGAAAGCTCTTACCGCATTGAATACAGGGAACGTTAAGTCATCAAAGTCAGCGCGTTACGCTATAGCTCTTCAACCGTTCCATTTTGAGATACGAGCTATTCCTGGAGTGCAGAATGTATTTGCAGACTGTCTTTCAAGATGCCCTAGTGAACTTGGTGAAACTAAACTACTTTTAGATGGAGAAACGTCCTCACCGAAACATGAATAACTTTGTACAGTGTCATTAATTGTACATCTGTGAAGACTATGTATAGTTTTGCAGTATTCGTATAAATATAACTTTCAGAATATAGTTACTCCTGGATTATAACATTATTTCTTGTGAAGTAACGTTTTATTAGAACGGGAACAGTGATATTAAAGTAACATTTTTTTTAGTATGGAAACATTGGTAAAAAGCAACAAATAGACATTCGTTAGTGTTATGGAACATATTACACTACATATCGTGTTCGTAAACTTATTTCGTGCATGGAACATTAGGAACATATTCTTGTTGACTCTAAAATAGTTCTGAACGAATATTCACAATGACTGAAATTAGAATTACTTAGAATAAATTACTAGTTATTTATTTATGTGTAATTAAGTACTAGAATTAGATTAATTCAATTTAATCAATTTGATTGTTTATAAATCACACATCTACTAACGTTATTAGTGTCTCGCAATACGTGTAGTCACGTATCCCACTACATGATATTTCACTTTTAGATAACTAGTCAAACTTACTAGTGCTAGATATCAGTAAGTGCGTTGCTTCTTAAAGTGTTTAATTATGCATTGCTTCATTTTTGCATGTTGTATTTTAAAAAAATTTTCTGTTCTTTTGATTTTCTTATCATTGATTATCATCAGTGTTGCTGTTCATTTTCATTTTTGAAATCATATGTTTCAAATTTTGTTGAAAACTTAGTTGAATTTTATTATCATCTTTTTTGTTGATTCTTCATTTTCATTTTTTCAACTTCTTTTTACTTCGAATATTACCACATCGTTCCAAAGTAGGTCGATGGTGGATGTGTGCTTTAATGCATACTGTCATTTAGTTATATTAATTTCAAGTCAATATTCTTTTCTTAATATGATATAACTTTATGCATTGTATATATTGTTGTAGTTTTGACTCACCTCTCTCGAGTAATTAGTTCGAAAAAAATTAATAGAATTAATTTTTTTAAGGGGAGGTAATAAGGGAGCTGTTACGTACATTTATTACCTAAGGGGGTAGTCGTCGGTCCTACCAAATGTACGCACCAGTCTTGAGATAGTTATATTATTTGTGCGTTCGATTGATTCACGCACTGACGTGCACAATGCTGTGTGAGTTGCTTTGGACGCACGTGTAACCTAGTTGAGTAGTTTGTGACGTCATGTTTTGAAGTGGAAACATGGAACTGGCTTTGTCCATGATTGTAATTTTATATTGTGTATCCAATGGCATGTTGAAGGAAGCCATTTATTATTGTGATTTGTATTGGTCTTCAGGTCGAAGCCAATCGCAGTAATGTCACGTAAGTTATCGCCCACTTCTTATTTTAATGCTGCATAAAAAGGCCGCTCTACTACTAATCTAGCGGGGAATTTTATCATTCCTAGAATGGATCTACAGAGTCGCTTGCCTTTAAGATTTGGATCGTTCATTCGCTTCCTGCGAAGCATGGGAGTATGAAGCCACAATTGTCATTGTCAGGACGCCCACACAAAGCTGTATGACATGTGTGTCGATTGTGCAATTGTCCCCTTTGCAGTGATGGTCCAACAATGGCCAAAACCTAGAGTATACAATGTGGGTCTTCAAATGTATCTACCTTCACACAAAATTACTCTTGGTAGAGATACAGATAGAAGAATGATGAAGCTTGTACCACGACGGAGTCTTCACAAGATATTTCAGAAGTCAAGAACAGTGCTGAATGTGTCTTAGCACAGTTCACTTATTATCTGCCCAATAACTTTTGTGAAGAGGTATATGGTATGATTTAGCTCGTTTAAACCCCAAACTAATTTAATTCAGTGAAATCTTAATTTAGTAGCTCTGTTTAAAGTGTAGGTGCAGTACAGTTGAAAGGTTTAAATCAACTATAAATGTGTATATATACAAATAACAAATTTAATAATCAAGTATTTTTAACAGTGTAAAATGAATAATTCTCATTTAAAAAAAGGTTATCATCACAGGGTGATGTTATGGATATTGAGGGAATAGCTTGAAAACTTCACTTGGCAGCTTTTGTGTTTGTACTTATCTGCCAGTAAGTTTTGTTTCTGCTCCAGCCGATGGTTGGTTTTTCGCAGGTTATGGACTGGTGCACTCACGTCACTGGTCAAGTCGGGAGGTTGTGACACATTGCAAGAAATAGCAGGGAGTAATCGCGAAGCTGGTCCAGCGTCTTCAAGACCTGTCTGATGATGGTGTCTAGCGTTGACAGCAGGCCACTTGTACTACACACTTTGTTCCAGAGGTAGTACCCTCAACTGGTACCACCGACTAGTATTATGAAAGAAGAGATACAAATACCCTTCTGAGTATTGGGTTTCCTGACACACAATCGTGTGCCCCCCACCCCCCTTTTTTTCATTCCACCATCCCATCTACCTTAGAACGTTACCCTCTCTGAGCATTACTATTAATCCAAGTGAGCGAAAAACATTCATTACATTTATATTGAATATCTTTACATTTGCACTGGCTGAAAAGGTGAATAATATAATTAGTATGTGCATCAGTTCTATTATCATCCACTCCCCGCTCCATATGGATCTTGGGACTACCTCTGCTTTTGGTTCTCTATGAAAAACCCGCATAATGCAATCACCATCTCTTGCAGTGGTGGTTCATGAAACCATCATTCTATATGCTGAGGTTGCCAGCCTCGTATGACTTGGACATCCATTAGCAATTTTCAAAATGCAAAATATAGAATTTTAAAATGTACAACTCACTCTAAAATCTCTGTAGGAATATTGCTCAGAGCAATAGTTAAAGCAATTTGGTTAAGATGCCTCTTACACGCGGTCTGGGGTATTACTTTACAATAGGCTCCCACTCTGACTCTGTGTTTCAAATTCCTACGATTCCAGCTTTCCGTGTTAATGTAGGTATAGTTTTCTTGGAATATAAGTCCACAAGATGCTCAAACAAGGTCCGGTCCAATCAATTGAATTCTGATTCTATTCCTTGCTCTGGTTAGCTGGTTGTCTTCTTGACGAGGTGAATTTCACAGTACTCTAAACCGGCGAAAGTGTCATATTTTAAAGACGGGTTTATTTGTAATAATTACGGACGGAGGCAATTAAGCGATTATTACCCGTACTTGAATTCGTTCACCAGACGGATAATTGCTGACATATCGCTTGCCCAGACTTTTCCTCACAGACAATATTTGCCCTTCTTTTGTAGTCTGACTCAGTATTGTCGCTATAAGCATTCAACACTACCTGGGACAACAATCGTTTTTACGCTGACCATATGAAGTCAAATCTGGTTCAACGATTCAAACGATTATAATTAATCCTTATGGGTGGTCAATTAGTCGTGATATAACACTATGGCAGTATGAACAGAGGTCAACAAAACTAAGGCGCGGTGATGGGACATGAGAGAGAGAGAGAGAGAGACAGAGACAGAGACAGAGACAGAGAGACAGAGAGAGTCTAATTCTGTACATATCTTAAGATATTTATTGAATATCCGGCTTTGGGCGTTCGCTTTTTCGTGGGATTTGTTGTCCACTAGGTTCGCTCTTTGTAGCACAGTTTTTTTTCTCTCTGTACTGGGTTATTCGGCCGGCAGTGGGTATAATTTTGGACGTATTGCCTTATGTCTTTGCTCTGGCCAAAAGTGATGTGCACTTATATTGCGCATCGTCTTTCCTACTGACATGTGCATCCCCAAAGGCCATACGTGTCTTGTTCTCATAATATGAGATCTTAATGGGAGTAGCACGACGATTTGTTTGGTTCCCAGGTCTCGTTCGTCTAAATAAGACTCCGTCTTCGTTGTAAAGTGTTCCAGTCGAAGTATGGGCCTGCGTTCTATTTAGTTTTTCAGAGCAGGGTGCTAAGGTTAAATCACCCACCTGCGCTTTTTTCAGCTCTGCCATGCTGAGAAGAAGTGGTGAGCAAATGTCAGAGCCCTCCAATGTTGGGAGGTGGGTGATCTGCTCCATCACCTCTCTCGTAGCTAAATTATGGGTTTCACCATTCTGGTTTCCTGGGCTATGGCAAACAGAACAATCTTTCACATGTTGTCGAATGTCGCGTTGCATATTCGGCCAGAAGTATTCGAGGGATACATGTCTTAATAGGGTGCACGTAACTCGATGAGGTTGTGACTGGGGTTTATGCATTTGTTGCATCAGGCGAGTGCGATAGGAGAATGGGACAACTAATGACCTCTTTTTTTCCTACCCGTCTGTATACTAACCCCTTCTCCTTATAATAGGCTCCTTGTGGAGTATGGGAGTAGTTGTCATACAACCTAACAAAACAAGACTTTAGGGTTTTATCATCCCTTTGAGTCTTCTTCAGCTCCGATATGTTCGGGCTGGTTAGAGATGAGAGCTCAGGGGCCGCATGGGGGTGTTCTGGGTTCTCTTCCTCTTGTGTCGACCTGGGTTTCTGTGAGGGATCCCCAAGGAAGACATATTTCCTCTGTCGTGAAACGAATGTGTGTAACCCCACTACTTTGTTAAATCATTATGTCGGGATACAAATTTGCCCCAGCCAATCAACGCACAGTTGCTGAGCCGGAATAAATTACCTGAAGTTACGCCAGGAAAAACTTAAACCCTGTTTTCTTCGGATGTGGGTCGTGGCCATCTTGTTCACGCAAGATGGCGGAAGAAAACTGAATAAAATTAGGCTTTACGAGAAAAAGACGAAACTGCAGGAAACCAATCAGCTTGCTCCGCCAGGAACCAACCAAACGCTTTCCTTTACCAGTGGAAGTTATTTTACCTGCCTATATAATCGGGCGAGATTTTGTGCTAAACACGCAACCCCGAACACGAAGCCAGAGACGACCGACTGAAGAGAGGAGCTGTCAGCTTTGATTTATAGCTTACCTGAGGGCATCGATCTGCAGCCTGCTTCGCTAAGTCGAGTCAAAAACTGGCCTGTTTGAATCTTAGAGGGTAAATATATTTACGATAACCTTTAGGAAAATAGGCCTTCAGCAGGTATATAATGTTGGTATTTGTTGTGTGTCATTATACTACCTACACCTGTACATATATTTTATATAAATTGTTTCAATATGAACGTATCATGGTTACTGATTGTATCTTAAGGGCAGTAGGTATAATGATTGTATTTCCTGATATGATTGATGAAGACGAAGACTAATATGACTCATACTTCAATCTATTGTCTCCTATAACTTCAGTCTATTATCTCATATAAGACCAACTGCAATATAACCAAAACAGTCCTTGTTAGGACTCAACCTATTGTCTCCTATAACTTCAATCTATTATCTCAGACCAACTGCAGTATAACCAAAACAGTCCTTGTTAGGACTCAATCTATTGTCTCCTATAACTTCAGTCTATTATCTCAGATAAAACCAACTGCAATATAACCAAAACAGTCCTTGTTAGGACTCAACCTATTGTCTCCTATAACTTCAATCTATTATCTCCAACCAACTGCAATATAACCAAAACAGTCCTTGTTAGGACTCAATTTATTGTCTCATCTAACATCAATCTATTGTCTCCTATAACTCCCACCTGATTTATCACCAAACAGTCCTCGTCTCATATACTCCTATCATAAGAACATAACAATATTGTTAGGATATATGTTACCAGCTTGTATAGCACTTGTCAGAGAGGGCCTGGTATATTCTAGGGGGAAGGAAATGGTTGTATCACACCTAGGTGTACATATTATTGGATGTATTCCTGTATTGAATTTATATTATTGGATGTATTCATGTATTGAATTTATATTATTGAATGTATCCATGCATTAGTTTATCAGAAAGAATGTTTTGCAAGTAGACACCTGTCTTGTCTCGCTATTGCTAAATCATACTGAGCCATGTTGTCATTCATCCTACATGCAGACACTGAGACACGCTCATATCATATACAATAGAAATAGGTGGGCTTGAGGACAGAAGTTAGCCCCTATTTTTCCTTGTTACTGGTTTATTCGTGTCATCAAACCTGAGGTCGTATGTCGTGTCAATCCAGCTGCCTGGAGCTTCGCAGGAGCACAGTGATTGCACAGGATCAACATCTTTAGTCTCCCCCCCCCCCCAGTCTTGGGTGGGCTAACGAAACGATCATCAGCGGGTGTTTTGTGTCAACCAAACCAAGAAGGACAGACCTTTTAAGAGATGAGTACACATTAGTACCATTTCTGTCAGCATTGTGAGCAAAAGCTAGTGTCAGTGACGAGAAAGTGAATTAGCGTAGCAAGAGACAATAATAAGATTATAGCTGATAAATTATACGTAATTAACAGCACAGCTGATACATGTACTATAATTGAATAACAGCACAGCTGATATAATTTTTGTTCCTATAATTGGAAAACTTGTTGTCTATATAAATATAAATATTTGTAAATCATATGTAAACTTACAAATTCATTACGTTCCATTTTTCAACATTCACCCTTCAGCACAAGAGTAGATAGTGTATATACTAAATAAATAATAAGGAAATTGTATTTGAACGACTTGTCAATTTTATCGAGGATTCCTCAGCAAGAGAGAGGTTGGTAAGAAAACGAAGATGGCTGTATACCGCTCCACCTATGTCCCAGTCTTGAAATACGGATGCGAGTCATGGGCAGTGACTACAACCCACAAAAGCCAGATCCAAACCTCAGAAATGAGGTATTTGAGGAAGGTGGTTGAAGTAACAAGAAGAGACATGGTACGCAACCAGACGATACGTCAAGGCCTTAAATCCTACCCCCTGCAGACCCAAGTAGAACAGTCCCAATTAAGATGGTTTGGCCATGTCTGCAGAATGGGAGAAGATCGGATACCACGACAAGCATGGGAAACAAAGAGCCAAGGATCCAGACCCCGAGGACGACCCAGAGTCCGCTGGGAGGACAACATTAGACAATCTTTGAAGGATCGAGGACTAGAATGGAACCAGGCCAGGAAGAAGACAGCCGATAGGATAGTCTGGCGCTCTCTCTTCCAAACCTCTACACCTCACGGTAGAAGAGGAACGACTAAGTAAGTAAGTAAGACAAGAAAGGAAAGGAGAAGGTATATCATGTCAATCTTCTTAAAAAATACTATGACAAGGAATTATCAGAAGTTGCACATATCATGACCCTAGCCATAGCAACAGAAATGCACGGTGAACCACTTCACTCTATGGAGTATCCACTCACAACTACAGACGATTATGTTCAAGTAAATATTAGTGAACATTTAACTCCAGAGCAGAAGAAGAGGGTTCAGAAAGTGTTGGAAATCCATGTTGATGTGCTCACAGATAAGCCAGGTCGAACGAATCTGTTAGAGTACGACATGAAGGTTACAGACCCTACCCCAGTATGTATGAGAACATACCCTATACCCTATGCGAAAGCCCAAGCACTAAGGGAGGAAGTTGATTATCTGTTGAAGAAGAAAATTATCTCGAAGTCAGACTCTCCCTATAGCTCAAGTGTGGTGCTATTGAGAAAACCGAGTGGTGAACACAGGTTATGTATTGACTACCGGAAGCTTAATGCGATCACAGAATCTCAGGTGGACCCATTACCTGACACCAACCAGCTGTTCTCTACACTGAGTAAGGCTAGGTATTTATCGAAGGTAGATCTAAGCAAGGGATACTACCAAATACCAGTGAAACCAGAAGTTAGGAAAATGCTGGCATTTAGTACATCAGACGGACACTACGAGTTTAATGTACTACCCTTTGGGCTGAAAAATGCTCCAAGTATATTTTCAAGAATGATGAGGAAATTGTTGGAACCTCTACAAAATCCCCATATCACTAACTTTATGGATGGCATTCTTGTTGCTACAAACACATTTGAAGAGCATATAGTAGCGCTCTCCATGTTGTTTGACAGACTGAGAGCCACTGGATTGACTGCACGTCCAACCAAGTGCTATATCGGTTGTAAGGAGTTGGAATTCCTAGGTCACACTATTTCTACAGGTCATATGTCTCCTGACCCAAAGAATATAGAGAAGTTAAAGAAGGCACCCAGACCTCAAACTAAGAAAGATGTGAGATCATTCGTGTCATTATGTGGGTTCTATCAGAAGTACATACCCCACTTTAACTCTCTGTGTGCACCATTAACTAACTTAACGAAGAAAGGACAGCCTGACAAAATCCAATGGAATGATGATTGTGAAAAAAGCTTACACAGAGCTAAAAGCAAAACTCACCAGCCAACCAATCCTTACGCTACCCGATATCACACAGGAATTTGTATTAAGGACGGACGCTAGCAGTATAGGTATTGGTGCAACTCTCTTGCAGAACTCAAAAGCCCAGCCGGAGGAACTTTTACCAGTCGCCTACGCCAGTAGGAAGCTGAATGCAGCTGAGTTGAACTACTCGACCATAGAGAAGGAATGTTTGGCTCTAATTTGGTCCATCGACAAATTTTCACCTTACCTGTATGAGACACACTTCATTGTCCAAAGCGATCATTAGCCTTTAACATTCTTGGCTGCATCTAAAAAGTTAAATTCGAGATTGTTAAGGTGGAGTCTGCTTCTGGCGCCGTATTCCTTTACCGTGAATTACATTCCGGGAAGAGACAATGTAGGAGCTGATTTTTTAAGTCGACACCCTATTACTCTGGAAGGACAGACGCAAAATGATTAACTACAGCAGGTGTTTACACTTCAGCTATGACAGGTCACAGCTAGGAAAGGATGGGGCTATGTCGTGAAACGAATGTGTGTAACCCCACTACTTTGTTAAATCATTATGTCGGGATACAAATTTGCCCCAGCCAATCAACGCACAGTTGCTGAGCCGGAATAAATTACCTGAAGTTACGCCAGGAAAAACTTAAGCCCTGTTTTTTTCGGATGTGGGTCGTGGCCATCTTGTTCACGCAAGATGGCGGAAGAAAACTGAATAAAATTAGGCTGTACGAGCAAAAGACGAAACTGCAGGAAACCAATCAGCTTGCTCCACCAGGAACCAACCAAACGCTTTCCTTTACCAGTGGAAGTTATTTTACCTGCCTATATAATCGGGCGAGATTTTATGCTAAACACGCAACCCCGAACACGAAGCCAGAGATGACCGACTGAAGAGAGGAGCTGTCAGCTTTGATTTATAGCTTACCTGAGGGCATCGACCTGCAGCCTGCTTCGCTAAGTCGAGTCAAAAACTGGCCTGTTTGAATCTTAGAGGGTAAATATATTTACGATAACCTTTAGGAAAATAGGCCTTCAGCAGGTATATAATGTTGGTATTTGTTGTGTGTCATTATACTACCTACACCTGTACATATATTTTATATAAATTGTTTCAATATGAACGTATCATGGTTACTGATTGTATCTTAAGGGCAGTAGGTATAATGATTGTATTTCCTGATATGATTGATGAAGACAAAGACTAATATGACTCATACTTCAATCTATTGTCTCCTATAACTTCAGTCTATTATCTCATATAAGACCAACTGCAATATAACCAAAACAGTCCTTGTTAGGACTCAACCTATTGTCTCCTATAACTTCAATCTATTATCTCAGACCAACTGCAATATAACCAAAACAGTCCTTGTTAGGACTCAATCTATTGTCTCCTATAACTTCAGTCTATTATCTCAGATAAAACCAACTGCAATATAACCAAAACAGTCCTTGTTAGGACTCAACCTATTGTCTCCTATAACTTCAATCTATTATCTCAGACCAACTGCAATATAACCAAAACAGTCCTTGTTAGGACTCAATCTATTGTCTCATCTAACATTAATCTATTGTCTCCTATAACTCCCACCTGATTTATCACCAAACAGTCCTCGTCTCATATACTCCTATCATAAGAACATAACAATATTGTTAGGATATATGTTACCAGCTTGTATAGCACTTGTCAGAGAGGGCCTGGTATATTCTAGGGGGAAGGAAATGGTTGTATCACACCTAGGTGTACATATTATTGGATGTATTCCTGTATTGAATTTATATTATTGGATGTATTCATGTATTGAATTTATATTATTGAATGTATCCATGCATTAGTTTATCAGAAAGAATGTTTTGCAAGTAGACACCTGTCTTGTCTCGCTATTGCTAAATCATACTGAGCCATGTTGTCATTCATCCTACATGCAGACACTGAGACACGCTCATATCATATACAATAGAAATAGGTGGGCTTGAGGACAGACGTTAGCCCCTATTTTTCCTTGTTACAGGTTTATTCGTGTCATCAAACCTGAGGTCGTATGTCGTGTCAATCCAGCTGCCTGGAGCGTCGCAGGAGCACAGTGATTGCACAGGATCAACATCTTTAGTCCCCCTCAGTCTTGGGTGGGCTAACGAAACGATCATCAGCGGGTGTTTTGTGTCAACCAAACCAAGAAGGACAGACCTTTTAAGAGATGAGTAAACATTAGTACCATTTCTGTCAGCATTGTGAGCAAAAGCTAGTGTCAGTGACGAGAAAGTGAATTAGCGTAGCAAGAGACAATAATAAGATTTTAGCTGATAAATTATACGTAATTAACAGCACAGCTGATACATGTACTATAATTGAATAACAGCACAGCTGATATAATTTTTGTTCCTATAATTGGAAAACTTGTTGTCTATATAAATATAAATATTTGTAAATCATATGTAAACTTACAAATTCATTACGTTCCATTTTTCAACATTCACCCTTCAGCACAAGAGTAGATAGTGTATATACTAAATAAATAATAAGGAAATTGTATTTGAACGACTTGTCAATTTTATCATTGTTAAGTAAAATCTGTTTCCTTGTCTTAATATCACAATTAGTTACACAGCGGAGGTGGCAAGTTATGTTGGTCTCCTCTCTACTAAGTTTTCGAGATCAGAACATTCACAGCCGTAACTAATTTGTGATACCAGTAGTTCTCTCAGACACTGGGACTTCACCATTTTCTGCAGAAATTCTATTTCTGAAATTGTCAGTACTATACTGATCTAAGAGCCAAAATAAAACCTCACGCCACATCCTCCCTACAATGAGAGTGTAGACTAAATCGTCTCAAACTGCGGCATTGATTTTTTCCCGCACAAATCAGGTTGAAACATCAATTTTCGCCACAGGAAGAATCATAGGCTCTATACTCTTCGGGGCTCATGTATTTCTTCAGTTTCACCAGTGTACTGGTGGGCCTTCACCAAAGATGGTGAAACTAGAGCTGAGTATTTTAAGCCCGAATCGTATAAACAAAGTACACGTTGATTACCAACAGTTACTTGCCCACTAGTGGAGGGTTGACTGGGGTTTTGTTCGCATCTCTGAAGGTCATGTTTCCCTGTCGACCTCGTCAGCAGGCATACAACGTTTTAAGGGCCTGCTTTCGGCCTCTTACAGTCCTATGGGAAATGTGAGTCATTTTTGCATGATCTGCACCATCGTCTTCCCGTTCCCTGGGCTGAATTGCTCTGTTTCTGCCTATGGTGAACCTGTGGTTGTTGTTGAGCCATTTTATGTGTTGTGGGGTTCGTACTCTTGGAGTCAGTGTCAGGGTGATCCTTTTGTTTAGGGTGGTTATCTTGTAAGCGCTTTTTGGCCTGATTCACTTCTGCCTGGGCGCTATGGTGCCAATCGGCAAATATCACCACTTGCTCAAGATTTTCGGCCCTATGTTCCGCCAGGAACCGTCTCATGTCAGCGGTGAGCGAGTCCTTGAACTGCTCCACGATAATCATCTCCTGCAGCCCTTCATAAGATTCATCAAAGATGCTGAGGGATCCCCACTTGTTCAAGTACGTTTCTAGTCGGGAAGCAAATTGCCTAAACGACTCACCCTTCTGCCTTTTAGCATCATGCAACTTGCTACGAAAAGTCCCTGCGTTACGCTGAAAACACTGAAGCAATGCCTTTTTCAACATTTCGTAGTTGTTTTGCTCTTCACTTGGCATCTTGGGGAACACGTCATAAGCAGATGATGGGATTGCGTCATGTTGTATCTCCCTTATCTAATCAATAGGTAGCTGCCAAGGATTCAAACCTAGAGAGATAGATGTATATTTCTTCAAAAGCCTCTGAATAAACATCTAGTTGAAAAGAGGTCGCAGTAGGGGCGTCTGTCTGAGAGATGTTTCCCCCATCGCTGCCTTGGGAACTACCCGATCCACAAGATTCGACTCTCCTTCCATCAATTTCTACATTCTGATTGAGTGGGCTCTGTCGGACTGTTCCTTCTTTTCTGCTCTATCTACCTGTTCCTTTTCGAATGCCATCTCCTTTTCTTCTTCGGCTGTTTCATGGTGTCTCTCCAACTTTTTCTCCTCACTGAGAGCGGCTTTCTCTTTCTCTGCCCTGTCCTCTCTCACAGAAGTGGTCACAAAATCTGATACTCTCGGCCCGATAAGCTCATCTCTTTAGCAACATTTAAAGTAAAAAGTGTGGAGATTTTGTGATTCGGCCATTTTAAGCAAGGAGTCTGTTTATAAGCCTACACAAAAATGCAATTGCTACTTAAGTAGTATAACTTAAAAGGACAACAACAAATTAGCTACAGCAAGTGAGCTTATTATTTCACCTTAACCTTTTGATATAAAATTTTGTTTCTTTTCTAATTATTCAGTTATTCACTGTATTTGCTGTTATTTACGAATATATTCTGTGACAGTAATTGTAATCATTGTTAAGGTTTAGTGTTTGTTTTTTGACGTTATGCTGGTGGCATGAGTTTGTTAAAATATCCTGTAACCAAGATAACCACAGCTGGTCTAAAGTTTGTGAAGATAAACTGGATTATCGTAGAAGAAAACAAGATTGAACGCCAAGGAGTGACCAGTAAAACCGAACTCCTCGGTTGAGATATGAGAGAAGGGTGGAGAGTCATATTAAGATAATGCCCACTTCTTTCTCGGGGATTGTTTTGTAAAATTGTGAGAATTAAATCCCGAGAAAGAAGAAACAAAATTGAAAAGAATGACAGATTAGGTGAAGGTTGGAAAAAGGTAGAAAGAAAAAACGAACTATCGAATGTCATTTCGTGACACAGTATTTGGTTGTACTGTTGCGTACAGTATGGTTATATCTAAATAAATATTAGACAAACATAAAGGTATGTTTTCAGGCACTCGTAAGAAATAAAGAAGTAGAACACTAGACAACAGAAAAATAACAGACGTGAGTGGCTTACCCAGGGTTCGAACCCCGTACCTTCCGTACGACAACACCGCCTAGCTATACAAGCGAATCACACTATCCTCACGGCCAGCTAGGCATCACCAAAAAATGATGCTTTACTGACCGGTCATCAGTGCGAAACGCAAGACAACACCGGAAGTTTACAATGGGCACCTCAGCCTATTAATGACGCAATCACTTCTGTCGTTCTCCTATTATACAGTATATGTCAGTCCACACAAGACAAAGACCTTGATACTGTGTCTAGTAAATGATAGAAGGTACGGGGTTCGAACCCTGGGTAAGCCACTCACGTCTGTTGTTTTTCTGTTGTCTAGTGTTCTACTTCTTTATTTCTTACGAGTGCCTGAAAACATACCTTTATGTTTGTCTAATATTTATTTACTGTTTACAGGCCTCGGGTTTCCCTTCCTTATGTGTTATTAATGGTTATATCTATCATAGTGTTTATTGATGGCACTACTGGTTGTTGCTTGCTTTGTTCAGGAATAAATTATATATCGACTTAACATCTCTTTTTCAGTATTTTCTTTTCTTTAAAAAAAAAAGAAAACGTTTATTCGGGATACTGTATGTACATTTATGCACAGAAATAAAAAAAAGATGTATAATTAAGACCGCTGACAAAATTAACTGCATGAGTGAACTCATTAAGCTGATATTGTTTGTACCGGCGTTCTGGATATTTGTGAGTTGTGGTATGGACCTGTCTATGTTCGCCTTTCCAATCTTTGTTATTGATCTTGTATATCGGGCCTAGTTTAAAAAAAAAAAAAAAACTTTTTTGGTAGGTGCAATAAGCTTGTCCCTATAACACGAGGGATTGTTTGACCTTTGGCGTTCTTTTTGATGATGTTTTGATGTGGATTAGGACGAGAGTGCCAGCTGGATGGGTAGTTACATCAAAAGTATATCTGAAGCTTTGTGTGAGTGCTATTAGTTTCTGTGTCTGAGCAGTTCTCCGTGTGTTCATCGTTGTCATCATCATCATCATCATCCCAAAAATCCTCTTCATTATCATTGTCCTTTGTAACTGGTCCCCTTGCAGAAAGCCTGCACCGAACATTCACACGTTATTACTTGGGTGGTTTCTATGGCAATATGTCTTTTACTTGTTGATGTTGCCAGCTCCATCCACCCCCTCATATTAGTTGCCTTGTACGACATGCCTGAGTATGCAGTAGTCATATTCTTTATGTTTGTCCTCAAAGAACCCTTCATGACCCGTATGTTGGAGAAACACAATAAAAAGGTAGTCACTTACCCATCAGTTTTCTTCTTCTTCTTCGTAGTTCGGTCTCAAATAACCACATCTGTCTCACTTACTAAGCTGGCAGTCCGTCTCAGGCTTCTCTCGTCACCATGCAGTTTATCCCGCCACTGGGTTAGAGAGGATCGTTCAAAACACAATCGGTCATCAGTGAAGCGAACAAACTGTTAAGCGTGTTGTGCTAGTCAGTTTTATGCCTTGGTTTGGGTTTAAGGACTATCTTCATCGCACACGGACGAACGTAGCACCGGCCATAATAGCTGTTCGGTTATGAGGCGATTCTTGGACAATACACGAGAAACTCCAAATAAGCTGATCAGTGCTGTGTTACCTAACGCATTCGGTTTACCAGGACGTTGTTATTATTATTCGTTTTTTTTTCTTTTTTTTTTTCTTCTTCTCTAACCAGCGGCACTCGAGCTTTCAAGCCCTTTTGGCCCAATGACATGTCATTGCGAGGCTGGGGGGTCAGTGGACTTTCCTTCCAACCCGGCCAGGAGCTTCGCCCCTTCCCATCCACAGAGGCTTTATGTGCAGGAGCCGTTCAGGTTATTCAGTCAAATTCCCGGTAAACATTCCTTCGAACGCTGACGCCCGGGCTTGAACCTGGAAAACCTGGTCGCCAGTACAACGTTGTAGCCATTACACCAGCGCGGCTCCCATTATTACTCGTTAAACAGGAGTAGATAAGGACAAAGGCTAAACTCTGAAGACGCATAGTAAAGTAAATATAAACAGAGAGTGATAGAGCTGCTATACGTAGTAGGGATGGATATAAGTATTATAATGCGCCATACACGTAACAATCTGATTATATCAGTTACTAGGTGATGTAATTTGAAGATTTGTTTTCATTACAGAAACTTGGTTGGCGTCGTCGCACTAATCTGCTCACACATTAAGTCGGCCATGCTGTGGTTCTCAGATAGGCCAACTTGTAAGGTCCAAATTACAGACAGACTGACACTTAAATGTGCGTAGATCGCCGAGACATTTTATTTAAGACTGCAGGGAAGCTTTTGAAAGAGTCAGTTTTTACAAACTGACTGAGTGTTTTGAAACAAAAAATAGATAATGATGGAAAAGACATTGAACTAAATAGTAATCTATACCGGTAACAAACTGTTACAGTAAGATCAGGTAAGAATTACTAGCCATATATTTATATAAAAAGAGGAGTGAGACTAGAATGAGAATCCCAGGCTTATTAACATCTGGACAGAAAAAAAAATTCATAGCAGACAGACGTAATGCCAGGACTAAACATCGGTGGAAGATCAATATACAATCTCAGAGATATGCAGATACAACAGTTTGTTCGCTGAAAATGAACACACTTTGCATGAACTAGTGACTCACGTAAAACATCGCAAATCATGAATATAACGGACATTAGCACCGAGAAAATAAACAATGTAATATTTAGCAAAACAGACATTATTAACCATAATAATATATGAAAATATACTTGAACAAGTAAAAAAAATAAAGTTTCTTCTATCTCTTTCTTAGACACATGTAACAGACGATGGCAGATGTAAACCAAAAAATGAAGATAAGAATGGCATTAACTACTTCTTCTCTTCTTCTTCGATCCTTAACCACCGACCGTCAAAGCAGTCAGGTGGCCATCACGCCTAGTGGCGTCTTGTAGGGCAACAACAAATTGATTCCACTTTGCACGGTCGGTGGCCATCCTTCGTACAGTGCCCCAACTCTGGTTCATTCTTTGCATCTCAGCCTCCACAGTCCTCCGCCAAGTTGTTTTTGGTCGGCCTCTCTTTCGCTTTCCTTCAGGGGTCCAAAGCATAGCTGTTCTTGTGATGGCATCGGGGTCTCTTCTGAGGACATGACCAACCCAGCTCCAGCGTCTGCCTGCTATGATGGTATGCATGTCCTCTTGCTTGCTACGAGTAAGCAGATCTTGGTTGGTGATGGTATTCGGCCAAAAGATTAGGTGAATTTTTCTTAGGCATGTTGTGTGAAAAGAGGACAATTTTGACATTTCCTTCTCTGTGACTCTCCAGCATTCCGCACCATAGAGAAGCACAGAAAGCACGCAACTCTGGTATAATCTTAATTTTGTGCTTGTGCTGTATTGGGAGGACTTCCAGATGTTATTTAGGCTAAAGAAGGCTGTTCTTGCCTTATTCATTCTGATGTTGATGTCTTTGCCTGCCCCACCGTCTGGTGTTACTATGCTTCCTAGGTATGTGAAGGTATCTGTCTGTACCAGTTGCTTATTCCTTACTGATATGGGCTCAGGGTTGCTCACATTGAGCGTCATGACCTCAGACTTCTTTAAATTGATGTTCAAGCCCACCTGCTGGCTAAATTTATTAAGTCTATCCGTTTTTTCCTGGATGTGTTGATGTGAATGTGCCAGCAGTGCAATGTCATCTGCATATTCCAGATCTTCCAATGTTGAAAATGTAGTCCATCTTATTCCTCTTGGACTGCCCTCTGTTGTCTGGCGCATCACCCAGTCTATGACTGTTAAAAATAGAGTGGTTGATAAGGGGCATCCCTGTCGTACTCCTGTCTTCACCTCGAAGGTTAGGTTGCTCTGCCCAACACTACACGTAAAGTTGGCATAGAGGCTTTTTATGATTGACACTATGCAGCTTGGAATTCCATAAGCCCTCAGTATTTTCCATAAACTGTCCCTATGTATGCTGTCAAAAGCCTTTTCAAAATCAACAAAATTTATGTAAAGCTGTCTTTGCCATTCTGAGCACTGCTCTATAATGTTCCTGAGAGTGAATATATGGTCTACACATCTTCTGTTCTTTCTAAATCCTGCTTGTTCTTTCCTCAGTTTGTAGTCTACTGCCTTTGAAATTCTCTGTATAATTATCCTGCCTAGTATTTTGCTGGGAACTGAGAGAAGAGTGATTCCTCTCCAATTATTGCAGTCTGAAAGATCTCCCTTCTTGGGCAATTTGACAATTATTCCTTTGTTCCACTCTGATGGTGTTGTCCCCGTTTTCCACACTTGTGCAAATAGTGGTTCTAATAGTTCTGCTGCTAGCTCAGGGTCTGTCTTAAATAGCTCTGCATTTAAGTTATCATGGCCCGGAGCTTTACCGTTCTTTAACCCTTTGACTGCTGTGGTGATTTCTTCTTTTCGTGGAATGTCTGTATTTACATCTAGATCGTTTTCAGCCTCAGGAACATTCAATTGTGTCTCTGGTATTTCCTTGTTCAGAGTTTCTCTGAAGTGCTCTGCCCATCTTGCATTAACTACATTCAGCAGCAAAACGAGACAGATGTGAACAAGCGAACAATTAAAGCACTTATAGAAAGCGACAGGCCTCACGTGTTACATAAACCCTTCATGCGTGCTTACTTACTTTGTCGATCCCCTTCTACCTTGAGGTGTAGAGCTTTGGAAGAGAGAGCGCCAGACTATCCTATCGGCTGTCTTCGTCCTGGCCTGGTTCCATTCTAGTCTTCGGTCCTTCAAAGATTGTCTAATGTTGTCCTCCCAGCGGACTCTGGGTCGTCCTGGGGGTCTGGATCCCTGGCTCTTTGTTTCCCATGCTTGTCGTGGTAGCCGATCTTCTCCCATTCTGCAGACATGGCCAAACCATCTTAGTTGGGGCTGTTCTACTTGGGTCTGCAGGGGGTGGGATTTTAGGCTTTGACGTATCGTCTGGTTGCGGACCATGTCTCTTCTTGTTACTTCAACCACCTTCCTCAGATACCTCATTTCTGATGTTTGGATCTGGCTTTTGTGGGTTGTAGTCATTGCCCATGACTCGCATCCATATGTCAAGACTGGGACAAAGGTGGATCGGTATACAGCCATCTTCGTTTTCTTACCAACCTCTCTCTTGCTGATGAATCCTCGATTTATGGCATGAAAAAGTCTCCCAGCTGCTGCTTTTCGAGTGGTCAACTCTTCTTTGATGCCTCCCTTTCGGTCTATAATAGCTCCGAGGTATTTAAAGTGGTCGATCTGCTCCATGACCTGTTCTCCCAGCTTAATCTGCTGTCTTCTTTCTTCTCGTGATATCACCATGGATTTTGTATTAGAGCTGCTTATGACCATCCCTCTCTTCTCCAGCTCTTCCTTCCAGACTTGCAGGTTGGATTGGAGATGTGCCTCTGATTTAGCAATCAGGGCAACATCATCAGCAAATGCCAGCTCTGAAATACAGACCTGTCTCATCTTCCAGTACCCCACTGAATACTTTCTTGTTCTCTCCTTACATGCCTTGATGACATCGTCCATGAGGAGAATGAAAAGATAAGGTGACAGGATATCACCTTGTCTTACACCAGTTGTGGTTCTGAACTCTTCTGACATGGTTTGCTGTCCTCACATAATTTCTGCAAGACTTGTAGAAGCTCTGTATATCATGAATCAGAGGTGATGGAACGTTCTTCCTTGTCAAACAGTCCCAAAGTTTCCTCCAGTGGACCCTGTCAAACGCCTTTTCCAGACCTATGAAACAACGATGGATCTCACTCTTATACTCAAGGGCCTTTTCACTCAGCTGTCTGAGTGTGAAGATTAGGTCTTGAGTACTTCGGATTGCTTGGAATCCGCACTGGACCTCATCCAATTGTGGCTCAGCTAGGCGTCGGAGTCTCTGCTCTAGGATTCTAGAGCAGATTTTACCAGGGACACTGAGAAGGGATATGCCTCTATGGTTTCCACATTGTCGATTGTCACCCTTTTTTAAAATAGGTGTTATGATGGCAATCTCCCAATCCTTTGGTATGGTCTTTTTGCACCACGCTGCCTGTAGGACCCTTAAGAGTAATAGGTCGCCTGATGCTCTCATGTACTTAACCATTTCTGGTGTTATACCATCATGCCCTGCTGCTTTGCCCATCTTGATTTTCTCTAGTGCTGCCTTCAGTTCTTCCATTTTTGTCATTTTCACCATCATTGGTTTTCTCTTCTGTGCTCGTGGTTATCATTTCTGATGCTTCACCATGCTCACCATCCATGAGTTCTGACAAATATTCTTTCCATTTTTCCATTACTTCCTTCGGGGCAGTAAGCAATTTGCCTTGCTTGTCCTTTATAAATTTCAGAGGGCATTGTTTTTCCTTCCTCATGTTCTTTAGGGTCTTATAGAACAATTTCTGGTTTTCTTGTGCATCTTTTTCTAGCTTTTCTCCAAATTCTTCCCAGGACTTCTGTTTTGCTGCTAGCACCTTGTTCTTTGCTTCTGTTCTGAGTGTCACATATTCTCTATATTTCTCCTGTTGTGTTTTTAGCTCCTAAGTATTGTTTCCATGCCATTTTCTTCTCTCTTATTTTCTCTTTGACTTCCTCTGTCCACCAAGGTGTCCTCTTTCTCTTGTTCCCAAGTCGGAATTCACCACATGCTTCTGCAGCAGCTGTCTTTATGATGTCCTTGAATTTAAGCCAGAGGATTTCCAAGTCATCAGGTTGTTCGTCTGTGTTGCTCACCGCTGCAGCAATAAGCCCCTGATATCTGGTCTTAATTTCTGGCTCTCTCAGCTTGTATGTCTTAATGCTCATTTCTCCCGTTCGTTCACTTAGTTTCTTGCGTGATGTTGGGCAGTTCCTAGACTGAGCAACTCTTTCAGTTGTTCTTTTGATTGTAAGCAGGTAGTGATCACTTCCAATCTCTGGCCCCATCCAGAGTCTAGCATCCCGGACATATTTGAATGAGCTACTCCTAACAATGGCATAGTCGATCACTGACTTCTCATTCTTTGTTGGTTCACATCTAGTGTATGCATGTATGCGCTTATGGGGGAACTTTGTGTTTGTAATGATCAGATTCTGCTCACTGCAGAATCTAAGGAGTCGCTTTCCATTGTCATTGAGAGTATCTTCTACATATCTTCCGATAACTCCACCCCATCTAGCATGGTTATTTCCAACTCTGGCATTGAAATCTACGAGCATGATAATTTCATCTAGGCAGTCCTTTGAAGCAGTCCCAGGAATTCCCAAGAATTCCTCCAGTCATCACCGTCCTTTGAAGCAGCTCGAAGAATTCCTCCTTGACCTCTGCTCTCTCATCCTCATTTGGCCCATACACTATGACCAGGTTGACCATGGTTTCTCCTTCTTTAATTTTACAACCATAATGCGCTCCGAGACAAAGTTCCATCCCTTGATACTATCTTTTTGGTTTTTGGCCACAATGCAACCCACGCCCCCTTTAGCTCTTTCAGATGTGGGTACACCACTGTAGAGCAGCGTGTTGCCATCGAGATCCATGACTCCTTGTCCTTTTTTCTTTGTTTCCGTTATAGCCAGGATTTCTAGTTTTGATTTCCTCATCTCTTCCACCAGCTCCTCTTCTTTCCCATTTATACTTCTTGTGTTCCAAGTTCCATAAGTCGTAGTCCGTTCCAGTTCGTCGCCTTTAGAATCAGTCCGATTTTCTCTCTTGTAGTTCTCGTAATCATGATTTAAAGCAAACAGGTGATTGGCCTGTTGTGCCTTTGCATGATGGAGGGGCTGCCTCCTTACGGCCTCCATGCAGGCCGCCCTCCTCCTTTTTTCAGCCGGGCTTGGGACCGGCCTAGGCGGAGTTCTTCATGCATGCATGGTGCAGAAACACTAACAATGGACAATCAGCTAGGAAAATAATTGAAGACCTGAATAAGTAGAGATATACTGTA